>ONZH01009078.1:0-88005 GCA_900303285.1 Rhinella marina | reverse complement strand
TTGGGGTCTGCTTGTAATTTTTCATTTTCACAAATGTGTGCTTTGAAATGCTGTTACTTGCATTTCTGCCTTCTGTGAGACCCCAGTTTGTAAAAAAGTACCCTTTCTACCACTTAAAATGTTCGTACGGGGGTGCTCTTTCCAAAATGGGGTCACTTCTTGAGGTTTTTAATTTCTGGGGACCTCAGGAAATTTTTAAATAAGACATGGCACTAAAAAAACCATGTCTGTTAATTCTGGCCTGCAAAATCCATATTTTGCTGTTTGCCTCTAGGGGCCTGCTGTGCGCCCATACAGCGGGCTACACGCACAAATGGGGTGTTGTTTTAATGGGGGGAAAATGGGGAACATGTATTGGGGTGCATTTTCTCCTTTAACCCCTTGTGAATCTGAAAAATTGGGGTCTGCTTGTCATTTTTCATTTTCACAAATGTGTACTTTGAAATGCTGTTACTTGCATTTCTGCCTTCTGTGAGACCCCAGTTTGTAAAAACGTACCCTTTCTACCACTTAAAATGTCCGTACGGGGGTGCTCTTTCCAAAATGGGGTCACTTCTTGGGGGTTTCCACTGTAGGGCCAGCTCAGGGGGTCTTCATGTGCGACATAGCTCCCAATTATTATTCCAGCTAATTTCGCTCTCCAAAAGTCATATGGTGCTCCTTCCACTGTGAAGCCTGCTGTGCGCCAGTGCATTGGGCTACGAGCACATATGGGGTGTTGCCGTATTCGGGGGGAAATGGTGATCAAAATGTGGGGTGCATTTTGTCCCGTTACCCTTCGTGAAAGTGAAAAATGTGGGTGTATAGCAACTTTTTTGTCAAAAAAATTGCAATTTTTCATTTTCACTTCCACGTGAATCCTAATTCTAGGAAAAACCATTGAGCTTAAAGTGCTCACCACACACCTTGAAAGATTCCTTAAGGGGTGCTCTTTCCAAAATGGGGTCACTTTTGGGGGGTTTCCACTGTAGGGCCAGCTCAGGGGGTCTTCATGTGCGACATAGCTCCCAATTATTAATCCAGCTAATTTCGCTCTCCAAAAGCCATATGGTGCTCCTTCCACTGTGAAGCCTGCTGTGCGCCAGTACATTGGGCTACAAGCACATATGCGGTGTTTCTGTAAACTACAGAATTGGGGTAATAGATTTTGTGTTTTTTTTTGGTTGTTAACCCTTGATGTGTTTCATGGAAATTGGATTAAAACTTAAAATCTGCTAAAAAAAATGGAATTTTGAAATTTCATTCCAATTTTCCGTCAATTCTCTTGGAAAACATAAAGGGTTAACAAAGTTAGTGAAATCAGTTTTGAATAGCTTGAGGGGTGTAGTTTCTAAAATGGGGTGATTTATGGGGAGTTTCCACTATATAAGCCCCACAAAGTAACCTTATATCTGAACTGGTCATTAAAAAAATGGGTTTTGGAAATCTTCTAAAAAATTTGATTCAAATCTTAGAAGCCTTATAACGTCCTAAAAAGTAAAATGACATTTACAAAATGATGCCAACATAAAGTAGACATATGGGGAATGTAAAATAATAACTATTTTTGGAGGTATTACTATATATTTCGAAAGTAGAGAAATTGAAATTTACCAAAAATTTGGAAAAATTTGCAAATTTGGTATTTTTTTAAAAATAAAAATGAAATATTTTGCCACAAAAGGAGGGGCAGGTATGTAATACTCACACTAAGTAGAGTAAAATATTACAAACATTATCCGCATAGAACATAGTAAAGTGCAAGTGCAGAAAACAATACATAGAGCATCATAAGTGGCCCACAGCAATCAAAAAACAAGTATAATAAACAGTAAATGGCAATCCAGACCCCGACGTACGTTTCGCTATGGCTTCCTCAAGCGGATTGAGATCTCAATGTGTTGTGCACTTATTTATAAGCCCATAACTCGGACAATTAAAAACACATGGCCAACAGGAAATCAAGCTATGCTACAACGATGGAAGGACTGGTATGCGTAGGGGTGGTGATTGGAAAAGATTATTGTCACAGAGGGAAAACAGGTGGATTTTCCGCCTGGACACAATTTCACCACGAGGCCTTAATGAACACTTAAGTTTTGTTCCATTTTTATGAAGTCCTGTGTTGTAGCATATTATAGCCTGAAGCATGCTACAGCATGCTTCCTAGATCAACACTTTTGTGTTCTTTTGATTCTTAATTTGTTTAACAAATAACGTTGGTAGCATCTTGTATGATATGTGTGTTTTGTGTTTTTATCTGCTATATTTTAATTGTCATACAAACCATTACAGTTGGCCGCAGGTCTGTCTAATTGACTATTCATCATATCCTATCTGGGAGAGACTGGGAGGATGTGTTCGTTCCATGGCCGATGGTGTCTGATGCTGTTGCAGCAATCCATACGGAGAACTTGTTGCTGAGGAATTTATGTTGTGCATAAAATAATTTTTTTTTTTTCTTGGCTACTAGTGCCACATTTATTTACTTTTTTCACTCACTTATACACTTTCACTTGCATGCTATAGTTTTCATACACACTTTTACACTTTTTTGTATTTTTCAATCCTCCATTCCTTTATGGCCCTATTCACACTTTCACATTTTTTAACCTTTTTCACATATATTTACACTTAGTCCCTACGCACATTTATCATACTCTGTTGCCCTTTACAGTGGTATATACATTTATCATTCATTATTGTTCATCTTTTTTCTTCATTTATCAACATTATTCCTTAGGGTTTTTTTTTTTTTTTTGCTTGGCCATTAGAGCCACATTTCTCTTTTTTCACATTTATTCACTTTTTTCACACTCATTTTCACTTGCATGTTATAGTTTTTATACACATCTTTACACTTTTTTGTATTTTTCAATCCTCCATTCCTTTATGGTCCTATTCACACCTTCACACTTTTTAACCTTTCTTCACATACATTCACATTTAGTCCCTATGCACATTTATCATACTTTGTTGCCCTTTACAGTGGTTTATATATTTATCATTCATTATTGTCCATCTTTTTTCTTCACTTATTAACATCATTCTTTATTGTTTTTTAATATATATATATATATATATATATATATATATATTTTTTTTTTTTTTTTTTTTTTTTTTTATTTATTTATTTTTTCACTTTTCATTCTTATGCTTATTTATATTGCATCTTATTCATCTTCTTTTATATTTCCGTTGGCTCTTTCACTCGTAAACACACATGGTGTATGCTTATACATCCCCCGCTCTATGGTGTCTATAGCCCGGCTGATTTCTCCTTTTCTCCCTCTATAAATGAAGCTGGGCTTCCATCGTGGGAAAAGTTAGCGCATGCGTATACGCGTGCGTTCCACGGTGGAGCGCAGGCCGGACTTTCGGTGCCGGCCACGCTCCTCTGTCGAACGCAGTTGTTATATTGCCCTCGAATACAGCGAGGACATAGTACATCTGGGCATATTATTGGGGGATGACACTATGGATGTATTCTCATTTTATTTATTCTTTTGTTCTACGTATGGACATATGAATTATGGCCACATGACTGACTGTATATGTTTACATCTCTGGACTGGAAGTGATGTCATTCTTGCCTCACTGTGGAACGCATACCAGTCCTTCCATCGTTGTAGCATAGCTTGATTTCCTGTTGGCCATGTGTTTTTAATTGTCCTAGTTATGGGCTTATAAATAAGTGCACAACACATTGAGATCTCAATCCCCTTGAGGAAGCCATAGCGAAACGTACGTCGGGGTCTGGAGAAGGCAGTGGTCTGTATTGACATTTACTGTTTATTATACTTGTTTTTTGATTGCTGTGGGCCACTTATGATGCTCTATGTATTGTTTTCTGCACTTGCACTTTACTATGTTCTGTGCGGATAATGTTTGTAATATTTTACTCTACTTAGTGTGAGTATTACGTACCTGCCCCTCCTTTTGTGTGTGTTAGTTACCACCATTGACTTTTTACATATACATTTTATATAAATTTTGATGAACTAATAAACGTGTATTTTCTATAGATTGGTGCATTGTGTGATTATTGGTGTAAGTAAAAGCATTCCAAAGTTATTACCACATAAAGTGACACATGTCAGATTTGCAAAAAATGGCCTGGTCAGGAAGGTGAAAACAGGCCCGGGGTTGAAGGGGTTAATAATAAATAATAATAATAATAATAATAATGCTAATGTCCCCCAGTGACTTAGTGAAAAATTCCCACACTGACAGTTATGGCATTTTCCCTCCACCACTGCATGATGCCTGTCTGCCACTACTGTTATGAACCTGTGGACTGCTAGTGTGTTCCTCACAGGTAGTCTCCCGAGTAGCAGACGGTGTAAACCTCACACATTTGGCTCCAGATCTCCCAATGTTTTCACCCTGCTGTCTCATGGACACGCTTCCACCCTACTGTCTCACAGGCCTGCTGCCACCCTCACCCTCTGATGATGACGATGCCCCCTCTTCACTCAGCTCCCAAGTGCAATTGGCTATATAATCATCTACATGTGTTTGCTCGTCACTTATGTCACTCTCACCTGTCTCTCACAACATTTGCACCCACCAAACTATGATCATTGGTAGTTGCACACCTAAAGGAGTCCAAAGCGGATCTCTGCAAGTTTGTGGGCGTCTGTAACTGCTGACCTCACAAAGCTCATTATTACACAGAGTCTATAATTACTTGGCTAGTAGAAAGTGCAGCTAAAACAAGAGGCAGGTTCAGGACAGGTGAGGACATAGAGGCAGTACCTGGGACATGCCAACTAAGCTTGGTGTCAGAGGAACCCACCGATTCCTGGCTGTGTGTTTTTGTTGTCACTTGAGATGGTGTTGAACAGTTAGTAAACTATTCCAGTAAAGCTGGATTGTTGGTCAAAACATGACTGCTAGATGACCGTGAAAGCTCTGGCCTGCTGTTGCGGCTGCTACCACCCTTCCCCCCTACTGCTGATACTTGTGCCGGCCACAGCAACATTTTTGCCACTGCCTGTTCCTTTGGAGGGCTCAAGCAACTGTCTGTTGGCCATTGTGTACAGTAAATGTATCACTAAAATAACAGATTAACTCTGAATGTCAGTGCACTAGCATGTGATGCATAAGGCAATATATAACACGTGCCTTTAATACTGAGGAACAGTAACTGTATCACTAAAATAACGGATTAACTCTGAATGTCAGTGCACTAGAACGTGATGCACACGACAATACACTCTCCCTGCAGTCACCCTGCTTCTATTAATCATCTCTCCCTATGCTCAGCTCACAATACAATGAAATGAGAGAGATGAGATGAGAGTTTTTTAGAGTTGTGACATCGCAATGTATAGCTACCTGCGGATTGGCTGGCTGCAGGGTATTATGGGTGATCTCATGTTCCCAGGTTTCTTACTTTCACTTTGTTACATAGTTACATAGTTGTTTAGGTTGGAAAAAGACACAAGTCTATCAAGTCCAACCTGTAATCCTGCTATATCCATTCCTGGATGGACATTGATCTTCCTTTTAAAAAGGGGTTGGGCCAAGGGAAATGGTGAGTAGAACAAGATTTCTATACATTATCATAAGCCTCAATTTTATGTTGAATTAAAAAGGCATCTAAACCCTTTTTGAAGCCATCTACTGTATTTGCTGTGACCAGTTCCTGCGGCAGGCTATTCCAGAGATTCACAGACCTTACTGTAAAGAATGCTTGTCATCTCTTATGACTGAATCTTTTTTTCTCTAGTCATAGGGAGTGGCCTCTTGTTTTTTGAGTGGGTTTTTCACAGAATAGCTTCCCTTGATATTTTTTGTATGATCCATTTATATATTTGTACAGGTTAATCATGTCCCCCCTTAGACGTCTTTTTTCAAGGCTAAATAAGTTCAGTTCATTTAATCTTTGCTCATAACTAAGATCTTCCAGGCCCTTTATCAGTTTAGTTGCTCTCCTCTGTACCTTTTCTAACTCCAGGGCATCCTTTTTATGGACTGGCGCCCAGAACTGAACTGCGTATTCAAGTTGAGGCCGCACCAACTCTTTGTATAGTGGCAATATTACATCCCTGTCCTGTGAGTCCATACCTCTTTTAATACAAGACAGCTCTTGAAACATATGCAGCTGCCATATTAGGAAAAATTGATTCATTACCGAGAAGCACGAGGAAATTCGGATTAGGGTGCATCCACACGACCGGATAACTGGATCTGCATCAGTTCCGTAATTGCAGAACTGGTATGGACCCATTCTTTTCAATGGGGCTGCAAAAGATACGTGTCCGTTTTTGTGAAACTTTTTTTAAATAATAATATGAAGATTTGATGGCATTATCTAAAAAAATCGATATGTTTAATGGATGGAAAATTATTGTCTCTCACTCACTGCAATGTAAAAAAAAACATTTCTATTTGTTTTTTTGTTTTTTTTTTGTAGGACAGAAAAGCATGGTATTCTATATTATTCTGTCCTGCAAAAAAAAAAAAAAAAAAGAAAAGAAAAACAGAAACATACATAGTAACATAGTTTATAAGGCCGAAAAAAGACATCTGTCCATCCAGTTCAGCCTGTTTTCCTACAAGTTGATCCAGAGGAAGGCAAAAAACCCCTGTGAGGTAGAAGCCAATTTTCCCCACTTTAGGGAAAAAAATTCCTTCCCGACTCCAATCAGGCAATCAGAATTACTCCCTTGATAAACGACCCATCTCTAGTAACTATAACCTGTAATATTATTACCCTCCAGAAATACATCCAGGCCTCTCTTGAACTCTTTTAGTGAACTTACCATCACCTCCTCCTCGGGTAGAGAGTTCCATAGTTTGACTGCTCTTTCTATAAAGAATCCTCTTCTATGTTTATGTACAAACCTTCTTTCCTCCAGACGCAGAGGATGTCCCCTCGTCACAGTCACAGTCCTCGGGATAAATAGATCATGGGAGAGATCTCTGTACTGACCTCTGATATATTTATACATAGTTATTAGATCTCCCCTCAGTCGTCTTTTTTCTAAAGTGAATAACCCTAATTTTGATAATCTTTCTGGGTACTGTAGTCCACCCATTCCAGTTATTACTTTAGTTGCCCTCCTCTGAACCTTCTCCAGCTCTGCTATGTCTGCCTTGTTCACAGGAGCCCAGTACTGTACACAGTACTCCATGTGTGGTCTAACTAGTGATTTGTAAAGTGACAGGACTATGTTCTCATCGCAGGCATCTATGCCTCTTTTGATGCAACCCATTATCTTATTGGCCTTGGCAGCAGCTGTCTGACACTGGTTTCTACAGCTTAGTTTGCTGTTCACTAAAATTCCTAGGTCCTTTTCCATGTCAGAGTTACCCAATATTTTACCATTTAGTATGCATTGGTGACTTGCATTATTCCTTCCCATATGCATAACCTTACATCTGCCACTTCTCTTCCCAAGCCTCCAGTCTATCCAGATCCATCTGTCGTAGTGTACTGTCCTCTTCTGTGTTAATTACTTTACACAGTTTAGTGTCATCTGCAAAAATTGATATTTTACTGTTCAAGCCTTCTACAAGATCATTAATAAATATATTGAAGAGAATAGGGCCCAATACTGACCCCTGTGGTACCCCACTAGCGACAGTGACCCAATCTGAATATTTGCCGTTAATAACCACCCTCTGTTTTCTATCACTGAGCCAGTTCCTTACCCACATACAGATATTTTCTCCCAGGTCAAGCATTCTCATTTTATATACTAACCTTTTATGTGGTACTGTGTCAAATGCTTTGGAGAAGTCCAGATATACGGCATCCATTGATTCGCCGCGGTCCAGTCTAGAACATACCTCCTCATAGAAACTGATTAAATTGGTTTGACATGACCGATCCCTCATGAAGCCATGCTGATATGGAATTATTTGCTTATTTTCATTGAGGTACTCCAAGATAGCATCTCTTAGAAAACCCTCAAACAGTTTACCCACGACAGATGTTAAACTTACCGGCCTATAGTTTCCAGGCTCTTTTTTTTACCCTTTTTGAATATTGGCACCACATTTGCTATACGCCAATCCTGTGGAACACTCCTTGTCAGTATAGAGTCCTTAAATATCAGAAATAAGGGTCTGATGATGACATTACTTAACTCTCTTAGGATACGGGGGTGTATGCCATCTGGTCCTGGCGATTTGTCTATTTTAATCTTTTTAAGACACCGCTCTACTTCTTCCTGGGTCAGACAGGGCACTTTTAAAGGGGAATTTACTTTTATATTCTGCAGTTTATTTTCCTCAGTTAATACAGTGGAAAAAAAGATATTTAGTAACTTTGCTTTCTCCTCATCGCTCTCTGCAACTCCCCCTTCATTACTCTGTAAGGGGCCGACACCTACAGGTTTATACTTTTTACCGTTTATATAATTAAAGAACATTTTAGGGTTAGTTTTACTCTCTTTGGCGATTAATCTCTCGGTCTCTAGCTTGGCTGTTTTTATTTGTCTTTTACATATTTACATATATATTTTTCCTTATAGTTTTTCAATGCTTCCTTGCTCCCCTCCTGTTTTAGTGATTTAAATGCTTTCTTTTTCTTATTTATTGCTTTCTTTACAGTTCTGTTTATCCACATTGTTTTTTTTCTTGTTCCTTAACCTTTTATTCCCATAAGGTATGTACCTCTCACAATTAGATATTAGGATGCTTTTAAAAATATCCCATTTTGTGGCTATATTTTTATTTTTGAGGACTTTGTCCCAGTTAGTTAGGCCTATGGCCTCTCTTAGTTGGCTAAATTTTGCTTTTTTGAAGTTTGGTATTTTTGTTCCTCCCTGAAGAAACGCTCTTTTGAATGACAGTTGGAAGGTTATTATATTATTGTCACTATTTCCCAGGTGTCCCCCAACCTGCACATCTGTTGTTCTGTCAGGTCTGTTGGTTAATACTAAGTCCAGTATGGCCGTCCCTCTAGTCGGGTCCTGGACCAGTTGGGAAAAGTAATTGTGTTTGGTAATTTCCAAGAACCTGTTTCCTTTATGAGATATACAGGTTTCAGTTTACAGAAATGTAAACAATGACAATCAGAGTTAAAGGTAATTTTGAACCATGCTTGCCCAGTCATAGTCTATTGGTACGTCAAGCCATACGTTTCTATATGTTTTTTTCTGTTTACAAATGTAACCACTTGACATACATCAAAAATGAGATGTGAACAGCCCCCAGCCCCTTCTTACTCCTTTTTTCTACAATATTTATTCTTTTTTCCACAGCTGTTGAATCCTAAGACAATCAGATATTTCATCATCTTCCATAATTCAAAAAAAAAGTTCCTGTATTTCAAAACCTTAATTTCTATTTTTATATTACAAGAAACAGGAGTCTACCTGTTGCTTCACGTTCACCTAGGTACTCATTTTGTTTGGGCAGTTGCTGGTTGATTAGGGTGGATTTGCTGATTGTCTAGTCTTAATTTATTGTGACCCTACTCTATTCTATTTGTTGGGTTTATTGTTTGCTAGATGTATTTCCTTTTAGATAGTTTGTACTTTGTTCTGTATTTTGGCATCTATAGCTCTATGGTGGTATCTTGCTGTGTGTTCTGGAATCTGCACAGTATTGCACAGTATTTCTAGCCATGCTATTGCATTGTCATTGCTGATTTGCTGACTAGAATTCAGATAGGGTAAGTCTAGTATTAATTACTGTCCATTCTTTCCTCGAGACATACATGTATGCCATACATCTGCAAACCACTCCACTGCTGGATCAACTCCTCCTTCTGTGACCATCACAATTCCTTTCCTGTCATTAACTGCTGAGTTTTAGTGTCTTGTTGTCTACCAGTATTGAAATGTACTTCACATATGTTGTTTTTGGGCCTGTACAGTTGTTGAGCAATTTATCCCTACTGTAAGTCCTAGGGGTATCTGAGTAAATCCACTTTTAGAACTTGGGAAAAGCAACTACTATAGCTGACGACAATTACCATTGTTGTTATAGTTTGTTCAAAGGGTTCATTTAAATCTCACAGAGTAACATAATTTGACTGAGTTAACACCACATATTACTGAAATAAGCCACCTAAGGCATATAAAGCATAACATCCATTCCAGTAATAAAAATCCAACAACTTAAAGGGGTTGGCCACCCTAAGTATCAAAAATCTAAAGTACCCCAGACAATAGCCAACACCATGAAGTATTTCGATTAGGTGACATGTACTGGCTCTATGTCATTTATCTAACCTGTTCACCATGACACACTTCCCTGGGGGAGCTCCCTCAGACAGGCTGTGTGGGAGGAGCAGCTGCAAAGTGAAAGTAAAAATCCCAGCATGCTCTGCAGTAGAGATGAGTGAATCTATTCGTCGATTCGTTGATTCGTATCGAATCTTGGGATTTTTCAGCTACAAAGCGAATCCGAATTACCTTGGATTCGCTTCGTATTATTCGTAAATGTACGCAAAGTTTTACACGCTAACTACGTACGATACATATGAAACGTACGCATTGTGCGTGAGGGGGACAAGTTCACAAGAGCGGGAAAGTAAAGATATGCCCCCCTTCGAACTGGAAAAAAACAGCCCACCGGGGATCTAACTATTTGCACGTATAGGGAGTGAAGACTCCTCCTTCAGTACTTCACCATCCTCTGAGCCAAGCAATCTGAACCAGTTTAGACCAGTGCTGACTGCTGACCTGGAAGCAAGCAAGGAAGCAAGCATGGCTCTAAAAAAGAAGCGTGACCTGCTGCGGCCCAACTGGAATGAGATGTGTTTTATGGATGAGTTTCCAGAACCACCAGCTTCAGTGCCTGCCTGGCCATCATCATCATCAACTGAAGCAGCGACTAGTGGAGCTGGAGCATCTGCTGGTGTTCACACGGCTGGAAAGTCCGCTTTGTCTTGTTCAGCGGAAAAGCTGGAGCGTCCACTTCGCCGCCCAGGAGGATTTCAAGCCAGAACCCAATTGTTCGGGCATCTGTGACGGCCAGTGCACAGACCCCCGGAGAGTATAAAACTGCAGTGGAGGACTGGGTCATATAAGTTCTTGACCACCCTAGGCTGGAGATCCTTCACTAGAACAAAGGAAGGGAACTGTGCTGTGGTTTTCAGTGGGGCGAGGGTCTGGCTTCCTGCAGGATGACGACTCTGGGAAGGAGTATTTCGTGGGCCGTCGGTCGGTGAAATGGCCGTACCTGCCGCAAGCTCGTCACAGCTTGTACGTGGGGGATCAGGTGGAGTACACCCCCATGGAGTCCATGAAAGGACCATTGGCAACCGGGGTTACCCTCCTTTCCAAGCCCCTGGTGCCTTCAAGTCACGCATAAGTGTGGCCGGATGAACCACCAGGTCCAGGACGCTTGCGCTGCTTGCAGGAATTCCCAGATGGCGTCCTCCGGATCTGTGAAAAGCCTCAGCCAGAGCCTCTGATTCCAGGACTGCCAGCACCACGACAGTCCTTACAGATGGGTCAGCTGACCATGTCATCCTTCACCTTTCAGTCAACGGTCATCAACCAATACTACCATCTGCCGTGGAAGGTGAAGCCAGCAGCAGCTGGGGAAGCTGGGTTGTCTTCCCTGGATCATGCAACCTTTCCGGAACCGCTGCAGCCGGAAGTTCTTCTTACCACAGCTGTCCTGGCAGGAGGATCCAGAAAAGCTGAAGTGTCTGCAGCACTCGCCAGCGTGACCACCACCCGGAACCGGTCAAGTCCAAATTCCGGAAGAAGAGGGCACTGGAGTTCTACTACGGCAGCGAGCGTGGCCTACAAGAGGCAGGAGCGTCCTCTTATGACTTTTAGCAGCAGCTTGAGTGAGGAGGATTTCAAGTCCCTCATCTGAGGAACCAACTACTGGCTGGCTGCTGTCCAAAACACTGCTGGAGGAGTCAGGAGGACCTATGGGAACCACACCATGGACTGCACCTGATGGGTGAGATGCTAGTTGGCAGTAGTTTTTGTTTAGTTTGTGTTGCCCCCGTTTGATTCTCACCCAGATGGGCATGGCTGTCAGGACTCCCCCATTCTTCAGAAAATTCCCTGTTGTGCCAAAGTGCGCCTATTTTCCTTTTTACCCCCTTCTCAGGTTATTTGGGAACCACTTTTGCAAAAAGGGTTCTCTATTTGCTGCTATTTATTATCTGTGTGGATTACACATGACATTACCTGTTTGGATTACAATTTTACCTCACGAGGATTACAATTGAATGTTGGAATATTTGTTCTAGACACACTGTTTTATCATTGCCAAGCCAACTAGGAGCCATAAGGAGAGACTCAAATATATATCTGAGCCTTTAATGCTTGCAAATGTGAAATTGATTGCACTAAAATGTGTGCATACTTATGTCTTTGCTGCATTTTAGCTACACTGTTTTTAATGGTACAGCACTTTAGCCCATTGTGTGTATTCTTTTTCTGGTACTGCAATGTGTCTTATTAATGCACTTATTGTACAGTGTTTTTAGTAAATTATTAACTTATTGAAAGCTAACAGCAGTGAGCACCTTATTTTTCTAGTTCATATAGTCTTCCTCTAAAGACTGTAGGCCGCGGCCTAGCCTCGTGCGTATGACGCATTCGCGCGTCATTTGTACGTTAAGGATTCGTACGCACCTTTGTACGCTAATGCTTACGTGTTGCGTACTTTTACATACGCTGACTGTATATACGTAATTTACGCAGGAATGTTCGCAAAACAACGATTGTTTTTTTTACGTAGATTCGACCGAATAAGTTTGTGCGAATACGAATCTTGTCAGATATTCGGCGAATATTCGGCGAATAAAGATTTTTATGATTCGCTCATCTCTACTCTGCAGCAAGTATGTCTACAGGAGCAGTCACATGAACTCCCCGCCCACCTGTGTTCCCATAGAGACAAGAGCCCCTTAGATAATATCAACAACTAAGTTATCAGTGAATAACTGCTGTACAGACATAGCAATGGAAAGAATGCCCCAGTCCCACCAGTAAAGGGGAGGGGGGGTTACCCTGTTCATAAATTTGCTGTGGGGCCTAGTCATTTCTAGTTGTGCCACTGGATGTAAGACATGAACAGAATGAGGGGGAGATTTATCATTTCCCTTGTTCCTAAAAAGTGGCGTTAAAAAGTTGCAAACTATGTGTTTGCAAATTTTTAACTGCGCTTTTTTTTATTTAGAGGGCGTGACAATGGCAGAGAGAAGGCGTGGCCAGTCATCCCAACAAATTTATGTTAGTTTTCACCAGTTTTCTGACTCAAATGAAGCCAGAAATTTACGGCAGCTCTGTGCTGTCATAGATTTCTGTTTAGGTGCACAGACTGCCGGAGGAGGGGGGCAGTACAGCGGGGGGCAGACCTTTGTTACACAAGAACTCTGAAGAATAAATTTGTAAAAATCGATCTGCTCACATAGAGAGGGACATCCTGTCTATCATCACATGACCTGCTCCCAGCTGACAGCCCATCAGTCATCTATGAATATATGACTACCCTTCATCTGGAGAAAAAGGGGAAATGAGTGTAGGCAAATACTGTATCTCTCTCTCTATATATATATATATAATGTACAGGGGGTCACACATCACTAAATATAACGTACAGGGGCTCACACATCACTGTATATAATGTACAGGGGATCACACATCTATGTATATTATGTACATGGGGTCACAGATCACTATATATAATGTACAGGGGGTCACACGTCACTACATATAATGTACAGGGGGTCACACGTCACTATATATAACGTACAGGGTGTCACACGTCACTATAGATAATGTACAGGGGGTCACACATCTGTATATACAGTATAAAGGGGGTCACTATACAGGGTTCATGGATCTCTATATGCAGTGGTGGGCGTCACACATCACTGTATACAGTGTACAGAGGTTCACAGATCTCTATATGCAGTATATGCAGCCGGAAGTTCTTCTTACCACAGCTGTCCTGGCAGGAGGATCCAGAAAAGCTGAAGTGTCTGCAGCACTCGCCAGCGTGACCACCACCCGGAACCGGTCAAGTCCAAATTCCGGAAGAAGAGGGCACTGGAGTTCTACTACGGCAGCGAGCGTGGCCTACAAGAGGCAGGAGCGTCCTCTTATGACTTTTAGCAGCAGCTTGAGTGAGGAGGATTTCAAGTCCCTCATCTGAGGAACCAACTACTGGCTGGCTGCTGTCCAAAACACTGCTGGAGGAGTCAGGAGGACCTATGGGAACCACACCATGGACTGCACCTGATGGGTGAGATGCTAGTTGGCAGTAGTTTTTGTTTAGTTTGTGTTGCCCCCGTTTGATTCTCACCCAGATGGGCATGGCTGTCAGGACTCCCCCATTCTTCAGAAAATTCCCTGTTGTGCCAAAGTGCGCCTATTTTCCTTTTTACCCCCTTCTCAGGTTATTTGGGAACCACTTTTGCAAAAAGGGTTCTCTATTTGCTGCTATTTATTATCTGTGTGGATTACACATGACATTACCTGTTTGGATTACAATTTTACCTCACGAGGATTACAATTGAATGTTGGAATATTTGTTCTAGACACACTGTTTTATCATTGCCAAGCCAACTAGGAGCCATAAGGAGAGACTCAAATATATATCTGAGCCTTTAATGCTTGCAAATGTGAAATTGATTGCACTAAAATGTGTGCATACTTATGTCTTTGCTGCATTTTAGCTACACTGTTTTTAATGGTACAGCACTTTAGCCCATTGTGTGTATTCTTTTTCTGGTACTGCAATGTGTCTTATTAATGCACTTATTGTACAGTGTTTTTAGTAAATTATTAACTTATTGAAAGCTAACAGCAGTGAGCACCTTATTTTTCTAGTTCATATAGTCTTCCTCTAAAGACTGTAGGCCGCGGCCTAGCCTCGTGCATATGACGCATTCGCGCGTCATTTGTACGTTAAGGATTCGTACGCACCTTTGTACGCTAATGCTTACGTGTTGCGTACTTTTACATACGCTGACTGTATATACGTAATTTACGCAGGAATGTTCGCAAAACAACGATTGTTTATTTTTACGTAGATTCGACCGAATAAGTTTGTGCGAATACGAATCTTGTCAGATATTCGGCGAATATTCGGCGAATAAAGATTTTTATGATTCGCTCATCTCTACTCTGCAGCAAGTATGTCTACAGGAGCAGTCACATGAACTCCCCGCCCACCTGTGTTCCCATAGAGACAAGAGCCCCTTAGATAATATCAACAACTAAGTTATCAGTGAATAACTGCTGTACAGACATAGCAATGGAAAGAATGCCCCAGTCCCACCAGTAAAGGGGAGGGGGGGTTACCCTGTTCATAAATTTGCTGTGGGGCCTAGTCATTTCTAGTTGTGCCACTGGATGTAAGACATGAACAGAATGAGGGGGAGATTTATCATTTCCCTTGTTCCTAAAAAGTGGCGTTAAAAAGTTGCAAACTATGTGTTTGCAAATTTTTAACTGCGCTTTTTTTTATTTAGAGGGCGTGACAATGGCAGAGAGAAGGCGTGGCCAGTCATCCCAACAAATTTATGTTAGTTTTCACCAGTTTTCTGACTCAAATGAAGCCAGAAATTTACGGCAGCTCTGTGCTGTCATAGATTTCTGTTTAGGTGCACAGACTGCCGGAGGAGGGGGGCAGTACAGCGGGGGGCAGACCTTTGTTACACAAGAACTCTGAAGAATAAATTTGTAAAAATCGATCTGCTCACATAGAGAGGGACATCCTGTCTATCATCACATGACCTGCTCCCAGCTGACAGCCCATCAGTCATCTATGAATATATGACTACCCTTCATCTGGAGAAAAAGGGGAAATGAGTGTAGGCAAATACTGTATCTCTCTCTCTATATATATATATATAATGTACAGGGGGGTCACACATCACTAAATATAACGTACAGGGGCTCACACATCACTGTATATAATGTACAGGGGATCACACATCTATGTATATTATGTACATGGGGTCACAGATCACTATATATAATGTACAGGGGGTCACACGTCACTACATATAATGTACAGGGGGTCACACGTCACTATATATAACGTACAGGGTGTCACACGTCACTATAGATAATGTACAGGGGGTCACACATCTGTATATACAGTATAAAGGGGGTCACTATACAGGGTTCATGGATCTCTATATGCAGTGGTGGGCGTCACACATCACTGTATACAGTGTACAGAGGTTCACAGATCTCTATATGCAGTGGTGGGCGTCACACATCACTATATACAATGTACAGGGGGTCACACATCACTGTATACAGTGTACAGGGGTTCACAGATCTCTATATGCAGTGTTGGGGGGTCACACATCAGTATATACAGTGTATGATGGTGGTGGCGAGGTCAACTATTACTGTATACAGGGGGTCAGATATCACTATATACAGTATACAGCGGTGGGGGTCACATATCACTGTATGGGGGCATCATATATCACTATATACAGTGTGCAGGAAGGAGAGGGCACATATTTAAAGATGAGACCAGTGACTGCTGCTGATATCACTGACCTCAGCCATACTGACAGCTCAGAAGGGGTTAAAGCTCCTGACCTGTTGGCCTGATTGGAATAAACATGTCTGTGATAAGATCACATTGCAGAGTGGCCATAGAGAGGACAGACACTTAGATTGCTCACACTTTGTTGTCCACAACACCTTCCTGGCTCTGCTACATTACTGCAGTCAGTGAGCTCCATCACAGCTTCTCGTCAGGCTCTCTTCCTCTTGCAAAGTTTCTTTATTTCAGCTGTTAGCAAGTGTCCCTGCTAAGCCCCTGACAGCCCTGCACAGTCAGGAGTACAGTCACAGCAGAAGCAAAGCATCTCTGACAAAAGCAGGGTGCCTTTAAGACCCAGAGAGCAGCACACTCCTTCATCCATGGACTAGGGCACGTGCAGACATGGACGAGACAGGCAGCTGTCAGAGCAGGACAGAGGGGGCGTGGCTTCCAATAGCAAAGAAACCAGGCAGATCTGCTTAAGAAGATACATTAGTAAGCGTATTGTCTCCCTGCTTTCTTTAGAGATTTAATAAGTGCTAACAAAGTGGCCAACCCCTTTAATATACAAGATTAACCCCTTCCCGACCAGCACCGTACATGTACGGCGCTGGTGCGGGGACATGACGCCCGCTCGCGCGTGTGCGGTGGGCGTCATGGCCGGCAAGTCTCTGCTGTTTCTAACAGCAGAGACTTGCCGGTACTTACCTCCATCGGCGGCGTCTTCCTAGGCCTTCTGATGCCGTGAAGCCTGCGCTTCCGGGTGGTGTACAGGCGCCCCAAGTGGCCAATCGGGGTGTCTGTACACCATATGAAAACTGTAATCCTCGCTGGTGAGGATTACAGTTTTCAAACTGCAATTCTTATTCTGGCCAATAGATGGCAGGCCAGGATAAGAAATGAGCAATTTTGGGATTTAACTCCATCTAGTAAATCCCTGATTGCTCATAAAGAAAAAAAAAAACGATATATCAGCTCATATTTGAGCTTTAAAATAATCACAAAACATTTTAAAAAATGTTAAAAAATATATAAAAAATATATATATATAAAAGTTCAAATCACCTCCCTTTCCGTATAATTAAAAAATAAATACCTAAATAACAATAAATATAGACATCATGGGTATCACCGTGACCGAAAACGTACTTTTGAAATATAAAAAAAAATTCCAATACGGCGAATTGTGTGGCGGAAAAAAGCGTCCAAATGGCGATTCG
Source organism: Rhinella marina (assembly GCA_900303285.1). NCBI lineage: Eukaryota > Metazoa > Chordata > Amphibia > Anura > Bufonidae > Rhinella > Rhinella marina. Next base: position 70,357 of record ONZH01009078.1, on the reverse strand, counting down.
CTGTTTTTTGTCGCTTTTTTTTCTAAAAAAAATTAAATAAAAAGTGATCAAAAAGTCATTCACACCCCAGAATGGTATCAATATCAAATTTCAGATCGCCCCGCAAAAAATGAGCCCTCATACAGCTCCGTACACATAAATACCAAAAAGTTATAGGGGTCAAGATATGACAAGGAAAAAAAAAAAAGGCCAACTTTATAATTATTTTATCACCATCTAAACACAGAAACACAGGAAAAATTATACATATTAGGTATCACCGGATTTGTACTGACCAGTAGAATGAAAGTAACTGGTCAGTTTTAATGAACATCGAACGCTGTAAATAAGAAACCCGTAGAACTGTAGCGGAATAGCGTTTTTTTTGCAATTTCACCCGATTTGGAATTTGTTTCCCGCTTCTCACTACACCATATGCAATATTAAATGGTGGCGTTGGAAAGTACAACTTGTCCTGCAAAAAACAAGCCCTCATACAGCTGGCTGTTTGAAGGCAGGGAGCGCAAAACGAAAATGCATAACCAAAAAAACCTCCGGGGGTGAAAGGGTTAAAATAAGACACATTTTAAAAAAAAAAGCTCTAGTGGGGCTCTTGCAATACGCAAGTTACACACTGTTAAGGCTGTATTACACGGCCTGATGTGGCAGACAATTGTCAGGAGGGAAGCTTTCCCTCCCGGCAATCATCTGCTTTCTAGCGGAGGAGACTGTTGCTATTACATGCGGTGATATGCTCCACAGCATGGTGAGAAGTGATCGCTGTGCCACTGCTCGTTCCCATGTTGTATAATAGTTTGCCAGCGGCAGATCATAATGTCTAATAACGATCTGGCAGAGCGGTAGATCTTTATTAGACACCATGATCTGTCGCCTGCAAACAATAATTTTTTAACAATCAATGGCAGTATTATAATCGAGCAGTGTAATACAGGCTTTAGTTGTTTTAGGAGTTTTCTTTGACATGGTAATGCTGTCCAGGTTCCAAGCTAACCCAGCCACAACTGTATACACATACTGTACTTGATTTGTTATGTGAAAAGATTACTCAATTCTAACACAATCAAATTAATTTAGAATTAACAAAAAATTCTGCTTCCAAATAAAGCTGACACTTTTGAGATTTAAATTTTGTGAGTCAATCAAAATGGTACCCACCATTTTATATATCAGTATAGTAGTGAGCACAGCAGAGCAGAGAAGATGAAAATTGAGGATCTCATGAACCTGAAGTCAGGGCCCAGGCTGGTGAGCTTGTCCATAATGGCTTGCACTGAGCACTAGCCAATCAAGAGGGATGATATAGATAAGTGTCATAGGCATTATATAAGGTCCTAGGCAGAGACACCATGTGTATTTTTAACCTCTACATTGTTGTGGCAGGAAGCTTATGCCATAGCCAAAGCAAAGAAAGACAATTATATTTGGACACACACCTAATACAGCAAGTTAAAGGTCTTATAGGGGAAGATTTAGAAATTTAGTTAGATAAATTTCACTACTTAATAAAGATGTATTAGCTAGGGACAGGACATAGGTCAGTTTAGTTAGTGTTCTGTGTGTAACTTTGCTTGAGACAGCCTATCACATCAATTGAGATCTGATGGCATAGCATATCAATATTTAAAGCTACAGTACTCCCAATTTACATCCTATTAAAAAAAAATCATATGTACTGGCTGATGTTTTTAACCCATCATATAAACATTGTAGCAATTTACAGCTTACTTTTTAGCTACTGTTTTTCTGCAATTGCTTACTGACTGCGTTAATTGTCAATATAGAAATAGATACATCTGTACATACTGCTTAAGCTACTTTCACAGTCATAGGATCTCAATAGCGAGGGAAAACGCTTCAGTTTTGTCCCCATTCATTGTCAATGGGGACAAAACTAAACGAAACGGAATGCACTTCGTTCCATTTGGCTGCATCCCCATCGCTGACAGAATAATACTGCAAGCAGCGTTTTTCTGTCCATGCTGTGGTGTGGAGCAAGATGGATGCGTCAAGACACACAATGTAAGTCAATGGTGGCGGATCAGTTTTCTCGTACACAAAAAGAAAAACAAAATTATACATCCCCCTTTGACTTTCAATGGTTTTAGAGACGGATCTGTCTTGGCTGTTTTAGAGATAATACAATTAGATCTGCTCAGAACGGATGAAGATGGTGGCATTATTATGATTGAAGCTGGTGTGAAAGTAGCCTTACTGTAACTGCTGAGGAACGACTTCTTAGCCTGCTTCTCATCTCCTTGCATGGACTATTCTAATAAATATGCTGTATTTAGTAGAGATTTCTCAAAACTGTCTAAAAGGAAAACTTCTTGTTCCCCATAGCAACAAGTCACAGCACAGCCTACAATTTAACCGTTTAAGAAATTAATGGAAGCCCTGATTGGTTGTTATGGGCTGCAAACACAGTTTTTTTTTAGATAGCAGTCCACTTCTTATACCCCACTTCCTCCTCTACTCCTCAACTACAGAAAGAGATTTATTGAGTAGTGGAGTCTACCCGTGTGGACCAGCTCTTTTGACATGGGTGAAGAGTGGGGTGATTTACATCCCCTGCTTAAATAAGTAGGTTATGAGTGGATGTAGTCTATTTGATGGTCAGTGTTTGGATACAACCAGTATAGTATAAAAATAAATAAAAAATTACAAAAGCCATGAAGCAACAAACTGTAGTGCATGTCTCCTGTCCTGGGAGAATTTTCTTCCCGCAAATGCTTCTGCAGTTTATTTTTTAATAATTTATTAAAAATTAAAGAAATTACCAACAAGAGTTTCTGGAGACCTTTGTTCTTTTTCACAATGGACATAAAAGGGGGCAGAGTGGCGGCATACCCTGGTGACAGTGATGGCATACCCAAGGAACTGAGTAGCGGCATCCAGGTGACAGAGTGGTGGCATATTAGGGAGCAGAGTTTTCTAAAGCGCATTGTATCTCTTTACACAGAGAATAGACTGCATAAGTCATCCATATATTATATGCAGAGATATCTATGAGATATATACTTGCTCTATGATGTGTCTACAATTATATTTTAATGGTGGATGTTCAGCAGATTTTCAGTAAAGCATTTGCCACACTGAATAAACATAAAATTATGTCAAAAGAATTTTAACCCAGCACTTCAAAATGATTTTCTAAAGGAGTGCTGAGTAATTGACTCTATGCAACTGCTGCCCCGGGCAAAGGTTCCAGACAGTCATTTGGTTAATGAAAATAAAACTTTATATGTTTTCCTCTGATATCTGTGTAGTGCATTCTGGTTGGTCATTTATCTGAGACTGAAAAAAAATAAAACTAATTTATTATAAGGGACATTCAGAACTCCAGAACTTGATATCAAGTTAATTATTCTATCAAAACCACTTTCTAATGAATGTCTTCCTATAGCTATAAGAGTAATTAGAAATGTAACGTACAGATTTCTGAAAGCCTTAATTACTTCTCTGGCTTAATACTTCTGTTTAAGGACATGAGGGTGAATTGGAAGAGAAATTAAAAGTAAGCATTAGATATTTTTCTACTTGTGAGCAGTCAAATCTATGCAGGATAGCAGAATATTGTACTGATGTTCTAGCTGTAGAAGTATGTTGTATATCGAATGATTACTTTTTGTATTAATGTTCTTTATATTCAATTCACTTGTTTGTATACCTTTTTTTACTCTGCTGTGTTTGTCTCATAGTTGTCTTATCTTCACTATTGTTCTGTTGATGACCATACATTCTCTGTGTATCTAATGTCTGGTTTTACATCTATGGCTGTGTCTTGGGCAATTCTCAAACATTGCCTCATCTAAACAATGATTACTGTTAGAAGTGTCCATTGTTAATAAGTAGTTACCTAGGGTATTTAAAGTGGGTGACTGTGAGCCCAAGGAGGGGGGTCCATGGAACATGCAGATGTTGAGGAGTGACATGACTGCTCAGGTGCAGCCATGTCAAGAACTCAACTACTTTCGCAACCGGGTATCCCTGGTGATCCAGTGGAGGGCTCCCCCCAGACAGATGTATTTTTAACTCATAGCTAAGTATACCTTATGTTTTATTCTTGTTTATTGTACTTGTTTATGATTCTTGTTTACTTTACTTGTTTCTTCTGTATTTTTGTTTATCATTTAAGTAAACTATATCTATTTCCACTTAGTTATTGTGTGTGGACCTATTTATTCTCGCATCATAGAATTCACGGTAAAACATATGTACTGTGTTATACTGAGAATTTTTCTGACAGAGATTAGCTCTGTACATGTGGTACTTCTATTGAGTATTTATTATAGTACAAGCAGGTTTTCCTTACATGATTGATTTGGCTTAAAAACATGTAACTGACATGTAAATTGACTTTTTTTAATTCAAGGGGTATTTTTAACAGCTGTGAGCAGCATCCCCGATGTGTTGGAATGGCACACCAATTGATTGGAAGCAGTGCACGACCTAAAAGCATCAGTGGGGGCCACACTGCGCACATTATACCTACCTTGTATCTAACTTATCCTCAATACTGTGGCATCACACCATCAATTGGAGCTGCTGTCTGCTTACCTTATCTAACCTGCATCTATTCTGTCTCTACTTGTGTCATGTATCAGGGAATAATGCAGCCCTGAGCTCAAACCCCACCACTGTCCCTGCCTACTTGCACAGTCCGTCTTAACTTACGGTGCACAACTGGACAACAGTCCCTAGCTTACGTACATGCTGGGGCTTACAGGGAGGGGAACCACGGGAGAAAACAATAGACAAAGACAGAACACACAGACAAGAGAATATCACCAAGCCGAGGTCAAAACCAGGAGGTCATGTCAATACCAAGGGAGAACGCTGGAGGAGAGTTAAAATACGAGCCGAGGTCAGAAGCCCAGAGGTAACGTCAGTATAAGGGGTAACACGAGAACGAGGTCAAACACTAGCTTCGGTTAGGAGCCAAGAGGTCAAGTAGTACAAGGGGAGATGCAAGGACAAGGTCAAAGCTGAGGTCACTACAGAAGTCACAATAGTAAACAAAACGCTGGTGAAGGTTTTAGGACCAATCACAGGCAACCTGTGGCAAGCAGGTTCCCTGCTGAAATAGGCCTAATAGGTGGGCCAGCGCCACGTGACCCCCCTCTAATACATTCAAACACCTAAGCGCCGACTCATATCGGTCAGCGCTCAAACCCTCCCCTGCTCGTTGTCTAGGGGATGGAGGACGCCGGCTGTGGTGAGGATGCATACGTGGCTGGGTCCTCCCCGCCCCCTCGTCATTATGGAGATGAGGACGCCGGCCGAGTCCTCGCTCCTACATAGACACGGTAGACCGGGGGCTCCCCATTACAACTTGCACCTGATGATAAAGACCACCTCTGTGGAAACGCATCAAGCAAATAGTACAATCTAGCTAGCGCTAGCGATGTGCAGTCTATCAATTCCTCCCTGACTGCACTGATTTATTTGAATAGGCAACACTTAACATTTGCACCTATTATCAGTTGCAGTTAAGGCAAAACTGTTGGTATAAAGTGTAAGGCTGTGGTTAGAGGAAATAATATCCTCCACAGTCTCTGGGGACTACATTCAGTTTAAGCTAAATCGAGGTTATCTGCCTTTGATACATTTAGGGTGTCCTGCCCACATGTTTTTAAGTTAATTAATAAACTCTTTGTTATTTTTATTTTAGCATCCTTTCAGGCCGTGATTTAAATCATATTAGGATACAAAACTACATATATTCTTTAGTCATGCTAGGGATGAGCGAACTTTTGAAAAGTTCGGTTCGGCAAACTTTCGTGAAGTTCGGATTCGTACGAACCGAACCTAAAACGAACCTTGCTATAACGGCTGAATAATTGCAGCTACAATAGTGGGAGTCTGATAGGGTATAGTTTCGTTTAGTTGCAGTTGCTATTACAATGAAAAAAGTTGAAAAAATCAAAGTGCAAAAATAGTCGTCGACAGCCAGGTCGACAACATTTGACAACATTGAAGATGTCCGCTGGAGCAGTCCATGTCATGCCAGAACACCAAAAACACACGGTAGATCGTGGCACAAGCCCAAGAATAGGCTGCGTTGAAGTCGATGCGGTCTCAGTGACATCACAGGTCAGACAGACAGGCGTACCATTTAATTAGACCTTGTGCACCCCAGAACAGGTACACATTAGCCAAGGTGTAAGTGATTACACGGGACATAGGACACAAAGTGCAAGTTGGCAACACCGGCAGCATTGCCTTGGACCCAGTAGGGTGGAAAACAGACATTTGACAGTGGAACCAGCAGCAGTAATAGTACTGTATTGGACCCAGTATGGTTGAGAACAGACAATTGACGGAGGAGGCAGCAGCACTTGATTGCACCCAGGCCAGTACGGTTAAGAACAGACAATTGACGGAGGAGGAGGCGGCAGCACTTGATTGCACCCAGGCCAGTATGGTTGAGAACAGACAATTGACGGAGGAGTAGGCAGCAGCACTTGATTGCACCCAGGCCAGTATGGTTGAGAACAGACAATTGACGGAGGAGTAGGCGGCAGCACTTGATAGCACCCAGGCCAGTATGGTTGAGAACAGACAATTGACGGAGGAGGAGGCGGCAGCACTTGATAGCACCCAGGCCAGTATGGTTGAGAACAGACAATTGACGGAGGAGGAGGAGGCAGCAGCACTTGATAGCACCCTGGCCAGTATGGTTGAGAAGAGACAAGTTGAGGAGGCAGCTTCAGCAGCTCTTGATTGCACCCAGTATGTTTCCAAATAGACAATTGACGGTGGGGGCATTAGTAGGAGCAGTATTCTTTTGGACCCAGAAGGGCCTAGTACAGAGAACTGAAGTTGGAAGCTAAGAATATGCACGCTTGTAAAAATCAGTTTTTATACATAGACAAAATGTTGATGTAGAGTTCAGCACAGGACAGTCAACGTTAAAAAAAACCCTCTAACATTACAGCTAGTCTAGTAGGATATGGATACGGTTAAATAGACAGACAACCTCACCGACAGAATCCATGAGGTGAAGAAAGGACATTTAAAAATGCACAGATTCAAGAAAGCTTTACGCCAATTCCATTATCCAAAAAAACGTGTCCAATTTTCATGAAATGGACACCTCACTGGCACTCGCTTAACAAATTGATGCAACTACTCTGGTGTCAAACCTGTTGAATCTGCTAGGGATGAGCGAACTTTTGAAAAGTTCGGTTCGGCAAACCTTGCTATAACGGCTGAATAATTGCAGCTACAATAGTGGGAGTCTAATAAGGTATAGTTTCGTTTAGTTGCAGTTGCTATTACAATGAAAAAAGTTGAAAAAATCAAAGTGCAAAAATAGTCGTCGACAGCCAGGTCGACAACATTTGACAGCATTGAAGATGTCCGCTGGAGCAGTCCATGTCATGCCAGAGCACCAAAAACACACGGTAGATCGTGGCACCAGCCCAAGAAAAGGCTGTGTTGAAGTCGATGCGGTCTCAGTGACATCACAGGTCAGAAGACAGACAGGCGTACCATTTAATTAGACCTTGTGCACCCCAGAACAGGTACACATTAGCCAAGGTGTAAGTGGTTACACGGGACATAGGACACAAAGTGCAAGTTGGCAACACCGGCAGCATTGCCTTGGACCCAGTAGGGTGGAAAACAGACATTTGACAGTGGAACCAGCAGCAGTAATAGTACTGTATTGGACCCAGTATGGTTGAGAACAGACAATTGACGGAGGAGGAGGAGGCAGCAGCACATGATTGCACCCAGGCCAGTACGGTTGAGAACAGACAATTGACGGAGGAGGAGGCGGCAGCACTTGATTGCACCCAGGCCAGTATGGTTGAGAACAGACAATTGACAGAGGAGTAGGCAGCAGCACTTGATAGCACCCAGGCCAGTATGGTTGAGAACAGGCAATTGATGGAGGAGTAGGCGGCAGCACTTGATAGCACCCAGGCCAGTATGGTTGAGAACAGACAATTGATGGAGGAGGAGGCGGCAGCACTTGATAGCACCCAGGCCAGTATGGTTGAGAACAGACAATTGACGGAGGAGGAGGAGGCAGCAGCACTTGATAGCACCCTGGCCAGTATGGTTGAGAAGAGACAAGTTGAGGAGGCAGCTTCAGCAGCTCTTGATTGCACCCAGTATGTTTCCAAATAGACAATTGATGGTGGGGGCATTAGTAGGAGCAGTATTCTTTTGGACCCAGAAGGGCCTAGTACAGAGAACTGAAGTTGGAAGCTAAGAATATGCACGCTTGTAAAAATCAGTTTTTATACATAGACAAAATGTTGATGTAGAGTTCAGCACAGGACAGTCAACGTTAAAAAAAACCCTCTAACATTACAGCTAGTCTAGTAGGATACGGATACGGTTAAATAGACAGACAACCTCACCCACAGAATCCATGAGGTGAAGAAAGGACATTTAAAAATACACAGATTCAAGAAGGCTTTACGCCAGTTCCATTATCCAAAAATGCGTGTCCAATTTTCATGAAATGGAAACCTCACTGGCACTCGCTTTACAAATTGACGCAACTACTCTGGTGTCAGACCTGTTGAATCTGGGCCTATGGCTGTTGGCGAGACATATATATATATCTTTGTTACACCAGTTTGATGTCCTAACCGAGTGCAGCGCCCAACCCAATGGATGTATGCTTTTGTGGTTTTTTAGTGCTGTCACCAGCTGGCTTAAAGGGAACCTGTCATCTCAGAACCCCCCCTGAACTAGAGTAAGCGTTGTATAGTGTAAGTGATGCTGAATCCGAATATGTAAGCTTTATCTTCATACTCACTTCCATTCTGACGCTGTGCTCCCACAAACCTGCAGTAAAATGTACTCAGTGGACTCTTCTTTGAGTCCTCTCCATTATGTGAGTGAGCACCGGAGTCCACTGAGTGCATTTTACTGCAGGTAAAAGGGCAATTTATAAGTTTCTGGTTCAAGTAAGGGCACAGAAAGTTATTAATTGCCTGGACTTATCTTTTAAAGTGGGTAGGGGAGAAACCCCTGATGGGGTATGGGAGTGACCTTCCCGCCCTCTCTTTGGTCATTCGCACAGAGAAGAACCCCATCGGGATTTGTGGTGCGAGATTTTACTACTCTCATGATATCAACAAAATACCTCAGGAACAGTTAGTACCCGCTCACAAAACGGTGAGTAGTGTTCCTTGGCACGGGTGCCAGGGATAGAACCCCACGGCTATAGTTCACAAAAGGTGAAATCCCCACTTTGTGAAGCATAGTCATGGGGATTATTTTAGGGATGGTACTGTTCTTGGGGTATAGGTTGGACGGTGCACCGGTGTGAGGCATTAAGCTGGTGTGGAGATGTTAAATGGCCAACACACCATGGGCATTAAATTTGGAGATGGGGTTCTGTTTATTCAAATGTATCCGAATTAAGTAGGGAATTTTTAAGGTGATTTTGTTTAATTTGGGGTCTAAGGGGGGAACATTACTTAATAAGTTAAATTACGGATTTTTACGTTGGGCACATATTTAGAATATTAAGGTCAGTTTCTTGGACACACGGATTGCCATGCAAGACGGGTGACTGATGACTTAGTCATTCACATCAGGCAGGGGGGTGGTATAATCCGATGTAATCCAGGCATGATTCATCTTTAGAAAAGTCAGCATCTCAACACTGTGGCAAGAGAGCCTCGTTCTTTGCGGTTTTACGATGTTACCCGCCACACTGAAATACCCTCTCTGACGCATCACTACTGGCTGGGTAGGACAGCAGAGCCAAAGAAAATTCTGCCAGTTGAGGCCAAATGTCCAGTTTCTCTGCCCAGTACTGCACGGGGTCAGTGACACTTTGGGGCAGGGTACAATCCTGGTAGGCAGTGACCTGGTGGGTGAGCTCCTGCTGGTCCACGCCATGAGTCCGGTGTTGTGTCCCCTAGTAGGTCCCGGTCGTACACTAGTTTTGCCTCCCTCTCTGATGGCAGAAAAAATTCAGCCATTTTGCGGTGGAAGCGAGGGTCCACCAGGGTGGCCAGCCAGTATTGGTCCCTCTGGCGGATGTCATTCCTGAGACACTCCCGCAGGCACCTTGCCATCTGTACCAAGGACAATGAGCGCCTCTCCTCTCCACTGTCCTCGGTATAGTTCCAGGGTCTGCTGGGGTTTTCCTCCTCTTCAACTACCACCTCATCCTCCATCTCCTCCTGTGATTGAGAGGCAGAGAAGCCAGGTGGCGGTGTGTGGAATGGGTGGGCGTAGACATCTTCCTCCTCCTCACCCTCCATCTGCACTTCATCCATCTCTGGGCTCAAGGCGATGTTCAGCCTTGGAGTGGTGGCCTAGGAATCCTCGCTGATGATGGTTTTCAGCGCACTTTCCATAACATGGACGAGTGGGATGATGTCGTTGATCCCATAGTCATGCCTGCTCACAAACAGAGTCGCATCCTCAACAATTGGCAGACTTCACGCATCATCTGCCAGTGTGTGACTTGGAAGTCGCAGTGTGGCATGAAGCTGCCTGATTGTCCCATGAGGTAGTCTGTAACGGCTGACCTTTGCTCGTACAGGCGGTCCAGCATATGGAGGGCAGAATTCCAGCGTGTTGGCATGTCGCAGATTAGCCGATGTTGGGGCAGACTGCGCTGTCTCTGGATCCTGAGCAGGGTGTTCCTTGCAGTGTAGGAGTGGCTGAAGTGTTTTCAGATTCTCTCTGCGTGACATCCTCATAAGGTCTTGTAGTGCAGGAAATGATCGAAGAAACCTGTGTACTATGAGGTTTATCACATGTGCCATACAAGGTGTATGACTCATCCCTCCCTGCTGCACTGCAGAGACAATGTTCCTCCCATTGTCTGCTACCAAACTTCCCACCGTTAGTTGACATGGGGTCAGCCATTGATCTATCTCCTCCCTGATGGTCCGGAGGAGCTCCTGCCCACTGTGGCTCCGTTCACCCAGGCTCACCAAATGGAGGACAGCCTGAGAGCGCCGGGCCTGACATCGGTAGTAAGACACCGGGGAAGGTTGGACTGCAGTCAAAGCGGCGGATGGTTGCAAGGTGGTGGAGGCAGAACTTGTGCTTCCCGCTGCTGGCCCCCTAAAGCACCATGGAGGTGACAGTGGCAAGAATGGGCCAACTTCCTGATGGTCTTCTGGGAGGATGTTGACCCAATGGGCAGTAACAGACATGTACTGCCCTTGCCCATAATTTGAGGACCAGACATCAGCACTCAGGTGCACGGTCTTGGACACCGAGAGTCCCAATGAGTCGCCAACCTTTTTCTGCACATAACTGTGCAGTGATGGGACAGCTTTGCCAGAGATGTAGTGGCGGCTGGGGACTCGCCATCTGGGGTGCGCACACGCCATGAAATCCCTGAAAGGCTGGGAGTCCACAAGGTTGAAGGGCAGGGACTGAAGCACCAGCAGCTTAACCAGGTGTCCGGTCAGTTTCTGGGCCATGGGATGGCTGCTGGAATACACCTGACGTCTGCCCATGGACTCAGTCACGGATTGCTGCCTCATTAGCGGTGTACATGGCAATGACACTGTGCTGGTGCTGGCACCTGAGGCTGACGAGCCCTGAGTTCCACTGAGAGGATGCTGCATGATGGGATCTGCAGTGTATGGTGCATCCTGACAGGAGGTGGTATTGGGGTCATGGTTCTTCCAGGCCTGTTGGTGTTGCCTTTCCATATGCTTTCGCATCGATGTTGTCCCGAGATTATCACCCCTACCATGACTGACCCTCTCCCTACCCCCTTTGCACAGCAGGCACAAAGCGATATGCTTATCTTTCCCCAGGCGGAAGAACTGCCAGACGACTGAGGACTGTGGTTTGCTGACAGCCTCAGGGGGTCTTGCTGGCTGTTGACTGCCACTGCTGCCTGAGGGTGCCCTCTCAGGACCAAGGCTTTGAGAGGGTGATCTCTGCCTGGTAGCTTCTCTTCTACCCCTCCCTCTTGTGCCTCGTTTCCTTGCAACAGTGGGATGTTGCTGCGTCGGTGGCACCTCTATTTCCTCCCCTGATGATGAGGATGATGCTGCTTGAGAGCGCCACGTCCAATCAGCGACATCATCATCAAACTCTGCACCACTGCTACTTTCCTCCGGTGGCTGGGACAGGATATCAGGTGTGGCACTGGATGCCCCTCCCTGGCTCTGTTGACTGCTTACAGCCAACACCTCCTCTGGAGTCTCAGTACGTTCCACCCGCTGACTTTGGTGGACTTCCTCCTCCTCCTCCTCATCACTAAAAAGTGGTAGAGACTCCAAGGGCAGATCAAGGTTTCCCAAGAGTTCCCTGGCAGAAGGTGCCCCAAAGGTGAGTGGCATTCTAATAACAGGGGACGGGGCAGAGGACTCTCGCTGACCGTCCCATGTAAGGGTGGTGTCGGATGATCCAGCCGATGCTTGACTCCTCGTTTGGGAGCTTTGGGCGGTGGAACTGGAGGATTGGGTAAGCCAATCTAGAACTGCTGGCTGTGTGGTTCTTACATGACCAGTGGGCGTCAGGGGTAGCTGCACCCTGATGCCACGCCTGTTGCCCCGGCTGCCACCGGGCCTGGTGCTGCCACTTCTCCTACCCTCACCGCCTGCTGTTGCACTCCTTGCCTGGGAAGTGCTGGAAGTAGGACGCTTGGACATATTTTTATTTGGGTGGGGGAAAATGAAATGATGTATTTTTTTATACTTTTTTAAACTTTATTTTTTTATAACTTTTTTTATTTATTTATTTTACTTTTTTATAACTTTTTTAAACTTTTTTTTTAAACTTTTTTTATAACTTTTTTTTTTTTACTTTTTTTTTAACTTTGTTTGTTGCGGCTAAACGGGGTTGACGGCACCCAGCAGAGCAGCAACGTGTAGAAACATAGAAACATAGAAACCTTTAAATATGTTAAAGGACTGAATAAAGTTCAGGAGGGAAGTGTTATTAATAAGAAACAGAACACAAGAACAAGGGGGCACAATCTGAGGTTAGTTGGGGGAAAAATCAAGAACAACATTAGAAAATATTATTTCACTGAAAGAGTAGTAGAAGCTTGGAACAAACTTCCAGCAGAGGTGGTTGATAAATCCACAGTAACTGAATTTAAACATGCCTGGGATAAACATGTATCTATCCTAAGATAAAAACAAAAGGATAATAAAAGGGCAGACTAGATGGACCAGGTGGTCTTTTTCTGCCGTCAATCTTCTATGTTTCTATGTTTCTCTCTCTCTGATGTCTGGCGAAGCACTGACAAGATGTCTGCGCGCTCAGGCACTTCAGGGGCTGTGGGGTGACATCACACATCTTGTTTTTCACAGAAAACCAGGATACAAGGGATTATAGGAGTAATAATCCCTTGTATCCTGGTCTATTCTGTGAAAAAGTACAGTTTTGCGTCGCCGTTTTTTTTTAACCAGATTCGTTACGAACTTTTTCAAAGTTCGGTTCGGTGACGAACCGAACTTTTGGCAAAGTTCGTAACGAATCTGATTTGTTACGTTTCGGTTCGCTCATCCCTAGTCAGTGCCTTTTGAGAGATTTTTCCAATTGTTTTTGGGGATGGCAGAATTTCTAGCAGGCAATATCAACCTGGAAAATTGGGGAATGGAGTCAAGAGCAGTTTTCTCTGAACAAGAATTAACATCCCAGTTACAAAGTCTTAATATCACCAGTTAAAGTACTTATGAGATTATACAAAAATCATATTAGGAGCTGGTGAGACTTTGAAACACTATTTAAAACACAGGATAGTATCCAGAGGCCTCCGAATTCCACTTCTCCCAACAGTTAGAGTTTGTTCCATTGAGTTTAATAAGAAATGGGAGAGAGACTCAGTTGAATCCTCTCTGCAAGTGATATCAATTTTATTAGAGGAGGAGAAAGCAAGTTTTGCAAAAAGCAAGTGCAAGTTGCAAGATAGTATTGCAGCAACCAGAAAGTTCAGCAGTAACCCCGATACACAAAAAGAGAGACATCTCTACAACAGACAGTGGAGAGATACACTACTGAGCTAAAAGAATGCAAACAGTCCCAATTTATTAGGGACATAAATTACTTCAGAGAGTGTAGTATTCTAGAATTTGGAGCCAAAGCTACTAAAGTTCTGGAAGTAGAAACAGAACCATCTTCATTAGAGGGGGAAAGGGATTCATAAGCTGACTCAAGTGGTGCCCCATATAGGCAATTTTCATCTAGAGGTCGTAGACCAACACAGAGGGGATTGCTCCTGAGGTGCCCCAAGGGGTAGCATTTTTTTAGGGAACAATCCCCCTCTGTCAGATTATGTTTTACGCAATCAGGGGAACAGAAATTAAGTTCAGACAGCTTTGAAAATTCCTCTGAGGAGTTACAGATCATTAACATATCCCATAGACAACTATCTACAGCTAAACACACAATGCTAAGTAAGGGACTTTCCTTTGTACCCATCTATAAATTTGATCTATTTGGGTGGGTCAAGGATTTACACTTATTTTGCAGAAATTGTAAATGGAGAAAGTTTTTTACTACCCATGATAAACAAAAATAGGAGGTGTTGGGTATTGAGAGGAACTAACCAATGTCAGATTACTAGCCGATTTGCTCAAAGAGGGTGAAAGGGACATTGGCACTGGACCATTTACCAGTTTACGGTTGCCATCCAAAAAATACCCACCAATGAATTATAATACGCCAGTCGACAACATTCTTAAGATAGCCACTGATCAACTTATTAATGTACAAAATAATGATGGAAAAGAAAACCTAACCCCAGAAGAAATAAGGGGGTTAATGGCCTTGGAGTTGGATGACTATATTGTCATCAAACCCTCTGATAAGGGTAGAAATATTGTCCTGCTTGATGAAACTGACTACAGAAAAATGTGCTGTACTACCTAGCTATGAGGTCCTAAAGTCCAATCCCACAACTGTTTACATGAGGGCATTGAAACTATTATTGGACAATGCAATAAGACAGGGGCTCATTAATAAGACAGAATACAATTTTCTCCTCCCAAAGTACCTCCAGATTGTTTGTTTTTATTGCCTTCCCAAGGTATATAAACGGTGACCCATTGTTTCAGGCACAAATGAAATCTCAGAGGGGTGGTAATGGGGAGCCCTTGTGCCCTCAGTTTCGCTAATCTCTATCTGGGCTGGTGGGAGAGGCGAGTTGTGTTCAGTGACACATTCAGTCATTAGTCCCAGTCCATTTTATTATGGCTTTGTTTTATTGATGATGTATTCATCTTATGTAAAGGGGAAGAACAACAATTCCATACTTTTGTTGAAGCTATTAATGTCAATGACCTGGGACTATACTTCACAGCTGACATCCAGAAGCATCAAATCATTTTCCTTGACCTTAAAATACAGACAGAAAGTGATGGGAGGATTACCACTGACCTCAGAAAACCTTCAGAAAACCTATGGCCACAAACACGTTACTTCATTGGGATGTCTGGCATCCCCATTCCCTTAAAAAGGGCATACCAAAAGGCCAGTACTTGAGAATACGCCACAACTATATCACACTGGACAGATGCCAAACGGCAAAGTAATCTGAATATAAATTTAGACAGAGTGGCTACCTATCCAGTCTCAACATTCTATGTGAATCAACATTCTATGTGCAGCAACAGGGATGATCTCCTGTCCGAAATTTGGGACCAGGGGAGAGAATACCTCCTGCACTGTAGCAACTTTTGATACTGCACATATGTAGGATACAAACCTACATATATTCTTTAGTCAGTGGCTTTCGAGTGACAGGCATAGCCACAGCATAAGTGTACAAAGCTGTGACTGGTTCCAGTGCACCAAGGTTCCTGCAAATAGCTGATCAGCAGGGAAAGGGTGGTGCCAGGAGCCAGACCCCAGCCAATCTAATATTGTTGACCAATCTGAAGGATATGTCATCAATAGAGATCAGAAAAGTTTTTAAAGATTTGATTCGGACAATTAGCCAATTTTTTTCAAGAAATTAGCTTCAGTCCGAATTAATTTGTCACAAAGCGCGTTGAATCAGCTTTATTCTGGCCTTCAGGGAGAGTGTATCTGGTTGTACATCACTGTGCATTGCAGCAACATGCCTAGCTAGTCATTTGTGAATGACTAGTGACTGTATGACAGGCAGGTATCATACAGTCTATGGATGTGCGCATTGTTGTACAGGCTACCAACAGTCCTAGCTCACACTAGCTAAACCAAAACAAACACATACAGCAGTCTTTAGTAAAAGAAAAAAAAAAAACACTTGTGTCCCAATAATTCTTTAGTGGAAAAAAAGAAGGACATGGAGGCAGTGCCAATAAAGTAGTAGAGAGAAAAAAAGTTTATTTTAAGCCATGTTGTGTGTATGTGCAAACACATGATTTTGCTTCACTTCTGTTAGCTGTAGAATAACGTGTGAACTCAGTATTATAGGTCAATGTAAGCATCAGGTATAATGTACTTAACTGTGTAGTGGCCCAAGATTCTACTACAGAGTAAAAGAACTGCTTCATTTTATACTGTCTGCTGTTTCCCCATAGATTGCTAGTTAACCTCTTCTGTTAGCCACTCGCTCCATACAGTATTCAAACAAAGTTTTATGCTAATCGACTTTGGATGTTTCATCCGAAGTTGATTCGCTCATCCCTAACTTTACTAATTGATTTAGATTTTTTATTAAAGAGCATGCTTTAACTTCACTATTCTGGTACATCGCTGACTTGTCAGTGATGTACGGAGTATGGACTATGCATTGTATCAATGGGGTTACAGAGAATGGAGTAGGGGTCAAAGCACACATTGCTTGTGCCCCCTGAGGTTGGCTAAATGCTTGCATAGCACACGGGTACCCTGTAACAATGTGCTATGCCAGGATTAGCTGAGGGGAGAATGCTCCTTCCTGTGCCTGCTTTGCTATCTAAAAGCTTGCATGCAGGACCTGTGCACCTGGGACGAGCTGTGGTCAGGGCTGCTCTGCTCTGAACTTCCTGTTTGCTGAGAGAGGGAGCTGATAGTTTATTCCACAAGGCATGTAAGGGAGCTGTGCTTTACATCATTTGAAGCTACATAGCTTGCTGAATAATCCTGACATGTAGCTTAGTGTCACTTGCTCAGTGTCACTTGCTCTTTCCCTATTTGCTTCATCGTTTGCTTGCTGTTTCAAACTGCTTTCTGTGTCTTTGTCTTGATGCTGGTATTTTTCTGCCTTTTACACGGCTGTTTGTATTTGTTTATTTCTGTATTTTGTATTTTTGTATGTCTGTCAATCTATTTGAGCCTGTCTGTCTGCAAATCTTACAGTATGTCTGTATGTTTTTTCACTATGTATCTCTCATTATTTTCCATATCTCTGTATATATGTATTTATTGTTCTGTCTTTCTCACAAACATCACATGACAGAGGATGCACTGTGTGTTTCAAGATAGAGAAGCAGACCTGGAAGAAGTGGGGGGCATAATTTAAAAACAAAGTCACTTCAGAGGCTGATATGTATCATATTAGTTTAAGTGTATTATATACACACCAATGCTACAGGGGTTGAAAATATTTACATAACCGGAATACACCATTAAATATGAATGGAGATAAGCAAAGTTTTAAAAAATTTGATTTGGCTGATTCTCCGAAGTTCACAAAAAATTTAATTTGTTCTGAATTAATTAGTCACAAATTGCTATAAATAAGGTATACCCAGGACTCTGCCTAATCATATTCTTCCCACTTGATAGCCCAATCTCAGTGTGAAGGCTTTGAAATTAATATTTTCCCTACTGCCGTCAGTAAATTTATGTTGGCAGCCAGGCATTTAAAAATGGCACCCTCTAGCGTGAGCAGTGGACGCCATGTGTCTGCTGTTCTAAGTCAGTGTTTTGTATCAGTATTTGATTAGTAATTGTAAGCCAAAAACAGGAGTGGGTCCAAAGCAGAGATACAATGTAATGGGATTATTTGCATCTCATCTGTGTTTTGGACCCACTCCTGAATAAAATATATTAGCTACAATGAATTTGGTTCGAGTTGGTGGAATGATTTGTGTAGTTCATTCAATTAACCAAGACTCCTCTGTGCTAAGTAGTTATTTGACCCCAAGCTGTCAAATAACCAGCAACAGCCCCTGTTTGGTCATCATATTATATGTCAGCTACTTTTTAGGGTCCTCTCCCTTATGGCAACAATCCAGCTGCCATATTTGATCCATCCAGCAAGTTTGGCCCACCTGGCTTTAGCCCAAATACAAAGATTTTTTTTTTACCCCAGGCAGTCCGGGTTCAACATCTTTGAAGGACAAGTGGTGTTCAGCAATGACAGGTCTTTGAAGCCCTTAGATTTCTGGGGCTGCACTGAAGACATCGGCGTGTGTCTGCCCTTTGCCGACAGGTAGGTGTTACCCGCTCAATATCGTTCATCACAGGGATTGTAATACTGGAGCGGACTAATTTATTTGGTAAAAGACTAATTTATTTGTTAAAAGGCTATTTCTTTCTGATTGTTTTCGCTAAAAAAATAATTTTTCAGATAAAGGAATAATTTTTCTGACAAAGGACAAACAGTTTTTCTGACAAAAAGCAACAATCAACTCATGGACAACTCTGTTGTTCAAATTATTTGCACTGTGGCACTGTACATTGACCTGCAATTGTAAAACATGAGATGTAGTAGTCATATTGCTGCAGGATACAATTCTGGACATATTAGGTATATATTTCTTTGCGCTGCACAGTGATGTAGAATTTGAAAAAAAATTGATGTGGCAGTCAGTGACACATCATAAAGTTTTCACTAGCAGGATAATTTTTTCTTTCATAGAATATTTTTTGCACTACAAATCCAAATTTGATGGAATGGTGCCAGCAGCAGTTGTGCCAGAAGCAGTGATGATACAGGACCCTACTGAGACCCTGTGTTTGAAATGAGTACACTTTGTGCCATGCAACAATTATTTACTCAAGGGCAACTCTGCTGCACAAAGAATCATTTTATTTGCACTCCTCACACAATGTTAAATAAGAGCACTCTGTAACACTAAATCACAGTAAGGACGGTTTTGCATTCACGTTATGGAGAGTTATAACGGAATATAAGGGAATTTTAGGATGGAATGCAAAACGGAAGCCTTGAAGAGGTATTCCATTTTGCAACATCAAAATACATGTCTATGGGGACAAATAATGGTTCCGTTTGGTTTCGTTATACAGGAAGTAAAAAAAAATAGTCCTGCCACCAGGATTATTATTTCCATTCAGGTGCGGTCCCTGTATAGAGTGGATAGCAAACCTGCTAAACACTAACACATTGAAGCCATTAGGCCAATTTACTGAATTTGCTACCATGAAATGACCATGAGAAGTCCATCCACAAGCAGTTTTTTTCTGTGTGTGTAAGGGGAACCTTCTCTATACCCTTCGTAGTATGCTCTGAGCCTTTTTAGTCACATCACTAAGTTTAAACTAATTAAACTTTGTTTCTATTTTCTTTTTTTTCTTAGCTGTGTGGGAGCAAGATAAAAAAATTGGATCCCTGCTGGAAGTTTTCTTTAACAGACATGTTTTGAAGAGCAGTTAACCAAATGTCTTTTTGACAGCCTTTCTATGTAATATTTTGACAACTTTTGTGTAATTAATGATCTGTTTCTCAGATACATTCAGAAATTAAGGTTTAATTCAATGTAAGATTTCCTTTTTTTGTTTAAAAAAAATCTCTAGGTGTCATTACAGATTAATAAATTACTTTACTTTCAAACTATTTTTGGTTAATTAGAAAAATATATTACATTTAAAAAAAAAAAACTCAATCTTTTCCGGAATCGTATGAAAAGTTTAATAAAACCGCATTTCTAAATTGTTAGACATTACAAATACACATACAGTATGTGCATAACTAATGATGTCAGGTTGATGTGTGAGGTGACATTATAATGAGTTGGTGTTTGTAGAGGGTGTTTTATACATAATTGTTTTATACATTTACTAACAGAAATTTGCCCTGTCTCATTCATTATTTTCTATACCTGTTTTAGCAAGGAAGCTGGCATAGATTTAGACCATGGTGGATGTGCCGAAGTTATGTAGAGGCCGGCGCCCCTTCATAACTTTGGCGGATCCACTGCCAGAGCATGGGATTATTAAGACTGGCGTTTAAGACACTGGTCTTAATAAATGACCCCCAATGTGTTTTACCTATGTTGTACAGTATATCTGGTATGAAATTCAGACCAAAATAGTGCATGCTGTGATTTTTTCTGCATGGAACAATGGTCCATGAAGAAAATTGGATGTTTAGCACGTTTGCTATCCACTCTATACAGGGACTACACCTGAACAAGAAAATTGTTCATCTGAATAAGCTCTAACAGTGTTATTACTAGGAGAAGGGGAAGGTGTAACTGTCTAGGATGATTTTATTTTAGCAAATTTGCAAAACATCACTATGTGATCAGCCACTGAGCTTATAAAGCATTCTACCAGATCATAGGAGCAGATGGTCAGTTATTGCTGCTGCACAGTTCTCTTTGTTAGACTGAAATATAACCACACCTTTAAATTAATCATGGTGCTCTGTCTGCAGTCTTATAACACCAATAAAAATAAATAGATCAGGAACATTTTCTTATATAAAATACTGTAAGATTTATTCAATACAGACTAAATGAAAACATACAATGCTCAGAAGATAAAAGAGAATCCTGGACAAACAATAGCAACACAACACTATGGACTAGAGGACAGTTAAAGGGGTTCTCTGGGAATTAAGAAAATGAAAATACTTAAATATTACTCATTATAAATATATTCCCAAATTCCTTTCATTAGTTATAATGGCTCATTTTGTCTAGAGAGTAATCATTAAGAGAAACAAAATGGCCGATTAGCATACACAAAACCTGTTCTAATCACACAGCAGGACAAGTTACTTCACAACACTGAGATAAAGAACTGCCTCATCCTCATCTCTGCTTGTCAGGGATTATGATCCTGAATATAGCTGATAAGATCTTTAGCTAAATCTCTGTAGGAATGTAGCAGATGTGGCTAATGGGCAGCACTTGTGTGTAGTCTCCATTACCACACCCCACATTACCACAGTCTGTCCTGTCCGTCCTCTCTGTACTTCATGTCTCTTCATGAACTCCATTCCCACAGAGATTCAGCTGAAGATCTTATCATCTGTATTCAGGATCATAATCTCTGACAAGCAGAGCAGAAAGAAGGATGAGGCAACTGTATCGCTCAGTGTAGTGAAGTAACTTGTCCTGCTGTGTAATTAGGACAGGTTTTGTGTGGACTAATAGGACAGAGACCATTTTGTTTCTCCTAATTATCGCTCCCTAGACAAAACGAACCATTATAACTAATGAAAGGTAATTGGGAAAATATTCATAATGTCGCTGCAATTTAGGACAAGTCCCAAATTAGGAGACTTCACTCTATTGTCTGTGGGATTCAAATTATGTTAATAAGTTGTCCCCAGGTACCAGGGCATGCGGCTGGCCTAAGAATCGCACATCCAGACAGCTTGCTGGTTAAACGGTTCTCTCTGGTCAGTCACGCCCAAAGATCCAATTTTATTAGATGTACAGTACATGGATGTACCACCCTCCTTTAGCCATCATTTTTAATATATTCAATCACAAGCATACAAGTATACATTAAAACAACAAATCAAAAAATGGTAATGGCTAATGACACGCAGACACAAATGCATTACTAAGCTATCTGGAAAATTCCATGCCCAAATATATCAAGTTCTGCCAAATTCCTCTTTTTGCATGGACTAGCTAACTTCCTATAGAAATCAAGTGATGTTGACTCATTTTTATTTTAAGCATAAAGTGGCATCTAATGGAGATTAATAAGAAGATGGAGACTATTTGATAATTAAATACAACTTAGCACAATTTTGTTCATCATCTAATTTCTTTCTTTCACAATAATAAAGTAATCTTTACATATTTTCATTTTCTTAATTTCCGGAGAACCCCTTTAAAGCCCCTTTCAACCGAACAAGTTTCACACTCCGGACTCGCAGCATAAGTATGAAACAGTTCTCGTCTTGACCTCTGAGCACTGATGGGGTCGCATAGGAATATATTGATAATCCTTACAGTTCTCGAATGTATTGGATAACACTGACATATTGCTACAATGATATTATATAGTAGGGCATTTACGTAGAAGCATGCAATGGTGATTTCCTTATCTCAAACTATTTATTGAAACAAAAGCCAACAACAGTGGTGGGTATACCCCCACAAAAAGGTCAGAGAAAGTGCAGGCCAGAGAAAATGCAGGCCACTCCATCTGAGGTAACGCAGTCTCCAGCAACTGTTGCCTAATGATGCGACCTTGATGAGCTGGCACATTATTGTCATATGAAGATGAAATTAGGCCTGTGTTGTTCATGCAAAGGCACAATGACTGAATTAATGATGTTATTCAAGCAGTATGTGCTTGTAACTGCACCATTCAAGGTTTAGGGCAGTTCTGCATTGATTAGACACATGTACCCTACATTGTAATACCACCACCACCAAAGGATCGTCTGGTGACAACGGTGGCTGATGCATAGCATCATCCTTGATGTCTCTGACATTGTTAGTGGCCATTATTTCTGCTCAGCGTGAATCAACTTTCATCAGTGAACAGCACTGAGGTCCCACTGGTCCCTCGTCCAGCATAGAGGCTACCTGGCCCATGCTAGACGATGATGCCTGTGTCTGGTGGTGTGGTCAGGTACCCTTGCAGGTCTAGCACGCAGACCATGCCAATGTAAATGGTTTTGAATGGTTTGATGTGACACTTAGGTGCCTCTCACCTCCCTTAAATGTGCCTGAAGTTGTGTGGCATTCATCATCTGGTTCCACTGGGCATTGTTCACAATGAAGCGATCATTAGTGTGGGATGTGGCTTAAGGATGTCCACTTCTTTGGCCTTCTGTGACTCTTGCACTTGCTTTGTATCTTTTTTGCAACCTGCTGATGACACTCTAAGATCAGTGGCTGCTTCCATCTGAGAACATCCTGCTTGAAGCCTCGCAATGGCGAGGTACTGTGGATCAATTGTTAGGTGTCTTCTTAGTCTCATGATGTCAAAATGTGAGTAGCATGATGAGGAGGACTGTTTAATTACCTGTTCTAATTGAACCAGTTTTTGTCTAATTGAACCAGGAAATTTATTAATTCATGGATCAAACACCTGTTGTAAATTTTGCCATTAAGCTCCTTGTTAGAGAGCAAATTGTTTCAAAAATACTGAAATACTGAACAGTTGGACATGTGCATTGAAAAGTTTAGAGAAGGTCACATTTAGTTCACTTGTAAAGGTTAGACTGCATTTTAGGTTCATCCTGAAATTTCACCCACGAGCCAAATATCCCTTACTTTTTGTGAGTGGTGTATATATATTTATTGTGTGTCAGACTCAGTCTTACCAGGCAGTCTAATATATTGTCGCATTTATCTTGTTTACCTGCCTTTAATACTTAATCTGTTCTGATATACATGGAGTTACTGTGCGTCAGACTAAGTCTCAACAGCATTTAGGGCTTGCCAATGTCAGCTGTCATTCCTTCCCATCGACTTCAAAGTCATATATATCTCCTGATTCTCCTCCTCCTACCCCTTGTCACTTGTTTCAACAGCAATCGATCACTGAATTATTGCTAAAAGACAACAGTATGCGTGCGCTCATCCAACGGTGCAGAAGCTGAACATGCAGCTGGCCAAGTTGCCGGTACTAAAGTCCCTCCTTTTCCAAGTAGTTGACGCTGCACATTTCAAAGAACTGATAGCTTGTGCCCAGCCTAAGTGGAGAGTCCCAAGCTGACATTACTTTTTCAAAAAATCTGTTACACATACATTGAGCAGAAGGCTGGACTAGTCCTTGGGCCTCTCGATGTCTGGTAGAGTTCACGCCAGTGCTGATGTATGAGGTTGCAATTATATGTCGTTCACAGCCCGCTGGGTAAATGTTGTAACGGACCAGGCACACAAGCTACTTGGACAGGTAATGGCAATACCGCCTCCACATTGTAATGCTGGGATTTGTGTGCCAGTGTCCTCCCCTGCCTCCTCATCCTCCACCTTGTCCTCACCCTCCAAACAGTTTAGAGTGGTTCTCCAGCATATCCCCTATGCAAAACTAGGCGTTGTCACGCTGTTCTGCACCTGGTTAGCCTGGGCGAATGAAGCCACACCGGGAAGGAACTGCTAATCATCATCAATAACGAAATCGAACATTGGCTGTCTCTTTGCCAACCTGAGATAGGAACCATGGTTACTGACAAAGGAAAGAACATTTTGTCTGGGAGGACTGGCCCGTGCGCCATGCAGGGTGTCAATTTAGTTGTCACCCAGTTCCTCAAGTCTTCCACTGAACTGTAAGAGCTGTTAAAAATGGCCCAAAACACGCCCTTCTTGAGCTGCAAAGGCAAAATGTTCTTCCCCATCATCGCCTGATATGCAACATTTCAACCCGTTGGAACGCCACACTACACATGTTAAACTGCCTGTATGAGCATAGGAAGGGGGTTTCTTAATGCAGCAGACAGACAGGTTTACTCCCCAGTGTAACGTCCATGTTAGACAGTGGCAGCTCATGCTTGACACTTGCCGTTTGCTCAGGCCCTTTGAGGAGGCCACTTTATTTGTCATTCAGCAGAACTACAGGATGAATGTCATTGCATTTATTCACGTATTGGAAGGGATGCTAACAAATCTGATTGGTGAGGTGACAGAAGACATTGCACCTACATCTCATGGCCACCTGAACCCTGAGGAGGATACGGATGAGGACATAAACACCTAGGAATTCTATACACAACTAGGTGTTTTATCTTCCCAAGCGACAGGAGAGGAGCATGAGGAGCTGGAGGGATGCATAAATGGACTGCTACAGAGACTTGCTATGTAGTTGGTTGGTCCCTTACTACGAGCATCATTACATGTCCTCACAAAGGTCTGACTGGGCAGACCCTTTACTCTCATGCTCTATTTCCATGGCTGGTGGGGGAGGAGCAGGAGCAGCACCAGCTCCATATGCAGCAACTTCAGTCTTCAGTCTCTGCTGGGCAGTTTTCTTTAGCCGCCTACTGAAGAAACCATGCAGCAGCAGGACAGGCAGCAAAACCTCAACCAATACGTGGTGGCATACTTGGACAGCACTCTGTCACTCATGATCCAAGATCCTCTGGACTACTGGCCATGCAAACTTGAAGTGTGGCCGCAACTGGCCGGGTTTTCCATGGGCATGCTTTCCTGCCCGGGGAGTAGTGTTACATAAAGATGGATGTTCAGTGCTGTGGGGGCAGTCACCCTTAATAGAACTGTTGGGAGGCAAACCTTCATAAAGATGAATCAGTTGTGGATCAACCAGGATTTTGCCCCCTCTTCACTCTATCAGGGGGCTACTATTGTCCCTGTTACTTCAACTGTGTTTTGCCCACATACCCAGTCTGCTATGGGGCCACTATTGTCCCGGTTTTTCCATGTTAGCATTATTGTTTTTCTTTCTTCTAAACTATGAAAAGAACAGAAAAGAAAGGATCTTGTAGTTTGAGCATTCATATGGCCTCTCTTACTGTCAGTATTTGATCAGAATTTTATATTAATTATATATATATATACAGTACAGACCAAAAGTTTGGACACACCTTCTCATTCAAAGAGTTTTCTGTATTTTCATGACTATTAATTGTAGATTCACACTGAAGGCATCAAAACTATGAATTAACACATGTGGAATTATATACTTAACAAAAAAGTGTGAAACAACTGAAACAACTGGGGATGCTTTGCTGGTGACACTGTTGGGTATTTATTCAAAATTGAAGGCATACTGAACCAGCATGGCTACCACAGCATCTTGCAGCGGCATGCTATTCCATCCGGTTTGCGTTTAGTTGGACCATCATTTATTTATCAACAGGACAATGACCCCAAACACACCTCCAGGCTGTGTAAGGGCTATTTGACCAAGAAGGAGAGTGATGGGGTGCTACGCCAGATGACCTGGCCTCCACAGTCACCAGACCTGAACCCAATTGAGATGGTTTGGGGTGAGCTGGACCGCAGAGTGAAGGCAAAAGGGCCAACAAGTGCTAAGCATCTCTGGGAACTCCTTCAAGAGCGTTGGAATACCATTTCAGGTGACTACCTCTTGAAGCTCATCAAGAGAATGCCAAGAGTGTGCAAAGCAGTAACTAAAGCATAAGGTGGCTACTTTGAAGAACCTAGAATATAAGACATATTTTCAGTTGTTTCTCACTTTTTTGTTAAGTATCTAATTCCAAATGTGTTAATTCATAGTTTTGATGCCTTCAGTGTGAATGTACAATTTTCATATTCATGAAAATACAGAAAACTCTTTAAATGAGAAGGTGTGTCCAAACTTTTGGTCTGTACTGTATATATACTGTATATAAATATATACACACACACACTGTATTTTTCACTCTATAAGACAATTTTGAAGTTTAGTTGCATCAATAGGAAAAATATAATATCTTCTTATATTATAAAAATTAGTTTCTGTCTGTCTGTTCTTTATGCGCGACAAAACTACTGGACCGATCTTCTCCAGATTCGCCATACAGGTACATCAGGTGTCCGGGAAGGTTTTAGATCGGGTCTCAGATCTCTAGGACGTACCATTCCTGAGATATTTCCAAAAAATGACCTACATTAGCCAATATTAGACTGAAAGTCTTTCTCTTCAAATCCCAACTGCCATACTCTCCACATACACACAGGTTTCCATAACAACCCAGCCAGGTAATTAGCAATAAGTCGCACAACACCTAGGGCACAACTACACTGCTACATTTGTCACGCGACATTGATATCGCGTAACAATTTTTATAATGATAGTCAATAGTGTTGCAGTGTGACATGCTGCGACTCCACAGTCGCACAAAAATTCATCTTGAATGGATTTTTTGTGACTGTCGTATCACAGTCGCAGCATTTCGCAATAAGTCGCAGTACGACACCATAGTCTATCATTATAAAAATTGTTGTGCGACATTGGTGTGACAAAATGTTGCACGACACGTCATCGTGTAGCCCTAGCCTTAAAGGGGCAGGGTGCTGTGGAGGTCACTGTTAAGGGGGCAGGGACACTCTTTAAAGGGCAGCTACTGTGGAGGTCACTGTTAAAGGGGCGTTCACTGTGGATGTTACTGTGAAGGGGGAAAGCCGCTGTGAAGGTCACTGTTAAAGGGGCGGGCACTGTGGAGGTCACTGTTAAAGGGGCGGACACTGTGGAGGTCACTGTTAAATGGGCGGACACTGTGGATGTTACTGTTGAGGGGCAGGCCGCTGTGAAGGTCACTGTTAAAGGGGCGGGCACTGTGAAGGTCACTGTTAAGGAGGGAGGGACCATAATTAAAGGGGCAGCTGCTGTGGAGGTCACTGTTTCATTACATGAAATAGATGAAATATACCCGTGCGAAGCCGGGTCCTTTTGCTAGTAATATATAAAGCTGTGTATGTATGTATGTGTGTATGTCCGCTAAAGAAATCCGCAAAGTCGCAGCTACAATCACGAAATTTGGCACACAGGTACAGTGCCTTGCGAAAGTATTCGGCCCCCTGGAACTTTTCAACCTTTTGCCACATTTCAGGCTTCAAACAAAAAGATATAGCATTTTAAATTTTTGGTGAAGAATCAACAACAAGTGGGTCACAATTGTGAAGTGAAACGAAATTTATTGGATCATTTAAACTTTTTTTGTAATAATAAAACTGAAAAGTGGGGCGTGCAAAATTATTCGGCCCCCTTGCATTAATACTTTGTTGCGTCACCTTTTGTTGCGATTACAGCTGCAAGTCACTTGGGGTATGTCTCTATCAGTTTTGCACATCTAGAGACTGAAATTCTTGCCCATTCTTCCTTGCAAAACAGCTTGAGCTTTTTGAGGTTGGATGGAGAGCGTTTGTGAACAGCAGTTTTCAGCTCTTTCCACATATTCTCAATTGGATTCAGGTCTGGACTTTGACTTGGCCATTCTAAGACCTGGATACGTTTATTTTTGAACCATTCCATTGTAGATTTTGCTTTATGTTTGGGATCATTGTCTTGTTGGAAGATAAATCTCCATCCTAGTCTCAGGTCTTTTGCAGACTCCAACAGGTTTTCATCCATAATGGTCCTGTATTTGGCTCCATCCATCTTCCCATCAATTGTAACCATCTTCCCTGTCCCTGCTGATGAAAAACAGGCCTAAACCATGATGCTGCCACCACCATGTTTGACAGTGGGGATGGTGTGTTCAGGGTGATGGGATGTGTTGCTTTTATGCCAAACATATCGTTTTGCATTGTTTCCAAAAAGTTGGATTTTGGTTTCATCTGACCAGAGCACCTTCTTCCACATGTTTGGTGTGTCTCCCAGGTGGCTTGTGGCAAACTGTAAACAAGACTTTTTATGGATATCTTTGAGAAATGGCTTTCTTCTTGCCACTCTTCCATAAAGGCCAGATTTGTGAAGTGTTTGACTGATTGTTGTCCTATGGACAAACTCTCCCACCTCAGCTGTAGATCTCTGCAGTTCATCCAGAGTGATCATGGGCCTCTTGGCTGCATCTCTGATCAGTCTTCTCCTTGTTTGAGATGAAAGTTTAGACTGACGGCCGGATCTTGGTAGATTTGCAGTGGTCTGATACTCCTTCCATTTCAATATGAACGCTTGCACGGTGCTCCTTGGGATGTTTAAAGCTTGGGAAATCTTTTGGTATCCAAATCCGGCTTTAAACTTCTCCACAACAGTAGCACTGACCTGCCTGGTGTGTTCCTTGGTCTTCATGATGCTCTCTGTGCTTTAAACAGAACCCTGAGACTATCACAGAGCAGGTGCATTTATATGGAGACTTGATTACACACAGATATATTCTATTTATCTTCATCAGTCATTTAGGACAACATTGGATCATTCAGAGATCCTCAATGAACTTCTGGAGTGAGTTTTCTGAACTGAAAGTAAATGGGCCAAATAATTTTGCACTCCCCACTTTTCAGTTTTATTATTACAAAAAAAGTTTATATGATCCAATACATTTTTTTTAGAAGTCTGGTCACATGACCCTTATCAGCAGTTTCACACCAGGGTTGTGCTGTCTAAGCAAGAGCTGCAGCAACTGACTGAGGCTTCTCTCACCCCCAGTCAGTCACTAGAGCACACAGACATGGCTCCCTGTGGCTGACTGAGGGGGAGAGAAGCACTGGTCTGTCCCTAGATCACCTTCAGGTCAGGAACTTCTTCTCCTCCGTGTCTTCATGGAGCCAGGGTGTGTAGCTTCATGCTTAGTGGTGTGGCTTCAGGGGACCGGGGGCGTGGCTTCACATTTGGGGGCATGGCGGTGAGGTCTGGTTTTCTGGGATGAAGCTAGTTGCCACCCTAGCTGCTGTTGAGGTCACAGTTAAAGGGGATGGTGCTGTGGATGTTACTGTTAAGGGAGCAGGCTCCTGTGGAGGTCACTGTTAAGGGAGGAGAGGACTGTGGAGGCCACTATTAAAGTGGCAGCGCGGTACTGTAAGGTCACGGTTAAGGGAGCGGGCTAATGTGACTTTGTTAAAGGGGCAGTCACTGTGGAGGTCTCTGTCAAGGGGGCCAGGAATGGTAGAGGTCAGTTAAGGGGACTGTAACCTATGGTCAGTGTTAAGGGGTGGGTGCGGTAGAGGTCACTGTTAAGGGGGCAGGCCCCCTGTGGAGGTCACTGTCAAGGGGGTGAGGTGCTGTGGAACTCATTGTTAAAGGGGCAGGCTGCTGTGAAGGTCAAAGTCAAGGTGATGGGCTGCTGTGGAGGTCCCATTTTAAGGAGACGGGAAGGGGTTCAGTGTTAAGGTGTGGGGTGAGGGACTGTGGAGGTCACTGTTAAGGAGGCGGAGTGCTGTAGAATGCTAGAATAAATGCATACATTCTAGTCATGGTTTGTGCAACTTTTTTCTGGTGTTTTTTGCACACAGTGGGGTAAAAGTAGAACCGGCTTAGTTGCCTATAGCAACAAATCAGACTCCACATTTCATTTTCCAAAGGAGCACTAAAAAATTAAAGGTGGAATCTGGTTGCTATTGGCAACTAAGCCAGTTTTCCTTTGCACTAGTTTTGATAAATTTCCCCTTCTGTATCTTATCACTACCATGGTGCTTTTCCTATATACAGAAAGTGATGTCAAAATGCCTGAAAAAAAAATGGCAAATGCTCAAACACACTGGGGGACATTTATTAATTCACACTTTATGGAGCACGCCATATGTGCACCATAATTTCGCAACACTTTTCCGGAGTTGCAAGAAAAAGAGGCAGGGCTTAGCAGAAGGGATAAGGCTTTCTAACACAGCAAGGCAGAGATGCGCCTGATTTGTTAAGACTTATGAAAAACAAAAAACGCCACCCTATAAACAAAAATCGCAAGAGAAAAAAAACACTTGAGTGTCCTGTGTTTTACAATTTGTATAGACCTTTATCTGAGGCGGGGTCCACATCACTTTGTAAAACAGAACAAAAACAACAAAAAAAAACGGATCCTGTAAAAAACATGGTCGTCCCTATGTTAAAAATGCCTATTCTTGTCTGCGATTGCTGAAAAGACTAGGACATGCTCTATCTTATTTGCAGGGCTGTGGAATGAAACCACATGCTGTTCGTATCTTTTGTGGCCCCATTGAAATGAATGGGTCCGCATCCGTTCCGCTCTTTTTCTGCCCCAGAACTAAGAACGTGTGAATGGACCCTTATGCACATTATTGAGCCATTTCTGTCTGGGATCTGTTATTTTAGCATGCATGCAGGACTTTTTTTCCCCATCTAAAAAAAAAACGGATCTCATGTGGAAATGGCTCAAACGTTTACCAAATGTGCGCACAGTATCAGTGAGTGGCAGCACAGCCTCACAAATACTAGGCTTATTCCAAATTCACACTTTTGCTATTTGTATCAGTTATTTTCATCAGTTATTGTGAGCCAAAACTGGGTAGGGTCAAAACACAGAATAGGTGCAAATGTTCCAATATACCTTATCTGTGAGAAGGCTTCAATCCTGGTTTTGGCTCACGATTACTGATGGAAAAAACTGATCAAATAACTGAAGTGTGAACTTCGCCTAACATACACCAAGCCTATCATGTGTGATATTGTGCCAGTATATTAGACCCCATGGTATTTGAGACAGTTATTTTTATCCAGTGTGTTTCGGGCCATAATGTGTAATGCTGTGCTGCTAAGCCCGTGTATCTAAGCCTATTTAGGATGATACAGTAGGAGACACACTGGCTTTGCAGCATATTATTACACATTATAGCCTTAGATACAGGGGCGTACATAAAAATCACTGGGCCCCATGGCAAGAATCTGAATTGGGCCCCCTTGTGCGTGACCCATAACACCCTGTGGGTACGTTCACATCTACTGCAGAGGTTCCAGCAGAAGCCTCAGTCGCAGATTCTGGCAAAAATAAAGGGCAGAACACCACTGCATTCCAGATTTTGAATGACCCCATTATTGTGAATGGGATCTGGTAGGTGGCAGAAGTGTTTGGCAAACTCTGGATCTGGCCATTGTGGTATTCTGCTGGGATGCTGGAACAGAATACCAAAATCTGATTGCAAGTGATTACCTAGTCTTACCTGACGAACTGTGCCTGCTGCTGCTACCTTTTATATAGTGCGCCATCCTTCCCTCATAGACTGTGCCTGCTGCTGCTTCACCTCCTCCCCAGTGCTGACTTACTGTTTGTGCTGCTGGTAGAGTGCGGTCAAGGCCTGGGGCAGATCTTCACGGAGCTGGACTGGAGTCTGGACTGGTGACGCTGCTGGATCAGGTTAGGTCTGGACTGGTCAGTCAGGTCACAGTGCAACACGTGCTGGCCGAGGAACAGGACAGGGACATTTTACAAAGTGCAGACACAGAAAACTAAAGGATGAACTGGTGAACTGGAATTAGTGATGTGTGAGGAGGACTTTGACATAGTGGGAGTAACTGAGACATGGCTGGATGATACCTATGACTGGGCAGTCAACGTACAGGGTTACAGTCTGTTTAGAAAGGATCGCCAAAACCGGAGAGGGGGAGGGGTCTGCCTTTATGTAAAGGCCTGTCTAAAGCCCACACTGCGGAAAGATATAAGTGAGGGACATGAACATGTGGAGTCACTGTGGGTAGAAATAAATGGAGCCAAAAACAATAATAAAATACTAATAGGACTTTATTATAAACCACCTAATATACCAGAGTCCACAGAAAATCTACTTCTAAATGAAATAGATGAGGCGGCAAAACATAATGAGGTCGTTATTATGGGGGATTTCAACTACCCAGATATAGACTGGGAAACTGAAACCTGTATATCTCATAAAGGAAACAGGTTCTTGGAAATAACCAAAGACAATTACCTTTCCCAACTGGTTCAGGACCAGACTAGAGGGACGGCCATACTGGACTTAGTATTAACCAATAGACCTGACAGAATAACAGATGTGCAGGTCGGGGGACACCTGGGAAATAGTGACTATAATATAATAAACTTCCAACTGTCATTCAAAAGAGCGTTTCTTCAGGGAGGAACAAAAATACCAAACTTCAAAAAAGCAAAATTTAGTCAACTAAGAAAAAACTATTTAACCAATGTGGATAAATAGAGCTGTAAAGAAAGCAATAAATGACAAACAGAAAGCATTTAAATCACTAAAACAGGAGGGGAGCGAGGAAGCATTGAAAAACTATAAGGAAAAAAATAGAATATGTAAAAAGACAAATAAAAACAGCCAAACTAGAGACCGAGAGATTAATCGCCAAAGAGAGTAAAACTAACCCTAAAATGTTCTTTAATTATATAAATGGTAAAAAGTATAAACTTGAAGGTGTCGGCCTCTTACAGAGTAATGAGGGGGGAGTTGCAGAGAGCGATGAGGAGAAAGCAAAGCTACTAAATATCTTTTTCTCCACTGTATTCACTGAGGAAAATAAACTGTCAGATGAAATGCAGAATAAAAAGGTAAATTCCCCATTAAAAGTGCCCTGTCTGACCCAGGAAGAAGTAGAGCTGCGTCTTAAAAAGATTAAAATAGACAAATCGCCAGGACCGGATGGCATACACCCCCATATCCTAAGAGAATTAAAGGGAACCTGTCCTCTCCGAAACACCCCCTGAACTAGAGTAAGCGGTGTATAGTGTAAGTGATGCTGAATCCGAATATGTAAGTTTTATCTTCATACTCACTTCCATTCTGACGCTGTGCTCCCACAAACCAACAGTAAAATGCATTGAGAGGACTCTTCTTTGAGTCCTCTCCATTATGTGAGTGAGCACTGGAGTCCACTGAGTGCATTTTACTGCTGATTTGTGGGAGCACAGCGTTGGAATGGAAGTGAGTACGAAGATAAAAATTACATAACCGGACTCAACGTCACTTACACTATACACCGCTTACTCTAGTTCAGGGGATGTTTCGGAGAGGACAGGTTCCCTTTAAGTAATGTCATCGCCAGACCCTTATTTCTGATATTTAAGGACTCTATACTGACAGGGAGTGTTCCACAGGATTGGCGCATAGCAAATGTGGTGCCAATATTCAAAAAGGGTCCAAAAACAGAGCCCGGGAACTATAGGCCGGTAAGTTTAACATCTGTTGTGGATAAACTGTTTGAGGGTTTTCTAAGAGATGCTATCTTGGAGTACCTCAATGAAAATAAGCAAATAACTCCGTATCAGCATGGCTTCATGAGGGATCGGTCATGTCAAACCAATTTAATCAGTTTCTATGAGGAGGTAAGTTCTAGTCTGGACCGCGGCAAATCAATGGATGTCATATATCTGGACTTCTCCAAAGCATTTGACACGGTACCCCATAAAAGGTTAGTATATAAAATGAGAATGCTTGGCCTGGGAGAAAATGTCTGTATGTGGGTAAGTAACTGGCTCAGTGATAGAAAACAGAGGGTGGTTATTAACGGCACATATTCAGATTGGGTCACTAGCCCTGCCTAGCCAAATTCTATCCCTACACTATATGTGCCTCCTTGCGCAAATGTTATACAGCAGACGCAAAAGAGGTACTGCGGCCTTAATTAACGGTAGAAAAAATAGCAACGGATGTCAGGTATATAGACTACAGAAAGGTTCTAATGCACACGCTGTGCACATGGTATTAGCATCAGGCACGCTTGCGTTCTTTTTGCCCCAAAATAAAAATTTAAAATGCAGCCAGATATAACAATGGACTTTTGTGTCTTTTGAACAGAACTACTAGCCCTGCCTAGCCAAATCCTAATTCTACACTATATATGCCTCCTTGTGCAAATGTTATACAGCAGACGCAATTAACAGCAGAAAAAATATCAAAGGATGTCAGTTATATAGTACACAGAGAGTAATACACCATGCACCAGCTATGCAGGTGGTGCTAATGTCAAGTCACCTAGCGCAATTTTTATCCCCTTAAAAAAAAAAAATATATATATATATATATATATATATATATATATATATATATATATATATTGCAGCAAGATATAATAGCCCTTAAAAGGGTTTTTGGGTCTTTTCAAAAGAAATACTATCCCTGCCTAGCGTTCTTCTGTCCCTACACTATCTGTCCCTCCTTGCAGCAGCTCTCCCTGACTCGGTCTGAACCGGTCACATGTCACCAGGTGCTATATAGCACCCGATGACGCTTTCCCGGCCAGCCAATCACTGTAATGCCAGTAGCCAAACACCGTGTGGTCACGAGCCCCGCCATGTTCGGTTGAATACCATATTCGGCCAAACATGTTCGCTCAACACTATTAATGACCTAACCCGGTGGTTTTCAACCTGCGGTATACATACTCCAAGGGGGACATACCTCAAGTTGAGGGGATAAGTTAGATGTTTCATTGTTAGTTGCTAGGACCTCTCTATATTCAACTGTATCTCCATCCCCAGAATGATGATACATTTAAATGATGTAGGGGGACATGGGAGAGATGTCTTCTTGCCCAGCTGTTCACTAGGCCAATGCAGGCGGTGTGATGGCATAATCAAAATCATGCCACCTGAGCTAAGCTGAAATCAGCTCAGGATGCAGACTGGAAGAGGCCTTTATCCTGCAACGCAATGCAGACAGCGGCATGAATGTAAGTATTTGAGTTTATTTCTCTTTGACAGCATGCCGTTGAGCCGCTATGGGGGGTCATTATAACTGGGTTAGCACTATGAGGACATTGATTTTACTGGGACACTATAAGTGGGCATTTTTCTACTGCCACACATAAGGTGGCATTTGTTTCTCTACTGGCACACATTGTAAGGGGACATTTTTTCTCTACTGGCACACATAAGGGGCATTTTTTTCTAGTGGCACACATTACAATAGGGGCATTTTTTCTCTACTGGAACACATTATAGGGGGCATTTTTTCTCTACTGGCACACATAACGGAGCATTTTTTTCTACTGGCACACATTATAAGGGGATTATTTTTTCTCTTCAGGCACACATTATAATGGGGCATTATTTCTACTGGCACACATTACAAGGGGGCATTTTTTTTAAGTGGCACATATAATTATTTTTCAATTTATACTGGTACACATAAGGGGGGTTTCTACTGACACTCTTTATATCGGGGCATTATATCGGGGCATTCTTTTTCTACTGGCACATATTATAAGAGGAGATTTTTTTCAGTACTGGAACACATTATAAGGGGCATTAGTACTGGGGGCATTATAAGTGGGCTTTTTTTTCTACTGGCACACATTATAAGGGGGTATTAGTACTACTTGTTGCACCATAAGGGGGCATTTGTACTACTGGGAGCACTATAAGGGGACAATTTATTAAACTTGCATGCATTATAAGGGCTTTATTACTACTAGTGGGCATTGTTACTTCTGGGGCATACTATAGTGTATTTATTACTAATGAGGGGCACTATGATGGGTTTCATTATTACTGGGGCACTATATGTGGCATTAGTACTACAGGGACACTATTGGCAAGAATTATGATTTATGTGGGCATTTTTACTACTGGGGGAATTATGGTGAGCGTTGCCACTATTAGGGACACTAAAGGGGGAATTATTACAACTCAGGGACATTATGGTGGGATTAATTACTAATGGGGACCATGAGGAACATTATTATTTCTGGGTTACAATGGAGGACAATATTACTATTGGGGCACCGTAGGGCACTGTAACTACTAATGGTACTCTGGGAGAGAGTTATTACTATTGGTTTGACTTTTGCAAGCACTATTATTTTTGAGGCACACTGGCACAGCATCAGATCAGCACAGTTATTTTTGGGGTGCACTATTTTTATGGCACTTATTTATTATTGTCAGAGGCACTATTTGCTAGGCACAATTATTTTTTTAGGGCACTATGTGTCAATCATGACTATCTATTTCTGCAGTATCGTATCTTGGGGATAGCAGGATAGGATGTTCAGAAGGTGGGCAGATGATGGGAATGTAGGAACCTAAAATGTCTGTGCAACAAACTCTGCAGAGACAAAGCATGGCTGAAAGAAGTGATCATAGCGTATTGTCCAAACAGAGAAGATAAGGAAAGAGAACATGTACATGATAGGAGATATCACTTGATATAAGAAGTATGCAGTGCTATGCTCTCCTGTACATTTGGTGACGCAGAATGTAATTTAAAAAAAATCATAGTCATCCATCATGGGTCTCAATGTGGTGTCTTTCATTTTGTCAGTAGGATTAGCACTGCATGCTGCACTATTCTTTCTGTGAAATCTGAAGAAACTGGAGGATAAGAACAGAGCATGACTGCAGTGTCTTATGTCAAACTTGTCAAAGCAAGTTCTTGCTGTGAAAAGGTTGAGAACCACTGACCTATCTTGAGGATACAGTAGGTCATCAATATCTTTACACTGCACAACCCTTTTAACTTTTTTAGTAAACTGTGCTACAAAATTCTGCTGTGGGATCCATCTAGGTGGGCTAACCTTCACTCCATACATGCATCAATGAGCACTCCTTAGTATTGAGCAAATCAAAGTCAAACAAATTGACTTAGATCTGAATTTCATGAAAAATTTGATTCACCATGAAGCCGAATTTCCTGACATTTCCTGGAAATGAATCTATTTTTCCTTAGTGGGAGTAACTGAGACATGGCTGGATGATAGCTATGACTGGGCAGTTAACATACAGGGTTACAATCTTTTTAGAAAGGATCGTCAAAACCGTAGAGGGGGAGGGGTCTGCCTTTATGTAAAGTCGTGCCTAAAGCCCACACTCCGGGAAGAAATAAGTGAGGGACATAAAGATGTGGAGTCACTGTGGGTAGAAATAAATGGAGCCAAAAACAATAATAAAATACTAATAGGGGTTTATTATAAACCACCCAATATATCAGAGACCACAGAAAATCTACTTCTAAACGAAATAGACGAGGCGGCAAATCATAATGAGGTCATTATTATGGGGGACTTCAACTACCCAGATATAGACTGGGAAACTGAAACCTGTACATCTCATAAAGGAAACAGGTTCTTGACAATAACCAAAGACAATTACCTTTCCCAACTGGTTCAGGACCCCACTAGAGGGACGGCCATACTGGACTTAGTATTAACCAATAGACCTGACAGAACAACAGATGTGCAGGTTGGGGGACACCTGGGAAACAGTGACCATAAAATAATAACCTTCCAATTGTCATTCAAAAGAGTGTTTCTTCAGGGAGGAACAAAAATACCAAACTTCAAAAAAGCTAAATTTAGCCAACTAAGAGAGGCCATAGGCCTAACTAACTGGGACAAAGTCCTCAAAAATAAAAATACAGCCACAAAATGGGATATTTTTAAAAGCATCCTAATATCTAATTGTGAGAGGTACATACCGTATAGGAATAAACTGATAAGAAACAAGAAAAAACCAATGTGGATAAATAGTAAATGCTTTCTTTAGTAAACTGTAAAGAAAGCAATAAATGACAAAAAGAAAGCATTTAAATCGCTAAAACAGGAGGAGAGCGAGGAAGCATTGAAAAACTATAAGGAAAAAAATAGAATATGTAAAAGACAAATAAAAAGCAGCCAAACTAGAGACCGAGAGATTAATCGCCAAAGAGAGTAAAACTAACCCTAAAATGTTCTTCAATTATATAAATACTAAAAAGTATAAACCTGAAGGTGTCGGCCCCTTACAGAGTAATGAGGGGGGAGTTGCAGAGAGCAATGAGGAGAAAGCGAAGCTACTAAATAACTTTTTCTCCACTGTATTCACTGAGGAAAATAAACTGTCAGATGAAATGCAGAGTATAAAAGTAAATTCCCCTTTAAAAGTGTCCTCTCTGACCCAGGAAGAGGTACAGCAACGTCTTAAAAACATTAAAATAGACAAATCACCAGGACCGGATGGCATACACCCCCGTATCCTAAGAGAATTAAGTAATGTCATCGACAGACCCTTATTTCTGATATTTAAGGACTCTATACTGACGGGGAGTGTTCCACAGGATTGGCGCATAGCAAATGTGGTGCCAATATTCAAAAAGGGTCCAAAAACAGAGCCCGGAAACTATAGGCCGGTAAGTTTAACTTCTGTTGTGGGTAAACTGTTTGAAGGTTTTCTGAGAGATGCTATCTTGGAGTACCTCAATGAAAATAAGCAAATAACTCTGTATCAGCATGGCTTCATGAGGGATCGGTCATGTCAAACCAATTTAATCAGTTTCTATGAGGAGGTAAGTTCTAGACTTGACCGCGGCGACTCAATGGATGTCGTATATTTGGACTTCTCCAAAGCGTTTGACACGGTACCACATAAAAGGTTAGTATACAAAATGAGAATGCTTGGCCTGGGAGAAAATGTCTGTATGTGGGTAAGTAACTGGCTCAGAACTGGCTCAGTGATAGAAAACAGAGGGTGGTTATTAACGGTAGATACTCAGATTGGGTCACTGTCACTAGTGGGATACCACAGGGGTCTGTATTGGGTCATATTCTCTTCAATATATTTATTAATGATATTGTAGAAGGTTTGCATAGTAAAATATCAATTTTTGCAGATGACACTAAACTGTGTAAAGTAATTAACACTGAGGAGGACAGTGCACTGCTACAGCAGGATCTGGATAGACTGGAGGCTTGGTCAGAAAAGTGGCAGATGAGGCTTAACACTGACAAATTTAAGGTTATGCATATAGGAAGGAATAATGCAAGTCACCAGTACATACTAAATGGTAAAGCATTGGGTAACTCTGACATGGAAAAGGACCTAGGAATTTTAGTGAACAGCAAACTAAGTTGTAGAAGCCAGTGCCAGACAGCTGCTGCCAAGGCCAATAAGATAATGGGTTGCATCAAAAGGAGCATAGATGCCCGTGATGAGAACATAGTCCTGCCACTTTACAAATCACTAGTCAGACCACACATGGAGTACTGTGTACAGTTCTGGGCTCCTGTGAACAAGGCAGACATAGCAGAGCTGGAGAGGGTTCAGAGGAGGGCAACTAAAGTAATAACTGGAATGGGTGGACTACAGTACCCAGAAAGATTATCAAAATTAGGGTTATTCACTTTAGAAAAAAGACGACTGAGGGGAGATCTAATAACTATGTATAAATATATCAGGGGTCAGTACAGAGATCTCTCCCATCATCTATTTATCCCGAGGACTGTGACTGTGACGAGGGGACATCCTCTGCGTCTGGAGGGAAAAAGGTTTGTACATAAACATAGAAGAGGATTCTTTACGGTAAGAGCAGTGAGACTGTGGAACTCTCTGCCTGAGGAGGTGGTGATGGTAAGTTCACTAAAAGAGTTCAAGAAGGGCCTGGATGTATTTCTGGAGGGTAATAATATTACAGGTTATAGTTACTAGAGAGGGGTCGTTGATCCAGGGAGTTATTCTGATTGCCTGATTGGAGTCGGGAAGGAATTTTTCCCCCTAAAGTGAGGAAAATTGGCTTCGACCTCACAGCTCACAGGGGTTTTTTTGCCTTCCTCTGGATCAACTTGTAGGAAAACAGGCTGAACTGGATGGACAGATGTCTTTTATTGGCCTTACAAACTATGTTACTATGTTACTATGTTACTAAATGGCAGTAAAAAAAAAAAACTTACCTCATCAATTTGCTCATGGAGAGGCCATCGCGGCCATCTTGAATGTAGAAACCATGCAAAATCCCGCGCACAGCGACATCACCATGTTACCACACGTGAGGTTTTGTGCGGTTTCTTCAATCAAGATGGTCCCTATGGCCTCTCTGTGAGTGAATGGTGAGGTGAGTATGTTTTTTTTTTTACTGATTAACCCCTGAAAGGCCTCAATTTAAATGTCAGATGCCGCGATCAGTGATGAAAGCAGGGGTTCAATGATGGGGGGCTGGCGGTATCGTCGTTCACCGTCATTGCGCTAGCTACTTGCAATGTAATGCAATATGTAAGGAAGTACATGTAATTTGTCACAAATCAAATTTCTTTGTGAAATTTAGCAAATCAATTTTTTGATAACTTCGCTCCACTAGTTCAATCGTTTTTCTTCTTTACAGCAGTTTTGGTAGGTGCGCACAAATGCATACCGAGAACACCCCACAATATTTGCTATTTTGGAGATGCTCTGACCTTCAAGAACTGACTAGAATGGAATAGAAAACAGTAATGAGACAGCAATTGATAGCCATGCCATCACACTATTGGCCAGAATCGGAGGAAACAAGCTAACAAAGTCCTCTGGGAGTCCAGTCTTATTGCCCGAGGGATGCCAATGACCATTATACGTATAGCTAATCATGCAATGTTATATTCAAATATCATACTACATCACAGATAAAAAATAAGACTTTATATAGCCACACAGCCTTAAGGAGGACCTGTCACCTCTACTGACATGTTTGTTTTAGAAACTATTTGCATTACCCATGTAATAACAATTCTGAAGCATCTTTTCATATAACTTCATATAACTATTATTCCATTCATGTTAGAAGTTATGAATTAATTGCCAGCAGCTGCTAGATGTTACCATTTGGAAATGTGCCTCTGCACAGTCTGATACTGGCAGCACTGATTGGATCATGTCAGACTGTGCAGGAACATCCCCCAACTGGTATCACCCAGTTGGACCTTAATTGTAGACTTCTGGCAATTCATTCATAAGCATTAGAGATGAGCGAGCACTAAAATGCTCGGGTGCTCGTTTCGAGTAACGAACCCCATTGAAGTCAATGGGAGACTCGAGCATTTTTGCAGGGGACCAAGGCTCTGCCTAGGGAAGGCTGGGTGAAAACCTGAAAACCTCAGAAAATGATGTAAACAACACCAGAAATGGACAGGAAACAGCAGGGGAAGCATGCATGGATGCCTCTGAGGCTGCCTAATCCCACCATTACCCCAAATTCTCCTGCAACAGCCTGGTGGTTACCCTCATGGCAATTGTGCTCACCCAGACAAAGAAAGGCGAGGCACATGCCCATCACATGTTAGGGAAGCACCCAACTAGGTGCAACGAAGGTCCATCACCCATGCCCATGCTGGCACTGCTCTCCTATCCCCAGCCACACGATGCAGGCATAAGCCTGACACAGCATGGTGGTGACACCAACAAGTGACCAAGTTAGATGAGGTAGCAGGTGAGCCACCCAAAAATTTAGCCTGACGCAGCATGGCGGTGACAACAGAGTGAGCGAGTGACACTGCGGGAGCAGGCGAACCACATAAACATTTTTCGTGGCACTGTATGGCGGCAGACATAGTGACTGAGTTAGTATGCGGTAGCTGGTGAAGCACCCAAAAATTTAGCCTGACACAGCATGGCGGTTACACCACCAATGACTTTGTCCGACTGAGAATGCAGTGAAATGGCTTTTGTTGAGCCTCCAAAATGTTTTTTCTTTTCGGAGTACATAAAGTCGACCCTCAGCAAAAAATTTTTTTTTTAAATGTCGGTACTTGCGCCTCCTGAAAAATTGTTTT
This sequence comes from Rhinella marina, assembly GCA_900303285.1. Classification (NCBI taxonomy): domain Eukaryota; kingdom Metazoa; phylum Chordata; class Amphibia; order Anura; family Bufonidae; genus Rhinella; species Rhinella marina. The sequence goes on along the minus strand of ONZH01009078.1, from coordinate 28,507 downwards.
GGACTGTCTGTTTGACGCTCCTGAAACATTGTTTTACACTGTCTGTAGTTGACACTGCGGAAAAATTGTTTGGAGAGAGGGCCTGTAGGTGGCCCTCCGGAAAAATTGTTTAGAGAGAGGACCTGTAGGTGGACCTCCAGAAAAATTGCTTGGAGAGAGGGCCTGTAGGGGGCCCTCCGAAAAAATTGTTTAGAGAGAGGGCCTGTAGGTGGACCTCCGGAAAAATTGTTTAGAGAGAGGGCCTGTAGGTGGACCTCCGGAAAAATTGTTTGGAGAGAGGGCCTGTAGGGGGCCCTCCGAAAAAATTGTTTAGAGAGAGGGCCTGTAGTGGGCACTCCGGAAAAATTGTTTAGAGAGAGGACCTGTAGGTGGACCTCCGCAAAAATTGTTTGGAGAGAGGGCCTGTAGGGGGCCCTCCGGAAAAATTGTGGTAAATGAGTGCCAGTTGGCCCTCTAAAAAATTGCGTTTTTTGGGTCTACTTTAGGCAAAGACGACAAGGAGGAGGAGGAGTAGGAGGAGTAGAGAAGAGGAATCGGATACATAAGTAATGTTAAACTTTAGCTGCTTTCCCCCGGAGGAGATTTGAATTCCGGTGAAATCCAGGCTTTGTTCATTTTAATAAGCATCAGCCTGTCAGCGCTGTCAGTTGACAGGCGTGTACGCTTATCGGTGATGACGCCACCAGCTGCACTGAATACCCGCTCTGACAACACGCTAGCGGCAGGGCAGGCCAGCACCTCCAAGGCATACAGCGCCAGTTCAGGCCACGTGTCCAGCTTTGAAACCCAGTAGTTGTATGGAGCAGAGTGATCGCTACGGACGTTGGTATGGTCAGCTAGGTACTCCCTCACCATCTTTCTGTAAAGCTCACCCCTACTCTGCCTAGACTGGGGACAGGTGACAGTGTCTTGCTGGGGTGACATAAAACTGGCTAAGGCCTTGGAGAGCGTTCCCCTGCCAGTGCTGGACAAGCTGCCTGCTCGCCTCCTCTCCCCCGCTACTTGGCCCACAGAACCACGCCCTCTGCCGCTAGCAGCATCAGATGGGAAGGATTGTTTCAGCTTGTGCACCAGGACCTGTTGATATTGATTCACTCTCATACTCCTTTCCTCTACAGGGATGAGAGTGGAAAGGTTCTGCTTGTACCGTGGGTCCAGGAGAGTGAACACCCAGTAATCGGTGTTTGAAAAAATGCTTCTAACGCGAGGGTCACGGGATAGGCAGCCTAACATGAAGTCTGCCATGTCCGCCAGAGTCCCAACACGCAAGAATTCCCTCTCCTCACTGGCCTGACTCTCCATTTCCTTTTCCTCCTCCTCCTCCTCTTCAGCCCATAAACGCTCAAGAATTAAGAAGGACTGAGCATTGGTACCCTCTTCTGTCTCGCCGACATTCTCTTCCTCTTCCTCCTCATCCTCATCCCCCTCCTCCGATATGTGCTGAGAAACAGACCAGAGGGTACTCTGGCTATCAAGCGACATAACTTAATTCACCGTCTCTTGTGACAAGCGCAAAGCTTCTGCTTCATGCTGAGCAGTGAGTTTTTCAACAGGCAAAGTAGTGGGATGGTGAGGCTGATAATGGCGGCATCGCCGCTGACCATCTGTGTTGACTCCTCAAAGTTGGTCAACACCTGGCAGATATCAGACATCCACGTCCACTCCTCATTGTAGACTTGAGGAATCTGACTGACCTGACTACCAGTTCTGGTGGAAGTTGACATCTGGCTGTCTACAATCGCTCTGCGCTGCTGGTAAACTCTGCATAACATTATTAATGTCGAATTCCATCTTGTGGGCAAGTCGCACAATAGTCGGTGAGCGGGCAGTTGTAGGCTGCGCTGCCCTGTGAGTGGAGGCATCTGTGGTCGACTTGCGGAAATGCGCACAGATGCGGCGCACCTTGGTGAGCAAATCAGACAGATTGGGGTATGTCTTGAGGAACTGCTGAACTATGAGATTGAACACGTGGGCCAGGCATGGAACATCTGTCAGTCTGCCGAGTTGCAGAGCCGCCACCAGGTTACGCCCGTTGTCACACACAACAATGCCTGGCTTGAGGTTCAGCGGTGCTAGCCACAGATTGGTCTGCGCCGTGATGCCCTGTAACAGCTCGTGGGCGGTGTGCCTTTTGTCACCTAAGCTCAGCAGTTTGAGCACCGCCTGCTGGCGCTTACCCACGGCACTGCTGCTGCGCCTAGAGCTACCGACTGAAGGCGCCGTGCCCACGGATGGTATTTAGGAGGAGGTGGAGGAGGACGAGGGGTCGGAGGAGGAGGCATAGTACGTTTGAGAGACCGTGACCGAGGTAGGTCCCACAATCCTCGGTGTGGGCAGTACATGAGCAGCCCCAGGGTCAGACTCGGTCCCAGCCTCCACCAAGTTAACCCAATGTGCCGTCAGTGATATATAGTGTCCCTGCCCGGCAGCTCTTGTCCACGTGTCCGTGGTATGGTGCACCTTCTCAGAAACAGCGTTGGTCAGGGCACGGATGATGTTCTGTGACACGTGCTGGTGTAGGGCTGGGACGGAACATCGGGAAAAATAGTGGCGGCTGGGGACCGAATACCAAGGGGCAGCCACCGCCATGAGGTTGCGAAAGGCCTCGGTCTCTACCAACCTATAGGGCAGCATCTCCAGGCTCAGCAATTTGGAGATGTGGACGTTGAGGGCTTGGGCATGTGGGTGGGTGTAACTGTATTTCCTCTTGCGCTGTGGTTTTTCGGCGGGAGGCGCACGTGCCGGGATCCTGGGCAGGGGGTTGACTAGCAGAGGCAGTGAGTGACACAGGGGAAGGAGCAGTGGTGGGACCGGCAGGAGGTGGTGAACGGCCTTGGTTCCATTGAGTGGGGTGTTTAGCACTCATATGCCTGCGCCTGCTGGTGGTGGTTAGGCTAGTAGTGGTGGCACCCCTGCTGATCCTGGTGTGCACAGTTTGCACACCACAGCCCGTCGGTCATCCTCAATTTCTTTAAAGAACCTCCAGACTTGCGAACATCTAGGCCTCGCCACGGGAGCTTCACTACGTGAAACAGTTGCTGCTGATGCACCAGCTCTGGCCCTGCTTCTCCCTCTGGCCACACCACTGCCTCTTCCAACCTATTCTGGTGCAGCACTCGCCTCCGCCTCAGAAGTACTGTCTCCACTCAGCTTATCAACCCAGCTTGGGTCAGTCACCTCGTCATCCTCCGATTCCTCAGTCTGCTCCCCCCTCGGACTTCCTGCCCTGACAACAACTTCACCACTGTCTGACAACCGTGTCTCCTCATTGTCCGACACCTCTTTACACACTTCTTCCACTAAGTCAACAATGTCATTATCATCACCCACAGACTGCGACAGTTGGAAAACTTGGGCATCGGGAAAGAGGTCAGCAGCAACCTGAGAAGCGGTTTGTGACTCTGGGAAGGGTCCAGAAAACAGTTCCTCAGAGTATGCCGGATCGCATTTCAAATTTTCCTGGGAGGGGGCAGACTGGGGGGAAGGATGTTGAGGTGGAGGAGCCAGAGGAGTGCTCCCTTGGGTAACGTGGGTGGACTGCGTGGAAGACTGACTGGTGGACAAATTACTTGAAGCATTGTCCGCAATCCACGACATCAGCTGTTTGCACTGTTGTGGTTTCAACAGTCCTCTACCATGTGTCCCTGTAAGTTGAGACATGAAGCTAGGGAGTGTAGCTCTGCGACGTTCCCCTGCTCCCTCATCAGCAGGTACTGTCTCACCCTGCCCAGGACCACGGCCTCTGCCCCCTGCAGTAATTGAATGCCCACGCCCACGCCCTCGACCTCGACCCTTAGCCCTGGGGTTCAACATTTTCGGTATATAAGTGTATTATATTAAAAAAATAAATAAATTGGGCCTGCTGTACTGAAACCCACAAACTTGTTCAATCTGAACAAGTTAATATATAGGTGCAGGGGCGTAGCAATAGGGGAAGCAGGGGAAGCAGCTGCTTTGGGGCCCAGACCCACAAGGGGCCCCCTCAGGAGGGAGACTAAAAGATTTTATTGTCAGGTCCCCCTCAACAGTATTATACAATGACATTATATACAGTGACACTATAGAAAGCGGATGGAGCGGCTGTCAGGCCTTGTCTGGGAGAGCTCAATCTTGACTAGCCAAAAGAGTGAGGGTTGCATGTGAGTTCGGGGTTGCGAGGAAGTTTCTGGGGGGGGTGAACATTCAAAAATTTGCTGTGGGGCCCAGTTAGTTGTAGTTACGCCACTGTATAGGTGGATAAGTTAGAGCAAAATTACGTATTTTATTACGTACCGTGCAGTATGGAGCAATTACACTGAAACTATTAGATTAGGCAGAAACTATTAGATGCGCGATGAAAAACAGACCGGAGGGTACTCTGGCTATCAAGCGACTTATCTTCCTTCACCGTCTCTTGTGACAAGCGCAAAGCTTCCGACTTCATGCTGAGCAGTGAGTTTTTCAACAGGCAAAGCAGTTGGATGGTGAGGCTGATAATGGCGGCATCGCCGCTGACCATCTGTGTTGACTCCTCAAAGTTGGTCAACACCTGGCAGATATCAGACATCCACGTCTACTCCTCATTGTAGACTTGAGGAATCTGACTGACCTGACTACCAGTTCTGGTGGAAGTTGACATCTGGCGGTCTATAATCGCTCTGCGCTGCTGGTAAACTCTGCATAACATGATTAATGTCGAATTCCATCTTGTGGGCAAGTCGCACAACAGTCGGTGAGCGGGCAGTTGTAGGCGGCACTGCGCTGCCCTGAGAGTGGGGGCATCTGTGGTCAACTTGCGGAAATGCGCACAGATGCGGCGCACCTTGGTGAGCAAATCAGACAGATTGGGGTATGTCTTGAGGAACTGCTGAACTATGAGATTGAACACGTGGGCCAGGCATGGAACATCTGTCAGTCTTCCGAGTTGCAGAGCCGCCACCAGGTTACGCCCATTGTCACACATAATCATGCCTGGCTTGAGGTTCAGCGGTGCCAGCCACAGATCGGTCTGCACCATGATGCCCTGTAACAGCTCTTGGGCGGTGTGCCCTTTGTCACCTAATCTCAGCAGTTTGAGCACCGCCTGCTGGCGCTTACCCACGGCACTGCTGCTGCGCCTAGCGCTACCGACTGAAGGCGCCGTGCCCACGGATGGTAATTAGTAGGAGGAGGTGGAGGAGGACGAGGGGTCGGATGAGGAGGCATAGTACGTCTGAGAGACCGTGACCGAGGTAGGCCCCGCAATCCGCGGTGTGGGCAGTACATGAGCAGCCCCAGGGTCAGACTCGGTCCCAGCCTCCACCAAGTTAACCCAATGTGCCGTCAGTGATATATAGTGTCCCTGCCCGGCAGCACTTGTCCACGTGTCCGGTTCCATTGAGTGGGGTGTTTAGCACTCATATGCCTGCGCATGCTGGCGGTGGTTAGGCTAGTAGTGGTGGCACCCCTGCTGATCCTGGTGTGCACAGTTTCCACACCACAGCCCGTCGGTCATCCTCAATTTCTTTAAAGAACCTCCAGACTTGCGAACATCTAGGCCTCGCCACGGGAGCTTCACTACGTGAAACAGTTGCTGCTGATGCACCAGCTCTGGCCCTGCTTCTCCCTCTGGCCACACCACTGCCTCTTCCAACCTATTCTGGTGCAGCACTCGCCTCCGCCTCAGAAGTACTGTCTTCACTCGGCTTATCAACCCAGCTTGGGTCAGTCACCTCGTCATCCTCCGATTTCTCAGTCTGCTCCCCCCCTCGGACTTCCTGCACTGACAACAACTTCACCACTGTCTGACACCGTGTCTCCTCATCGTCCGACACCTCTTTACACACTTCTTCCACTAAGTCAACAATGTCATCATCATCACCCACAGACTGCGACAGTTGGAAAACTTGGGCATCGGGAAAGAGGTCAGCAGCAACCTGAGAAGTGGTTTGTGACTCTGGGAAGGGTCCAGAAAACAGTTCCTCAGAGTATGCCGGATCGCATTTCAAATTTTCCTGGGAGGGGGCAGACTGGGGGGAAGGATGTTGAGGTGGAGGAGCCAGAGGAGTGCTCCCTTGGGTAACGTGGGTGGACTGCGTGGAAGACTGACTGGTGGACAAATTACTTGAAGCATTGTCCGCAATCCACGACATCAGCTGTTCGCACTTTTGTGGTTTCAACAGTCCTCTACCACGTGTCCCTGTAAGTTGAGACACGAAGCTAGGGAGTGTAGCTCTGCGGCGTTCCCCTGCTCCCTCATCAGCAGGTACTGTCTCACCCTGCCCAGGACCACGGCCTCTGCCCCCTGCAGTAATTGAATGCCCACGCCCTCGTCCTCGACCCTTAGCCCTGGGGTTCAACATTTTCTGTATATAAGTGTATTATATAAAAAAAATAAATAAATTGGGCCTGCTGTACTGAAACCCACAAACTTGTTCAATCTGAACAAGTTAATATATAGGTGGATAATTTAGAGTAAAATTACGTATGTTATTACGTACCGTGCAGTATGGAGCAATTACACTGAAACTATTAGACTAGGCAGACTTGGTCTGCTTAAGTTCAACCCAGAAAAATGTCGCACTCAGATTTTTCTAATGTAGCTGTATCAGTGAGATCAAAAGACCTTTTTTAATTACGTGACGTACAGAATGGGTCACCTGGACAGAAAATACGGATTGTGCTTTGTATATAGGTGGATAAGTTAGAGCAAAATTACGTATTTTATTACGTACCGTGCAGTATGGAGCAATTACACTGAAACTATTAGATTAGGCAGACTTGGTCTGCTTAAGTGCAACCCAGACAAATGTTGCACAGAGATTTTTCTAATGTAGCTGTATCAGTGAGAGCAAAAGACCTTTTTTACTGACGTGACGTACAGAATGGGTCACCTGGACAGAAAATACGGATTGTGGTGTCTGGACAGCTGAACTGTGACACACAGAATGGTTCCACACAGCTGTATGAAATGGATTTGTATCACTGAGATAAAACAACAAAAAAAATATTTTTTTGTTTTGTTTTGTTTTTTTTAACATGACGTGCAGAATATATCAGAGAGAAAACTCAGCCCCTGCTGACTGTGGCTATATTAAGTGCAACCCAGTCAAATGTCGCACAGAGATTTTTGTAATGTAGCTGTATCAGTGAGAGCAAAAGACCTTTTTTAATTACGTGACGTACAGAATGGGTCACCTGGACAGAAAATACGGATTGTGGTTTGTGGTGACTGGACAGCTGAACTGTGACACACAGAATGGTTCCACACAACTGTATGAAATGGATTTGTATCACTGAGATAAAACAATAAAAAAAAATGTTATATATGGCGATAGCTGCACTACTAGTGCCAGCCAGCCCAGCCAGGAGACAAAAAAAATATCTTGTAGCCCTTAGAAGGGCTGTTGGGTTCTTTTGAGATCACTTTTGCCTAACAGAGAACTAAATCCAGGCCCTAACACTCTCCCTGAAACGTAGCAGATCTGTCCCTAACGACATCCAGGCAGACTGAGCCGAGCTCCGCGGGCAGTCACTAGTATATTCCAGGGTCACCTGATCAGGCCAGCCACCCCTGCTATCGACATGTAAGGGCCCCACGTGATGCTGGGTGTACCGCAGAGTCTCCTGGCTTGTGATTGGCTGAGTTTATAGGCGCCAATAATTCAAAGTACGGGAGATGCCATTTCCTCGAGCATGGTGAGATACTCGTCCTAGCAGCGAGCACTTACGAGTACCCTAATACTCGAACGAGCACCAAGCTCGGACGAGCATGCTCGCTCATCTCCAATAAGCATCTATTAGAAATAATAGAAGAACGGTACAACATAAAGTTATATGAAAATGTGCTCCAGAATTGTTATTACATGGGGAATGCAAGTAGTTACTAAAATAGATATGTCAGGATGGATGACAGGTCCTCTTTAAAACTAAAAAGTAATGGCAGATGGAATGAGAGATGACTAAAATGCAACATTTAAAAAAAGAAATAGCATTGCAGATATAATAGCTGGATTTTTAACGTTAAAGAAAAGTAATTAAAAGCATAAAAACTGTTGATATGGTCCAGAAACAACGCAAAAGCCACATAAAACAGCCAGTCACAGTGCCCATTGCCTATGAAAGCAATAGTTCCTCAACATATTGCCAGCCATAGTGCACTGTTACTATACTAGCCACAATGCCTCATCACATTAGCAGTCATAATGCCCCCTGACTATGCCAGCCACAGAGCATTATCAGTTTTAGGGATTGCTTCAAGGCCCAAGCTTACCCCATCAGAAGTAGTAGTAGAAGTCTGGAGTTACTGGGATGAATCAGTCCCAGGAATGCTGTCCTGGCAGGGAAGATATTGCAGACATTTACTCATCTGTGTGTACCAATGTGCCAATTAGCCAGAAGCTGCCTTTCATTTACTATTGAACACCACACTGTTTAGACAGTCTTCATTGTTAATGCCCACAAGGCACCCTTAATGCACCTTTAAACAAGGGCTGCTGCTGGTATGGGGTTTGGCTGGTTAGGTGGGGGTACAATATACATATCATTGCTGTTCTTGCCTGAAATCTCTAGAAGGTTATTTGACAGTAATCAGGTCTGGTATACCCACTTCTACAACCCCAGCACTCTCCTGCTCTATAGGTGGGAGCCCTTCTTCTGCCATCTACTTTTCCTCCTTCTTCATATCATCTAATATCAATGTGAATATGTTATTGGGAACATCCAGCTCCTCTCCCTGCATCTTAGTGACTTTTCTAGAAAGTAGAGCCAGCAAAACATGAGGATGGTCATCATTAAGACCTGGTCCCCATAAGGGGTGCAGACTGGATGGTATTGGTTGACACACTGGACACTGGAATAATAAAGGCATCTATCTTAGGCTTTATTTACATGACCGTATTTTGTTTCTGTGTCCGTTCCGTTTTTTTTGCGGACTCTATGCGGATCCATTCATTTCAATGGGTCCGCAAAAAATATGGAAGATACTCCGTGTGCATTCCGTTTCCGTATGTCCGTATTTCCGTTCCGCAAAAAAAGATAGAACATGTCCTATTCTTGTCCGTTTTGCAAGGATAGGCATTGTTACAATGAATCCGCAAAAAAAATGGAAAAACGGATACCATAAGGAACGGCAATTAGCGGACCGCAAAACAAATATGGTCATGTGAATGAAGCCTTATTGGTATGGAATTCTTCTATTAATCATTTGCAGCAACACTCTATCTCAGGGGCGCTTGCCATGTATCTCCCTAAGCACAGCTCACAAGACAATGGTGGAGACCGCGTGGGGTTTTATAGGGCTATGCCATCACAGCGGATGGCTATCTGTGGAATGGCTAGCTGCATGGCATTATGGGTGATCTCACAGATACAATTTTAGGAAATCTTGATTCGTTACCACGAAGCGCATGGAAACTCGGATTCATTGCAAATTGAAGTTTTCCTAAACTTTGGACCAAATTCCGCTTCAAATGCTTTGCTCAACACTAATCTTTATGTTTTCAGTAAATGGAAACATGATGGTGTACAAATGCAGAAAACTCCTATTGATTTAATTTGTCTGACAGATGAGGATTTCCTTTATTTTATTGGGTTATAATTATACTTTAGTTATGTAAAACTGAAAGATCTATTTTGTAGGTATTAATTCAAATAAAATAATAAAAATAATAATATCATTATATAATTTCTATTTATAATCAGAAACTTGTGCTAGTTTTTTTTTTTCTCTCAATATATAGTATTTTTATATACATAGTTGTTTCCCAAAAAGAGAATAAAGGCCATAAGTGCAAAATTGATGTTCTGGGAAAAAAGCCAGCTATACAAGGGTCACTGGACAAGCAAGAATACTAGTAAAATGTTTTACGTTGTAAGAGCTGATGGACAAGCAAAATACTTTAAGAAATTGTACAGAACAAATTGTTAAATATGCAATACAAGCAATTCTTCAAAAAAATATAGAAAATTTTAAAAAGCAATATTTTGTAATGACAAAGATGTGTATAAGGTTATATTTTACTCCATGTTTGTGGTGTACAAATTGTATTTCAGTTGAGAGGATCAGGTGCTTAGTATGTGTAATAGACTTACGTATTCCAAAGAGGTGTCCTGTGCAATATGTTGGGATCCTTGACCATCAAGAGTATTCAAAAGTAAAGTTAAATGCACAACTCAATACACCTGTATTACAAAAAGTATTCTGTAAAGTTTCTTTTTCCTTGTTGCAGAAACATATAATTGTAAAGGCATAGAGTTGTATACCGATAGCCATAGGTTTCAAATCGCACTGTCAAACATGGAAAACAGTGGGGAAGATTCTCACACAAAGAAGTCAGCTAATAGTTAATAAAACTTTGATTGGACAGTGTAAAGGTACAACAAGTTTATCATCCAGCATTAGCAACTGTGATAAATCTGATGCAGTTTTAGACTGTCTAATCTAAGGGATTAATATATTACATTTTATAATATATCATATTAAAAATTCTATTATATTAAAGGGAACCTGTCACATTGGTATTTGAGTTGCAGGCAGCATGTTATAGAACAGGAGGAGCTGTGCAGATTAATTAATTTTTTTATGGGAAAAGATTCAGTATAATTTATATTGTATTCATTTAAAACCCTCCTTATTCTGCACAGGTTCCCTTTAAGATGTTCATTTCTGCACTTATTTTTTGGAATGTCTGCCATGGGTTGCAATTGTGTGTGTGTGTGTTTTTTTTTTTTTTGCTTTGCTATAAATTTACAAAATGTTGCATGCCATTAGTTGAATTTGTTGCATAAAGCACTGTAAGAGATCGTGTACTTGCAGTGGGGTCGGCAATGACAGACTCTAAGACTCCGGGGGTTAAAAGTCCAAATAGCTCTTTATTTGCTCCTTAGTGCAGCACAATTCGTGTCATCCAAGTTCACAGTCACTTGGCTGAAGTCACAGCACATAGCACAAAAAAAATCAAAATAAAAATCTGCTTGCATAACTAACTAATACACAGGTTGTCTCTAACTTACCACTACAGCACAGTTCACACTGGGGGAAGCAGGCTCAGACGGCCAGTAGGTAAGCTAGCTTCCCAGCCTTTCTGACACTCACTGTCAGAGGCCTGATTTTATTTCCCAGTAATGATCCCAGCAGTCACAACTGAGATCACCTCAGGCTACAGAAAATAGCTGTGCTGGAGTAAGGGCCCTTTTACACAACCGTGTGAACGGGTCCACACGTATTCCGCGAAATTGCGGAATAGGTGCGGGCCCGTTCACTTCTATGGCCAGCATGCCATCTTGTTATAGAACGTGTCCAGTTCTTGTCCGCAACAGCGGACAGGAATAGGCATTTTGAACGGGGCGCCCGCCTTTTTTTGCGGATTTTTGCGGATCCACAATACTACAGCCATCTGAACGGCCCCTAAAGATGTGGACTGGCAGGTCCCACTTCCACCTACCCACCAGTCCAATAAAATCCAGCCCAGAACAGAATCTAACCAAACCTGTCTCAGCAAACTACACTTTGCTAAAACCACTGCAGCTTTCTGGATTTCATTTACTTCTCCCACCTTACCACAATACCTGCAGTGTTTTTCAATCTAAAAGCTAAACATATTTATCACAAGAGTTCCATCAGTTTGTATGCCACTGGTGGACTGGAGTAACTTTTTGTGTAATTTTTTGCCAAAAGCTTCATGGCATTGTTTTCCATAGCAGAGCAGCTAAATGCAAGCCTTATATCACCAAGCACAATGCCAAGCATCAAACGAAGTAGTGTAAAGCAGCCACTGGACTCTAAAGCAGTGAAAACACATTCTGTGGAGTGACAAATCTGGTAGTCTGATGGACAAGTCTGAGATTGTAAATGTCAGGAGAACATTACCTTCCTGACTGTATTATGCAAACTGTAAAAATTGATGGAGCAGGAATGATGCTATGGAGTTATTTTTCTGAGGTAGGCTTAGGTAGGTCCCTTAGTTCCAGTGAAGGAAAGTGAAGGAATGCTTCAGCAAACCAAGAAATTTTCGACAATTGTATGTGTCTAACTTTATGGGAACAGTTTGGTGAAGACCCTTTTTTGTTCTCGTATAATGGCGTGAGTTTGGTGTGGAAGAACTTAACTGACATGCAAAGGGATCTTAAGTCAATCCCATCAATCCCTTTTAGGATGAATTAGAACACAGAGCCAGGCCCCATTTTCTGATCTCACAAATGATCTGGATGAATAGGAAAAAAAACTCCACAGAAAAAGTCTTCCCAAAAGAGTAAAAGTTTTAGCAGCAAAGGTGGGGGGTGGGGTGCAGTGGCAACTCCATATCAATACCTATGGATTTAGAAAGGGGTTAAAACTTCCTGTAGGTGTAAGGTTTACAATACTTTTGTCCATATAGTGTATATGCAAACCCCAGAATAGGATAACTGCAGAAGGGTTTTTTGTCATGTTAATTGGTTTAATGCGATGTTCTGATTTACTGTATTATAATAGTTCTGTTTGGATAAGTCAAGGTTAACTATCCTGACTTAGCTCCTTTTAGTGTTCTAGAAAATGGACTTAGGTCCACCCCTGATTCATTGTGTGAGTGTTGTGTGCTAGCTGAGAAAGAGAGAAGAGGTACATGTGTTCTCTCCTTAGAAAGCTAGGCTCGAGTCTCAGAGAATCATCATCTCTGAGATATTAATCACACAAATCCTATTTCTACATGAAAGTACTCCAAAGCAAAAGAAGAAACTCCAGAATTTGAAAGGTTGTGCACTGGAGTCAATTAGCAAGGTATTGTGCTCATTTAAGGCTGAAAGAGACTTTGCTGCTGTGAAAAGGGACATTGTCAATGCATTCTTCCACACTTTCACACTGTTTTGGCCAGCCATATCTTAATCCTGTACCCCTTAGCCTGGAAATTACAAACTTTGCAATATGTTCATTGTTAGCCCTAGATTCTTCAGAGAAACAGACTTTTGAAACATAGAGAGAAGTACCACAACCCCCATCATTACTGCCATCTACACATTGCTATCAGGGAAGAATTGCACTGTAATTGTTTGAAACTCTGCTTTAATAATGTTGGATGTACTACAATTCCCATTTAACACTTCAGTAAAGAGAGACTTATCTATTTTCTATAACTTGCCTGGTTACTGACTCCAGCACCATTCACTGGCTACAGCACCTACATCTCCTGCCTTGTACCCTTAAAAAACGCTTAACACTAAGGGCACCCAAACTACTATCAGGTAGGAGCCCTAACATCAGGGTGTGTCCCAAGACCCTAGGGAGCATTAGTTTGAGTCTTGAAGCATATGTACAATATATATACATATAATTTTTACTTTCAGTTTGTATGCAGTTTTTATTGATGTTTTAAAAAAAAAAAAAACATTTTACTTTTTTTTCTATCTGATACATCTTGCTAGCTTTTTGACTATATGTTTGCATAAAGTAGGGGACAAAGTGTGGATGCAAGATCATGCTACCCATGAGCTGTAGAAACAAAACAATATTTTAATATAAATTCGTTTAAAAATTGATTCATTTTTCATTTTAGATACAACCTACAAACAATGGGTCTAGTAAACAACTAATAATCCTTGATGCCACACGACAGAATGCATATACCACCTACAAAAACCTAGGGGGACATTTATTAAGATCGACAATTTAGACGCCGGCCTTAGTCCTTCTGCGCTGCCAGTGGTTGCACCAAAGTTATGTGAAGGCACCAGCCTCTGTATAATTTTGACACTTCTTCCAGCAGGCTGTAAAACATACAAAAATCTATGCCAGCTCCCTTGCCTTGCTTGCTTGATTTTTCATGCCCTCTTCCCTACAAATTTTGCCACAAAAAACTATTTTGACAAAATCTGCGACATTAATACACCAACAAGTGGCATATAATTCACAATAAATGTCCCACCTAATCTTTATCAAATACATGAAGCAACTGGTTAAAAATGAATAACCCATGTAAAACACTTCTTAGTGTGCCTGGATACGAGAATTACGCAAATGCTAAAAGTAAAGTGCCAGGTGCATACAACAGAATTAACCTATGAATTTAAGTCCAAATGGAAAGTCATTGCACCTCTACTTTGTATAAGTTATCGTACAGACCACAGTGTGTTTCTGCACACCAATACACATTTTGTTCACAATTTTTTTAGGGAGTACTAATATGGATAACCATACTCCTATTTTGTACTTTACCATCACAGTGCACTCACCCAGATGTAATATTTAAGTAATACTGTATGAAAACCATTTGCCTACATCAGGTAGTTGAAAATGATGATTTTTGTTATGTACAGTAGGACAATAATAATATGGTTCAGAAAGTGGGCATGGCTACAATGGAGGTACAATTTCTTTTTAATGTGGACATCTTCGGGTGATTAGAATAAAAATTGCATAGCGTATTGTAGGGTATATTATAGGGTATATAAAAATATGTGTATATTTACATTCTGTGGTTCCAGACTCTACTGATTTTCAGAAGACAAAGGAAAGACTCCTGTACTCCACTTCGCTGCTTAATTTGCATAGGTTTATTAAGGTGGGAATCCAGTACAATGAATGCTGTACGTTTTTAGCTCTTTGGCCTTTTTCAGAAGTGCAGGCTGAGATGCACAGGGAGTTTAGAAGGAGGTTACAGGGCACATACGGTCCTGTGATGTCTAACCATCTACGACTGAATCTACTGATTTTCAGTAATTGTAATGGAAAATATCTAGGTACAGCTTTTCTAACACCTGCTTTATTAACTAACATTTTCCTTAATCTAGGTGTGTAAATACCCTTCTGCCACAGAAGATACCTTTAATTTTAATGTCATATGGTACGTTGGAGATCCTATCAGATCAGATTTTGCTTTGGCATGTGGACCCAGGAGCATGATGTCTCTACTTGTATCTATGAGTGTGGGGCAATGGCTATTCACAAAGTGGGGTCTAGTTGATCCTCTCTGTCATGTGCAAGCTGAATGTATCTGCTTTATTCAATAAAAAAGAATAAAGGGCATAACAAGGGGAGAGGACACTAACAATGTGTGATAGATATGTTAGGGGGAAGTTCCTATGGAGAAAATGGATGGGAACAGATGTAATCATCAAAAGTAGAAAACAGCTATCATTGAGGTTTTTCTTCTCCATGCACATCACCACCAGGAATGCCTGTCTCATAAATTCTATTTAACAGAGAGTCACAACATCACAACAGAGAGTTTATTTATGTCTTCACATCCATAATGATGTGTAGTCTTTCACCATGAAGCTCTTATGATTCTGTGACTCTCTTTGGAATCACAAGAACTTGTTGGTTAAAGCATGTTTCTGCCTTCCCCTAAGATGGCCACAGTGTGTCTTCAACTTCCTTATGAACACTGTGATTGTTGAGTTTTATTTACTCCTCTTATACTTGAGAACTATGAGAACACGAGAACATGAGAGAGAGTGTCTCAGATTAATGATTCATAGTGTTTATCAGGTAGTCTGAGTAGCACTGCAGCCATGGTGAGGGCAACCAGGTAACTTTACTAAACAAACTCTAGATAATCTAATTTTTACATGTTCAATTAAATGGTTGCTTCAATTCTCAGACAAAGAAATAGATAACTTATTTAAAAAAAAATCTCCTGGCTGCCCAGTGTCTCTCTTTTGAACACTAGTTATAGTGCGCTTCCATGTAAACAACTTTTAAGGATACAAATAAACATTTCCCAAAACTGTATTGATTCCAACCGCACGCAAGAAATTGTCCTGACATGTTTTATTTCCTATTTATTGGCTTTAGGTTTCACACCTTCTGTGTTTCCTGACAACAGAGAGCAACTGATTCATTATTCTTCATTTCGACTGTTGTTATTTTCCGTGCTTCAGGCCAAGATTTTTTTTCATTTTTTTAAATGTTTTTATTGGACATAATGCATATTTCACTATGCTAGTTAGCTCAATAAGGTTATTCAAAATGAATATTTTATGAGTAAACATGCATGGATTTATCAAAGCAGTTTGTGCATTTTAACATAATACATTTTATACATTTTACTTTTTTACTTCATATTGACATAAAATCTTTGAAGGAAGTTAAATATAATGTAATGTAAGTGTGGGAAAGTATTATTTTAGTTTTTTTAGTTTTCTTTTTTTTTTGTTTGTTTGTTTTTTAGGGACATTGGTATATGTTTGTCTTTGGTGAGCACATATTTAATAATACATATCTAGCAACTCCCTTTCTTAGATATACGATCCATGCAAGAGTGTTCTGATGTAAGGCAGCATTGCAATTTGTGTATAGTGTATTCACATACAGTACTGTTTTGCAGATTTTCAGCACACTTTTCTACAAGGTTTTTGTTCATGTAGATAGAACGTGAAGAAATCTACTGTATATGCTTGATGCCAAAACAACCTAATTTAGATTAATGAAAATTATTATTGTTTTCAGATATTTCCAAGCTGCTTAGGGTTCAGCCACACAGTCAGGTTTATAGATGCAGTTTTGAAAGCCAAAATCAGAAGTGAAGTCAAAAAAGGAAAGTCATATGTGCTCTGTATACCCTCTCTCATTTTATGATGGCTTACAGAAATCTGACCATGTGGATGTAACCTTAGAAAATTGTGGTATTTGCTTAAAGGGTTATTCCTATCTTAGACAATGGGGGCATATCGCTAGGATATGCCCCCATTGTCTGATAGGTGAGGGTCCCACGGAGCAGCCGCAGCCACCCTCCATTCATTTCTATGGGGCCACCGAAAATAGCCGAGTGCTGGCTCGGCTATTTCCATTGGCTACATAGAAATGAATGGGAGTGGTGGCCACTCATGCGTGGTGCGCTCCTATTCATTTCTATGGGAGCAGCGGGAAGCTGCTCCTGGTGGTGGCTGGACCCAGGGAAACACAGCACTCCCCGTTCCGTTCTTGATATAGATGCGGGTCCCAGCGGTATGCCTCCATTGTCTAATATGTGAATACTCCTTTAATATCCATCTAGTAGCCAACACTGAAATTAGCATCAGGAGTACCTATCCGCTCAGAGAAAACTAGGCACAAAATAAAAAAGATTTTTACAAGTCATTCTTTTTTGCCATACTGGCATAAAATAGCTACATACTGTTCTGCTAATGGTCAATTGGCAATACTGTATTTTATACATTGTATGAGCTCTCAGCTTTGACTTTCTAAAGAAGGTTTTCCCATAGTCTTGTTATGGTTGAAAGGTGTTTGTGGTGTGCCATCAGACAGATGGGGAAGGTCATACCCAGGGAAGGCTGACGAAATATTGACAGTAATGGTATTCTAGACTACATAATCTTTGCTTGTAATAATACTCTTACTCGTAGCTTGTAAATTGTAAGAAGAACAGGTGTGGACTGGGAGCTTAAAGTGGCCCTGGAAAAAAATGGAATTGGCCCCATGTTTTAGGTTGGCCCAAATTGACAGAAGACAGGGCCAACACAAGTAGGTGAGGCCAGAAACACCATATTACGGCACAGAATACCACCCCAGTAGAGACAAATACCACAATACAGCACAATATAATGTCCCAGCAGAACCAAATACCTCAGTACATCTCAAAATAATACCACAGTAGCACAAAATACTTTCCATGAGACTGATAGGAGGCCTGTGGTGGCCAGCACCAGCTGCAACATTCCATCTTCTGAACTGTGAGGGCATCAGACCATTACTTCTGGCCATAAGGAGGGCATAGGCAGCCCTCTGTGCTTTGGCCCACCAGGAAGTTTCCCTGTATTTTCTATGGCCAGTCTGTCCTTGCTCTGATCATCTCTAGACTGGGGATTCTCCATGCACATATTCTTACTTATTTCTATTTCTCTCTTAAGCTCTTGTTTACCTTTGCAACTTTTAATCAATAAATTATTTTCAAACTTTGCTCACTGTGATTCACCGGTAATTCTGTCTAATAGAATTACAAAAAAGGAAATGGCCATTTTAAATGCAAAAATGCATGGGTTATGATGGAGAATGCCAGTTGTCCGCTGCTGCAAGGAGGGTAAAGCTCGTTGGGGAGCTGTTTGAGAGCTGAAAGCAATGACTCCTGTATTTCAAGTGATATCAGCCAAGCAGGAGAGACTAAAGATCTGTCTACATGGGCGAGCAAGGTCTAAACTGATGGTGATCAAAAAACACAGCTGTCCAGAATAAAAGGGTTAAAAATGTATAGATGAAAATGAGTTGGGATGAAAGAAATTGCTGTGATTGCTAAATGTTACACGTCTGCTCACTGTGTGCCATCGTTTCCATGTAGGCTGGTTGCTGAATATTTGTCAAGGTGTATCTTGTGCCATGTGTTGATGTGGCAGTGCACATCCGACTCTGTTCTATGTACACTGGTTGCTGATTTCTTGTGGGTGTGAATAGCTCTAATGTGACATGTGCTCTCCCCAATCTGGTTTCATAGGGTTTAATGCCCTAGTCTGTGTCTGAATCTGCTCCTGTTGTTCATGTGTTCATTAGTTCTGCTATTTCAGTTCCTGAAGTTTTGTGTAAAAATGTTTGCTTCTGAAGTTTTAAGTCTTTTCCTGAAGCTTTGCTTTGTATCTACTTGCTCCTACCTAATACACCTGGTTTCCTGAAGTTACTATTCCAAGTCTGAACGAGTTCCAAGTCTATGTCTCTGTATGCCTGTCTTCCTGAAATTACTTTTCCAAGTCTCAACATGTTCCTAGTATGTTAAGTCCTGAGTCCTTCTCTGATATAAAATGCATGGCAGTATGTTTGTTCTGCCCAGTAGGACAGCTGCCTTCTATCCAGAATACACCCTTGTGGTGTTTTCCAGTTTTAGGCCCAGTGGTTGAACTAAATCTTGTAACACTAAATTCGTACATACAGACCAGATCAAACAATCCAGTTTCCCAATTTAGGAATAGACAACAAGAATCGGATACCAGATTAGGTGGAACAATAACTTAAAGGGCATGTCTCACTTCAGCAAATGGCATTTATCAAGTAGACAAAGTTAATAAGGTACTTATTTATGTATTGTGGTTGTCTATATTGCCTCCTTGGCTGGCTTGATTCATTTTTCCATCACATTATACCCAGCTTATTTCTTGGAGTTGTGGCTGCCCCTGCAGCACAGATAGGAGGTGGCCAGGATGGCATCTATTGTGCATGCATGCCTATGTGCACTCATAAGTCCCGGCCACCAGAGAGGCTGGCGTCTTTTTCTATAGTGTGCAAACATGGCCACTGCTACTGGATTGCAGTAACCACTGGAAATTAGTGTTTAATGCAATTGAGACAGCAAAGGATGCAATATGGACTATGAAATACATTAGTCTTGTGTTAACTTTGTCCACATGATAAGTGACATTTGGTGGAGTGAGACAACCTCTTTTAAAAACCAGGACACAACCAGAATTTCAGAACAGGGTGTTGAAAACATTATTTGGAACGTGACCCTTAGAATTATGAATAGATTGAAACTGTCACACAAGACTTATATGGAATGTCTCATTAGTGAAAATGCATAGGCTGTGAGTTCAAATTCCTGAAGAAATGTGACAACTTGCCAATTGTTTCACATGAAAATTGACTTGTGGATGAATCTGGTGTCTATTAACATTTTGAAATAAAAAATGTACTGCAACATCATTGTTTACCTATGAAGGAAAAATTGTTTGAAGGATTAGTCAGTGGTCTAGATACATCAATATAAATTAATTATTCTTCTCGTTTGCTCTTAAATGTAATATTATAAATTGTACAGTATTTCTACTGTGTGTTAGACATACTTAAAATGCATCAATTGCATACATGAAAGTCACCATAGTGTCCTAATATACACCAAAAGGAATATTCTGGGATTTTATTTATTGGCATAGCTTTTTTCACTCTTTAGAAAAGCTTAATTTGTTCTGTGTCACTGAACAGACAGTTACAGCTAAAAAATATATATACATATATAGTAAGTAGGAATCTACTGTATGACCAGCATATGACTCAATTTCATTAGTCAGAGACATACTGTAGTACAGAAGTATGACAAAATCATGTTAAAGCAGCGCAGTAGGTATAAAAAATAACAGTGGCTATATCTGTGCAACTCTGACAGCATCAAGATTTTTATACTGGGTATTACTGCGTTGACTGTGAACCACGGCTACGCTGCTCCACTTACCCAGCGGTCTGAACCCACCTCACATTGTCTTCTTCTTGACAAACCTGGCTGTCAAGCCTGCTTTGTTCCCCATACAGGTTATGGCCTGCTTGCAAACAAGGGTTTACTTCCTATGCCCATAGAGCGCACCAAACAGTCTACCCCCAGCTCTTAAAAGGGACAGCCAACATACCCTAATCTTTACCAGTCAATGGCAACCAGTCCTGGGGTACTTCAGGCACATTTTTCCGTGGAAGGGTGCCTAAGCAAAAAGCTCATTAACTTGCTAAGTTCCCGGCAAAGGTGTGCTGTTGTAGTCTTCCTGTGTACTGATCTCTGCCGTTAACCCATATTTGACCCCGTGTAGTATACACAGCTTGAAGACCTAAGTGTTCCTACAACAATTAAAGGAACTAGGGTCCTGTATGCATCAAATAATCCCTAGAAATCTGGGTTACATAACTTTCCAAACATCCAGTCTTAACTGGTCATAATCTGACCTAGATCCAGACATGGACCGGTAATAGCGTAACCCAGAATTGGGAGTAGTACGCAGGAATATGGAAACAATGGGTATCTCATTCATGCCATTCACAACCCATCAGTATTCTCACTAGGGCTATAAAACTTCCCTCACCAGCATCAGTGGCTAGTCCTGCTTAATGAACAGTTTATACTAGAGATGAGCGAATCGATTCGTTGATTCGTATCGAATCTTGGGAATTTTTAGCTGCAAAGCGAATCCGAATATTAGGTGATTCGCTTCGGCTTTGTACGCATTCGCTACGTAGTTTGTCCTATAAATTATACGCTATTGCTACGTATAAATTACTCTATATGCTGTTGTGTATGAATTTAATTCATTTGCGATGCAGACTCCTCCCTGGAAGCTCTGTCCCTTCTCCAGTGCGCGAGGAAGACGAGGCAACTCAGGAAATTAAGATGGCGACACAGCGAGGCCCTGACTGGGGAGGCATGGTGTGGGGCACCAACCCCTATAAGGAGAAGGAACCAGAGGAGATCTACGTCTCTCAACATGTCCGGCAGCCTAAGAAGTTGGGCACGGCGGAGGCGGCAGGAGTTCCCGCTCCGCCACAGAAGGACTACTCCCTTCGCCAAAATTCAATGGTCCCTGAGGCTGGGAATACAAAAAAGTTGGTAGAGGAGTGGGTTGTGCAGGTTTTGCAGCACCCATGGTCCGGTGACCCCAAGCTGGAGCGCCGAAGGGGTACCGTTATTTGGTTCAGTGTGGAACGGGGAGTAGGTTTTATCGGTGATGAGGAGACGGCGGAAGAATTATACGTAAACCGCCGTTCTGTAAAGCAGCCATATCTTCCACCCGTCCGCCACAATTTTTTAAGGAACCTTTGTTGCTATTTTTTTACCCATTTGGATTACAATTTTACCTATGTGGATTACAAATCGCAACTGAGTTTGGGACTCTGTTCCAGTTCTATGACTAGCGTCAGAAGAAAAGAGACTTAAACGTGTCCATGAGCATACTAGGTAGGTGATATTTAAAATGTTTACATTATACCTATAATGTATTTGCACTATATTGTTTGCACTGGATTGTTTGCACTAATGTTTTTACCTTTCAGCAACGTTTTCAAGTATGTTGCCCATTGTGTGTATTTCTTTACAGGTACCGCAATGTGTCCTCATATTCACTTTATTGTCTGGTGGATGGTTGTACTATGCACTTAGCCGGATAGACAGAACCTTACTTGTTCTACCTAAAATATACATACTGCCTCTGAGGGCGATTTCAGATCTGACCATTTACGCTGCATCTGGCCCGGGGTCCGCAAGGTGTCGAAACGATGGCGCAAGCCTCGGATCACCTGCTGGATCACCTCCTTTTTTTGCTGGTTCGGGTGGTGGTGTGTGCCATCGTAAATCGTAATCCTGGCGGTCCATCAGCTGGACTATGTATTTCAGCTGTGCAGCAGAGCTAAATGATGAGGATCGTCTGAATGCCATTTACGAATATTCGCTCTGCCTCTGAGGACTGCACGCCGCGGCCTCTCGTTGTACATGCCTGCGTATTATGTAATCGTGTAGACAATAGTACGCTTAGTAAGCTATTTGTACGCTCATGCGTACGTCTTCTAAAAAGTTGCGCACATTTTTTAAATGAACGTTCATTATTAGTGCTCGAATGTTCGCAAATAGCACATAATAATGTATATTTTGTACGCAAATACAGCGAATCTATTCGTCGAATATACGAATCTTAGGAAAAGTTCGGCGAATGTTCGGCGAATCATTTTTTGAATGATTCTCTCATCTCTAGTTAGCACAATTTCACGCTTTTCTGTTTGGATGGCGAATAAAGCAGCAAATAGTTATTTAATATGAACAAACCCACAAACACGGATTCACTGTTTTTTTTGCAAGTCAACTTCACTGACTAAGTTAGCACATTATCACGCTTTTGTGTATGGATGGCGAATAACACCGCAAATAGTTATTTAAAACGAACAACCCAACAAGCACAGATTCACAGTTTTTTGGCAATTCAACTTCACTGACTACGTTAGCACAATATCACGCTTTTCTGTTTGGATGGCGAAAAACTCCGAAAATAGTTATTTTAAATGAACAAACCCACAAACAGATTCACAGTTTTTTTGGAAATTCAACTTCACTGACTACGTTAGCACAATATCACACTTTTCTGTTTGGATGGCGAAACTCTACAAATAGTTATTTAAAACGAACAAACCCACAAACACAGATTCACAGGTTTTTTGGCAAGTCAACTTCACTGACTACGTTAGCATAATATCACGCTTTTCTGTTTGGATGGCGAATAACGCCGCAAATAGTTATTTAAAACTTACAAACCCACAAACACGGATTCACAGTTTTTTTGGCAATTCAAATTCACTGACTATGTTAGCACAATATCACGCTTTTCTGTTTGGATGGCGAATAACGCTATAATTAGTTTTTTTAAACAAACAACCCCACAAACACAGAATCACTGTTTTTTGGCAATTCAACTTCACTGACTATGTTAGCACAATATCAAGCTTTTTTGTTTGGATGGCGAATAACGCCGCAAATAATTATTTAAAACTAACAACTCCACAAACACGGATTCACAGTTTTTTTGGAAATTCAACTTCACTGACTATGTTAGCACAATATCACGCTTTTCTGTTTGGATGGCGAATAACGCCGGATATAGTTATTTAAAACTAACAACCCCACAAACACAGATTCACAGTTTTTTTGGCAATCTAACTTCTCTGACTACGTTAGCAGAATATCACGCTTTTCTGTTTGGATGGAGAATAACGCCGCAAATAGTTATTTAAAACGAACAAACCCACAAACACGGATTCACAGTTTTTTTGGCAAATCAACTCTACTGACTAAGTTAGCACAATATCACGCTTTTCTGTTTGGATGACGAATAACGCCGCAAATAGTTATTTTAAACGAACAAACCCACAAACACGGATTCACAGTTTTTTTGGCAAGTCAACTTCACTGACTACGTTAGCACAATATCACGCTTTTCTGTTTGGATGGCGAATAACGCCAGAAATAGTTATTTAAAACTAACAACCCCACAAACACAGATTCACTGTTTTTTTGGCAATTTAACTTCACTGACTACGTTAGCACAATATCACGCTTTTCTGTTTAGATGGTGAATTAAGCCGCAAATAGTTATTTCAAATGAACAACCCCACAAACACGGATTCACAGTTTTTTTGGCAATTCAACTTCACTGACTACGTTAGCACAATATCACGCTTTTCTGTTGGGATGGCAAATTATACCGCAAATAGTTATTTTAAACTGACAACCCCAAAAACACAGATTCACTGGGTTTTTTTGCAATTCAACTTCACTGACTATGTTAGCACAATATCACGCTTTTCTGTTTGGATGGCAAATAAAGCCGCAAATAGTTATATTAAATGAACAAACCCACAAACGCGGATTCACAGTTTTATTGGCAAGTCAACTTCACTGACTACGTAAGCACAATATCACGCTTTTCTGTTTGGATGGCGAATAAAGCCGCAAATAGTTATTTAAAATGAACAACCCCACAAACACAGATTCACAGTTTTTTTGGCAATTCAACTTCACTGACTACGTTAGCACAATATCACGGTTTTCTGTTTGGATGGCGAATAACACCACAAATAGTTATTTAAAACTAACAACCCCACAAACACAGATTCACTGTTTTTTTGGCAATTCAACTTCACTGACTACGTTAGCACAATATCACGCTTTTCTGTTTGGATGGAGAATAACTCTGCAAATAGTTAAATTAAACGAACAAACCCACAAATAGGGATTCACAGTTTTTTTGGCAAGTCAACTTCACTGACTACGTTAGCACAATGTCACGCTTTTCTGTTTAGATGACGAATAACGCCGCAAATAGTTATTTTTAACGAACAAACCCACAAACACGGATTCACTGTTTTTTTGGCAAGTCAACTTCACTGACTACGTTAGCACAATATCACGCTTTTCTGTTTGGATGGCGAATAAATCCGTAAATAGCTATTTAAAATGAACAAACCCAAAAACACGGATTCACAGTTTTTTTGGCAAGTCAACTACACTGACTATGTTAGCACAATATCATGCTTTTCTGTTTGGATGGCGAATAACGCCGCAAATAGTTATTTAAAACTAACAACCCCACAAACACAGATTCACTGTTTTTTTGGCAATTTAACTTCACTGACTACGTTAGCACAATATCACGCTTTTCTGTTTGGATGGAGAATAACGCCACAAATAGTTGTTTAAAACTAACAACTCCACAAACACGGATTCACAGTTTTTTGGCAATTCAACTTCACTGACTACGTTAGCACAATATCACGCTTTTCTGTTTAGATGGCGAATTAAGCCGCAAATAGTTATTTAAAATGAAACACCCCACAAACACGGATTCACTGTTTTTTTGGCAATTTAACTTCACTGACTATGTTAGCACAATATCACGCTTTTCTGTTTGGATGGCGAATAAAGCTGCAAATAGTTATATTAAACAAACAAACCCACAAACGCGGATTCACAGTTTTATTGGCAAGTCAATTTCACTGACTACGTAAGCACAATATCACGCTTTTCTGTTTGGATGGCGAATAACGCCATTATTAGTTATTTTAAGCGAACAACCCCACAAACACAGATTCACAGGTTTTTTTGGCAATTCCACTTCACTGACTACGTTAGCACAATATCACGCTTTTCTGTTTGGATGGCGAATAACGCCACAAATAGTTATTTAAAACTAACAACCCCACAAACACAGATTCACAGTTTTTTTGGCAATTCAACTTCACTGACTACGTTAGCACAATATCACGCTTTTCTGTTTGGATGACGAATAACGCCGCAAATAGTTATTTTAAATGAACAAACCCACAAACACGGATTCACAGTTTTTTTGGCAAGTCAACTTCACTCACTACGTTAGCACAATATCACGATTTTCTGTTTGGATGGCGAATAAAGCCGCAAATAGCTATTTAAAATGAACAACCCCAAAAACACGGATTCATAGTTTTTTTGGCAATTTAACTTCACTGACTACGTTAGCACGATATCAGGCGTTTCTGTTTGGATGGCGAATAACTCTGCAAATAGTTGTTTAAAACTAACAACCCCACAAACATGGATTCACAGTTTAATTTGGCAATTCAACTTCACTGACTACGTTAGCACAGTATCACGCTTTTCTGTTTGGATGGCGAATAACGCCATAATTTGTTATTTTAAACGAACAACGCCACAAACACAGATTCACTGTTTTTCTGGCAATTCAACTTCACTGACTACGTTAGCACAATATCCCGCTTTTCTGTTTGGATGGCGAATAACGCCGTTATTAGTTATTTTAAGCGAACAACCCCACAAACACAGATTCACAGTTTTTTTGGCAATTCAACTTCACTGACTACGTTAGCACAATATCACGCTTTTCTGTTTGGATGGCGAATAACGCCACAAATAGTTATTTAAAACTAACAACCCCACAAACACAGATTCACAGTTTTTTTGGCAATTCAACTTCACTGACTACGTTAGCACAATATCACGCTTTTCTGTTTGGATGACGAATAACGCCGCAAATAGTTATTTTAAATGAACAAACCCACAAACACGGATTCACAGTTTTTTTGGCAAGTCAACTTCACTCACTACGTTAGCACAATATCACGATTTTCTGTTTGGATGGCGAATAAAGCCGCAAATAGCTATTTAAAATGAACAACCCCAAAAACACGGATTCATAGTTTTTTTGGCAATTTAACTTCACTGACTACGTTAGCACGATATCAGGCGTTTCTGTTTGGATGGCGAATAACTCTGCAAATAGTTGTTTAAAACTAACAACCCCACAAACATGGATTCACAGTTTAATTTGGCAATTCAACTTCACTGACTACGTTAGCACAGTATCACGCTTTTCTGTTTGGATGGCGAATAACGCCATAATTTGTTATTTTAAACGAACAACGCCACAAACACAGATTCACTGTTTTTCTGGCAATTCAACTTCACTGACTACGTTAGCACAATATCCCGCTTTTCTGTTTGGATGGCGAATAACGCCGTTATTAGTTATTTTAAGCGAACAACCCCACAAACACAGATTCACAGTTTTTTTTGGCAATTCCACTTCACTGACTACGTTAGCACAATATCACGCTTTTCTGTTTGGATGGCGAATAACGCCACAAATAGTTATTTAAAACTAACAACCCCACAAACACAGATTCACTGTTTTTTTGGCAATTCAACTTCACTGACTACGTTAGCACAATATCACGCTTTTCTGTTTGGATGACGAATAACGCCGCAAATAGTTATTTTAAATGAACAAACCCACAAACACGGATTCACAGTTTTTTTGGCAAGTCAACTTCACTCACTACGTTAGCACAATATCACGATTTTCTGTTTGGATGGCGAATAAAGCCGCAAATAGCTATTTAAAATGAACAACCCCAAAAACACGGATTCATAGTTTTTTTGGCAATTTAACTTCACTGACTACGTTAGCACGATATCAGGCGTTTCTGTTTGGATGGCGAATAACTCTGCAAATAGTTGTTTAAAACTAACAACCCCACAAACATGGATTCACAGTTTAATTTGGCAATTCAACTTCACTGACTACGTTAGCACAGTATCACGCTTTTCTGTTTGGATGGCGAATAACGCCATAATTTGTTATTTTAAACGAACAACGCCACAAACACAGATTCACTGTTTTTCTGGCAATTCAACTTCACTGACTACGTTAGCACAATATCACGCTTTTCTTTTTAGATGGCGAATAACGCTGCAAATAGTTATTTAAAACTAACAACCCCACAAACACAGATTCACTGTTTTTTTGCAATTCAACGTCACTGACTACGTTAGCACAATATCACGCTTTTCTGTTTGGATGGTGAATAACGCAGCAAATAGTTGTTTTAAACTGAAAACCCCACAAACACAGATTCACAGTTTTTTTTTGCAATTCAACTTCACTGACTACATTAGCACTAGAGATGAGCGAACACTAAAATGCTCGGGTGCTCGTTATTCAAATCAAATTTTTCCTGATGCTCGGGTGCTCATTTCGAATAACGAACCCCATTGAAGTCAATGGGAGACTCGAGCATTTTTTGCAGGGGACCGGGGCTCTGCCTAGGGAAGGCTGGGTGAAAACCTGGAAACCTCAGAAAATGATGGAAAAACCACGGAAATGGACAGGAAACAGCAGGGGCAGCATGCATGGATGCCTCTGAGGCTGCCTACTCTTACCATTATGCCAAATTCTGGGCAGCAGCCTGGTGGTGACCCTCAAGGCAATTGTGCTGACCCAGACCAAGATGGACAAGGCACATGTGCTGGCACATGTTAGGAAAGCACTGAACTGGGTGCAACGAAGGTCCATCACCGCCTGCAGGTGACACCACTGCTCATGCTGGCACTGCTGTGCTATTCCCCGCCCCGCGACGCAGGCATAAGCCTGACACAGCATGGTGACAGCGTAGTGACACCAACAAGTGACCAAGTTAGACTGAGGTAGCAGGTGAACCACCCAAAAATGTAGCCTGACACAGCATGGCGGTGAACCCATAGTGACCAAGTTAGACTCAGGTGGCAGGTGAAGCACCCAAAAATTTATCCTGACACAGCATGGCAGCGACACCACCAATGCCTTGGTCAGACTGCAGTCAAATGTCTGTAGGTGAGCCTCCTAAAAATTTGTTGTAGAGTGTCCGAAGTTGACCCGCCTAAAAAATTGTTTTGGAGTGTCTGTAGTTTTTTGGTTTTTCCTGTTATTAGTTTATGTACAACCCATGGCTGGCATCAGGGGCGTAGCTAGAACTGACTGGGCCCCACAGCAAAATTTTGTATGATGCCCCCCCTTCATGACTATCCTGGCATCCTATATG
>ONZH01009077.1:0-279255 GCA_900303285.1 Rhinella marina | reverse complement strand
CATCGCTGGCGGCAGAGAGGAGAGGGTCTCCCAGAGTCCCACAACATCCATCAGGCCCACAGCCACCAGGGGAACACTCTCCAAGGTGTGGGACACGTTCATGGCACCCCCTCGGCAACTTCCATCACTGCGGGCCGCTATCAGCAGGAGGGACAAGTATCGGCGGATGTTGCGGGAGTACCTGGCAGACCGTAACCCTGTCCTCCCCGATCCCTCGGCGTCCTACACTTACTGGGTCTCCAAGTTGGACACGTGGCTGGAACTGTCCCTGTACGCCTTGGAGGTGCTTGCCTGCCCTGCCGCCAGCGTGCTATCAGAAAGGGTGTTCAGCGCAGCCGGGGGCATTATAACCGATAAGCGCAGCCGCCTGTCAACCGACAGTGCCGACAGGCTGACGCTAATCAAAATGAACAGCAAGTGGATTGACCCGGACTTTGCTTCTCCAACCGTGGAAAGCAGCCAAAAGTGAAGTGCCATCTGTATGAAGTGCCATTTCTCCTCCACCTCCTCCTCCTCCTCCTCCTTTACCGCCGTAGAATTGCTTCCGTAAATAAGAAAAATGTATATGTCTATGGCTCACCTCTTGGGCCTCCACAAAATGTTTAAGAGGTCTCACCTCTTGGGCCTACTCATAATTTTTAACCGGTCTCACCTCTTGGGCCTCAACATAATTTTTAACCGGTCTCACCTCTTGGGCCTCAACATAATTTTTAACCGGTCTCACCTCTTGGGCCTCAACATAATTTTTAACCGGTCTCACCTCTTGGGCCTGCACAAAATGTTTAAGAGGTTTCAACCTCTTGGGCCCCCACAAAATGTTTAAGAGGTCTCACCTCTTGGGCCTCCTCATAATTTTTAACAGGTCTCACCTCTTGGGCCTACTCATAATTTTTAACCGGTCTCACCTCTTGGGCCTCAAAATAATTTTTAAGAGGTCTCACCTCTTGGGCCTCCTCATAATTTTTAACAGGTCTCACCTCTTGGGCCTCCACAAAATGTTTAACAGGTCTCACCTATTGGCCTCCACATAATTTTTAACGGGTCTCCACAAAATGTTTAACAGGTCTCACCTATTGGCCTTCCCATAATTTTAACGGTCTCACCTCTTGGGTCTCCACAAAATGTTTAACAGGTCTCACCTATTGGGCCTCCACATAATTTTTAACGGGTCTCCACAAAATGTTTAACAGGTCTCACCTATTGGGCCTCCACATAATTTTTAACGGGTCTCACCTCTTGGGTCTCCACAAAAATGTTTAACAGGTCTCACCTATTGGGCCTCCACATAATTTTTAACGGGTCTCACCTCTTGGGTCTCCACAAAATGTTTAACAGGTCTCACCTCTTGGGCCTCCACAAAATGTTTAACAGGTCTCACCTCTTGGGCCTCCACATAATTTTTAACAGGTCTCACCTTTTGGGCCTCCACAAAAGGTTTAAGAGGTTAACAGTGGAAAGCAGCCAAAAGTGAAGTGCCATCTGTATGAAGTGCCATTTCCTCCTCCACCTCCTCCTCCTCCTCCTCCTTAACCGCCGTAGAATTGCTCCGTAAATAAGAAAAATGTATATATTTATGGCTCACCTCTTGGGCCTCCACATAATTTTTTAACAGGTCTCACCTCTTGGGGCCTCCACAAAATGTTTAACAGGTCTCACCTCTTGGGCCTCCACAAAATGTTTAACAGGTCTCACCTATTGGGCCTCCACATAATTTTTAACGGGTCTCACCTCTTGGTCTCCACAAAATGTTTAACAGGTCTCACCTATTGGGCCTCCACATAATTTTTAACGGGTCTCACCTCTTGGGTCTCCACAAAATGTTTAACAGGTCTCACCTATTGGGCCTCCACATAATTTTTAACGGGTCTCACCTCTTGGGTCTCCACAAAATGTTTAACAGGTCTCACCTCTTGGGCCTCCACAAAATGTTTAACAGGTCTCACCTCTTGGGCCTCCACATTAATTTTTAACAGGTCTCACCTTTTGGGCCTCCACAAAAGGTTTAAGAGGTTAACAGTGGAAAGCAGCCAAAAGTGAAGTGCCATCTGTATGAAGTGCCATTTCCTCCTCCACCTCCTCCTCCTCCTCCTCCTTAACCGCCGTAGAATTGCTCCGTAAATAAGAAAAATGTATATATTTATGGCTCACCTCTTGGGCCTCCACAAAATTTTTAACAGGTCTCACCTCTTGGGCATCCACATAATTATACTATAAAATATTAGGCCTTATAATTGGCAACTGTACTGTGCGTTCTCTTGCAAAATTCTTTAAATACCTGGTGTTAATACCCACCGTCTGAAAAGTTAGTACACGGCTGTGTACCTTGAACTCTAAAATATTAGGCCTTATAATTGGCAACTGTACTGTGCGTTCTCTTGCAAAATTATTTCACGGCTGTGAAGGCAAAATATTGTAACCAAAAAAAAATAAAATGCGGAGGGGGGCTAGCGGAATAGGACGTGGACGAGGACGGGGGCGCGGAAATGCTGTTGGGGGCCATAGTTGCTGGTTGAATTATCTGAGGTAAATGATTCTCCTTTAGACGACGCTTTCCCTTTGCATCGTTCTGCGATTAAACCATAAATAACTCTCTGCATATTTATACCAAATGCACCCAGTACGAAAAAAGTCATAGAAAGTTTCCAAACAGAGACTGGAAAACATCAGTAAGTTGAAAAAAAACTGTTCGCTAAAAAAAAAAAAAAAGTTAAAAATAAAATTGGCAGTTGATAGTATCGAGCTATTGTCACAGAGAGACGCGATTACAACACCTTCATTTACATTCAGTACATGTCTCAAGGCATTGGGAGAATGAAAACAGGCCACGGCTGGAGTATGAAATGTACCACCGCTTTGTACTGTCCGATACTGACCCGGTCCAGGGTGATGTCCAGCGAGGAAAGCAGTGGAGAGGTGGTGGTCTGCGCAGCACCGAAAAAGGCAGCAAGAGGCAGAGGGATGTCCACAGGCAGAGGAATGTCCACAGGCAGAGGGATGTCCACAGGCAGAGGCATGTCCACAGGCAGAGGGATGTCCACAGGCAGAGGGATGTCCACAGGCAGAGGGATGTCCCACAGGCAGAGGACAGTTCAGACAGAGAAGTGAGGCCACAGCCAGCAGGGCCGAGCGTAACCATCCCGCTCCTATGCGTCCTTAAAGAATCCTCATCGCAATAAGGGAGAACGCATTGCACACAGAGGAGACGGGGGCAGGAGGAGACGCAACGGAGCTACACAGTCAGACCACACTTTTGTCTGCTTCACGGTGGCAGTTGCAGGAGGAGGAGGATGAGGAGGAGGAGGAGGACGACGTGGAGGTGGCTGTGGAAGAGGAGGAGGATGCTGGCGGCGAGGGTAGCAGTCAGGCTGTGCGCGTCCCATTGGTTCAGCGCGGATGGGGCGGAGAGGAGGCGGAAGAGGAAGAGGAGGAAATGGCAAGTGATCCTTCTGGTGGGGGCAGTGACGTCATACCTATTCAGAGTCTGGCACACATGGCTGACTTCATGCTGGGCTGCTTTTCCCGGGACACACGTGTTGTCCGGATAGTGGAGAACAAACTGTACTGGGTCTTCGCAATCCAAGTTGGACACGTGGCTGGAACTGTCCCTGTACGCCTTGGAGGTGCTTGCCTGCCCTGCCGCCAGCGTGCTATCAGAAAGGGTGTTCCGCGCTGCCGGGGGCATTATCACCGATAAGCGCAGCCGCCTGTCAACCGACAGTGCCGACAGGCTGACGCTAATCAAAATGAACAGCAAGTGGATTGACCCGGACTTTGCTTCTCCAACAGTGGAAAGCAGCCAAAAGTGAAGTGCCATGTGTATGAAGTGCCATTTCCTCCTCCACCTCCTCCTCCTCCTCCTTAACCGCCGTAGAATTGGTCCGTAAATCAGAAAAAATTTTAAATTTATGGCTCACCTCTTGGGCCTCCACAAAATGTTTAAGAGGTCTCACCTCTTGGGCCTCCACATAATTTTTAAGAGGTCTCACCTCTTGGGCCTGCGCAAAATGTTTACGAGGTCTCACCTCTTGGGCCTCCACATAATTTTTAAGAGGTCTCCCCTCTTGGGCCTCCACATAATTTTAATACGTCTCACCTCTTGGGCCTCCACAAAATGTTTAACAGGTCTCACCTCTTGGGCCTCCACATAATTTTTAACGGGTCTCCCCTCTTGGGCCTCCACATAATTTTTAATACGTCTCACCTCTTGGGCCTCCACAAAATCTTTAACAGGTCTCCCCTCTTGGGCCTCCACATAATTTTTAATACGTCTCACCTCTTGGGCCTCCACAAAATCTTTAACAGGTCTCACCTCTTGGGCCTCCACATAATTTTTAAGAGGTCTCACCTCTTGGGCCTCCACATAATTTTAAGAGGTCTCACCTCTTGGGCCTGCGCAAAATGTTTACGAGGTCTCACCTCTTGGGCCTCCACATAATTTTAATACGTCTCACCTCTTGGGCCTCCACAAAATGTTTAACAGGTCTCACCTCTTGGGCCTCCACATAATTTTTAACGGGTCTCCCCTCTTGGGCCTCCACATAATTTTTAATACGTCTCACCTCTTGGGCCTCCACAAAATCTTTAAACAGGTCTCCCCTCTTGGGCCTCCACATAATTTTTAATACGTCTCACCTCTTGGGCCTCCACAAAATCTTTAACAGGTCTCACCTCTTGGGCCTCCACATAATTTTTAAGAGGTCTCACCTCTTGGGCCTCCACAAAATGTTTAAGAGGTCTCACCTCTTGGGCCTCCACATAATTTTTAAGAGGTCTCACCTCTTGGGCCTCCACATAATTTTTAAGAGGTCTCACCTCTTGGGCCTCCACAAAATCTTTAACAGGTCTCCCCTCTTGGGCCTCCACATAATTTTTAATACGTCTCACCTCTTGGGCCTCCACAAAATCTTTAACAGGTCTCACCTCTTGGGCCTCCACATAATTTTTAAGAGGTCTCACCTCTTGGGCCTCCACAAAATGTTTAAGAGGTCTCACCTCTTGGGCCTCCACATAATTTTTAAGAGGTCTCACCTCTTGGGCCTCCACATAATTTTTAAGAGGTCTCACCTCTTGGGCCTCCACAAAATCTTTAACAGGTCTCACCTCTTGGGCCTCCACATAATTTTTAAGAGGTCTCACCTCTTGGGCCTCCACATAATTTTTAAGAGGTGTCACCTCTTGGGCCGCCACAAAATTTTCCATGAGCCTCTGGCCAGCCCACGGCCTCTTCCTGCCTTTTGCGGTCCTACGCATCCCTCAACATCCCCACTGCTTTACCTGCTAGACATGACACTGGGCCAGGTCGGGTCACTGACATCTCAAGCGCCAACAATTTGGGCATTTTAAGGCTTCTGCATGTGTTTGAGTTGTTTTTACATTTTAAAGAAGACATGTCTGACCACATCTCACACACACACACAATGACAATTAGGGGTGGGGTCTATTTGCTTTCCCCCTTGCCTATGCCATCTGTGGTTGTCATAGGCAACGTGATTTTAAGGGGTGCAGAATTTCATCTTTTTTTTTGTCTAGTTTGGCTTGGGGTCCATGGCAATGTAGAGGAAAGAAGGTTTCCTTGTATGGTCTCACTTTACAGAGAGGTTAGATTGTGTTTGGAGTGTATTGTTGAGAGGCTGTGATAGTGGCGTAATAGTGCGACTTGGGCGCGTTATATGCACCCAGACATGCTTCCCCTGCTGTCCCAGTTGCATTCCAGCAGTGTTGGCATCCTTTTCTGAGGTTCCAGGGTGGACTTGGTGACCTCCAAGTGGTCGAATTGAGATTTCCAAGTGGCGAGCATTTTTTTCCCATAGACTTTAATGGGATTCGATATCCGGTTGAATAGTCGAATTTCGCAGTCTATTCGAATCGAATTTCGAACTTTCGAATATTTCACTACTCGCTCATCTCTAGTCCTTAGTTCTTCCGTGGGGTTCTGTGTCTCCATTCCCCACTGACCTTCTGGATTGCAGACCCATTCAAGTGAATGTGTCAGCATCCATGATGCTGGGTGCACACGGCCTGTGCTCGTGTATTGCGGATACGCTGATTGCCAGCCGCAATATGGGCACGGCCGGGCAACGGCCGTTTGCATGAGCCCTAATGGTCAGTTTTAGGGTTAGGATTAGTATTACAATATTACACCATCCTCCCTCCATGCAATATTAAAGGTCCCCCTCATACAATATTACACGCCTGCCCTCCTCTGAATACAATATTGCACAGCCCCCCCCCCCCCTTTGCAGGCAATATTACACCTTCCTCCCTCCATACAATATTATTTGCCCATTGTATACACTATTACACAGAATGCCCCCTGCAAAAAATATTCTCAGTTCCTCTTCCCTTAGCCCCTCCACAGTACATAAATATACCTCTCCTCAAACGACAGAGGCACTTTATCTCCCTCTCCTCCTAAAATTGCAGAGCAGCCATTCCTGACTGACCTTTCGGCTCTGCAAACAGCCTGCCTATGCTGCACACCAACGTCCAACCCACGTGAGCTAGGAGCTCCATGCGGTGCTTGAAGTTTACACAGGGTAGGAAAGAGAATCTACAGTTTAGACATTACCTGCTAGGGATAGAGGGAGGGCAGGGAACCAGTGGTTCCCTCATCCCACCTGCGCTGCTGTAGGCTTAGTTGTATCTGCGTCTAGTGGATGCAGATACAACTGAGTTTAGGGGCCGCACGGACATCTACTGGCCCAGGGGGTCATATGCCCTCCTGCCCCCCGGCCCAGCCCGCCCCTGATCACAAAGCACATTTGTAAATAGCGGATGCAATGACAGGGAATGGCAATTGTGCAGCCCCCTCATCATTGAACCCCACAGATTCCGCGTTCATTGCTGATTGCGGCGTTCGGTGTATGACCATTGAGGGCTGTCAGGGTTTAATCATTTTTAAAAAAATGTACTTACCCTGCCGCTCATTACACCAGAATCTGCCTCCCTGGTTGCACCTCACCAACAGCTAGGGAGCTCCTCACAGTTTGAGGACTGACCAGTGCATTCCTGGATTGTTGCCATGCCAAGGCCCATAAACATTGGGCAGATTTATAAAATTTATAAAACTGCTGCAAAGGAAAACTTTCTCAGTTGCCTATAGAAACCAATTAGATTCTACCTTTCATTTTTCAGAGCTCCTTTGAAAAATGAAAGGTGGAATCTGATTGGTTGCTCTAGGCAACTAAGACAGTTTCCTTTTGCACCAGTTTTGATAAATCTCCCCCATTTTCCCTTTGGTTAATATTTTTTACAGATTTACAAGAGTTGACAGTGACATCATACACCGTAATTGCATATGTCACAATAACAGCTATGGTTTTTACCAGTATCACCATTCTCCCCTATTTCCTTTCGTTGTAAAGTCACTAATGATAGACAATGATGTTGAACCCACAGGACATGTGAGATGAACCACTGGGGAACAAGCAGAAATATTGTCAGTCTAAAACTACTTCTAATTCCATCAGTGACTACACAAGTTGGAGTAAACTGCATTGTTAATGGATTCCTGCTACCAATGGAGGTATTTTATATGTTTTTTGCTTCATTCTCTCATATTGATTATTCAAACAAAACGATAGCTTATCTTAGGGAGACCAGCTACAAAAAACACAGTGGAGCCTCATTTAAGAGTCTCAACACAGTAATCCAAAGTGCAAAGCTCCCTGGGAAACAGTAATATGCAAAAATAATGGATAACTGGCTTAGGTCTTCCCCGTCACATCCTTAAAGCTTGTAAAAGAGTGGGATCTTGACATAGGGGCCACTTAATATGGTGGATTTGGTGATCTCTGTAATGGGGACACCCCTTTGCTTGGTTTTCCTTCCTTTGAGGGATATCTGGCTTTCACTGTGTTGAAGACCCATAGCTGGGGCTCCACGGTTATTTTTGCATATTACTGTTTCCCAGGGAGCTTTGCACTTTGGATTACTGTGTTGAGACTCTTAAATGAGGCTCCATGGTGTTTTTTGTAGCTGGTCTCCCTGAGATAAGCTATTGTTTTGTTTGAGTAGTCTCCAATGCATTGCTCCAGGTTAGCCAGAATTCTACTCCACACTGATGAGGGGCAATACCCTGAAACAGCTGTCTGTGGATGGATAACTGGCTTAGGTCTTCCCCGCCACATCCTTAAATCTTGTAAAAGAGTGGGATCTTGACATAGGGACCACTTAATATGGTAGATTTGTTGATCTCTGTAATGGGGACACCCCTTTGCTTGGTTTTCCTTACTTTGAGGGATATCTAGCTTTCACTGTGTTGAAGACCCATAACTGGGGCTCCACGGTTATTTTTGCATATTTCTCATATTGATTATGAGAGATAATTTCTTCAAACTTTGTATCACAGTCACTTCTTCCAACACATATTTTTTCTCAACTGAAAAGGTTACTGGTGCAATGATTTACTCATCTCTCTAATAAATCCC
The DNA here is from genome assembly GCA_900303285.1 of Rhinella marina. Lineage (NCBI taxonomy): Eukaryota > Metazoa > Chordata > Amphibia > Anura > Bufonidae > Rhinella > Rhinella marina. Next base: position 270,826 of record ONZH01009077.1, on the reverse strand, counting down.
AATGTTTTCATATTTCCCTTTCAGAATTTTCGTTTTGAGCCACCATAAGGTCCATGGGTTGTGAAACCAATTGATATGTTCTAGGTTACATCAGAAACAGGACGTAACCTAAAACACCACAGTAGGCTTCACTCATGGAACTTATGGTGGCTCAGAAAGAGAATTCTCAAAAGGTTTGATAGCTGAAATATTGAGATGTTCTAGGTTACATCATGAACAGGAGGCCACAGGAAATGGATTGAAGATCTCTCTAATTTATGAGACAGCATGTACTGAAGTACTGCTAAAATCTGAGTTGATAGGTGGGCCTGGAATCGAGGCGGGCAGGCTTGTGTGCCTTAAACAATGTGAACATCTCGATCAGAATCAGCATCCTTCTTGAATATGTTCAGCTATCAAACAGGTTGTGTGTGTACGTATGCTGCCATATGTGTACATATCGTCTTACGGTATTAACAGACAAAACACAATGCATAATGGGAATTAATGCTTCATAAGTGATCATATAAGCATATGGAATATAATCCTGTGCAGAGAGGAGGATAATAGCAAGTCAATGAGGATGATCATTTCCTGGAACTCTACAATCATTTTGGGAAGTATACACAACCATTTGTTCTTCAGTTTTACTGACTATAGCCCCCAAAGGTACTGATAATGTCAGAATTTTTATATTAGGTGCAATTGGTGGCAGTCTTATAGTAACTTAGGATAAAAGCTGATACACAGATTTGTTAATCTGTCCATGTAAACCATAGAATGCACTATGAAAAGGTGGATTCATTTCTATATCAATGTATTCATACAGAGAGAATAGATAATGTTTACTCAGATCATCATGGGTCCCTCAAGTCTAATAGACCTTGGCATCTGCCCAGCTTTGTCCTATTATTATGACATTGCTCCTATCCAACATGAACAATAAACTTTAACTAGGTAACAACAGCTTAATAATTCTGGATAATGACCAATAGCCGATTGACTAGCTTCTTAAATAATACTCCAGCACAGATTTATATAGTATTAGACCACTGGGTCCATTATTTGCAGGGGGTTCTTAAAATTATACCATTGAACATCATTGCACACATGATATATATAACTAATCATGTAATGACCTAACAGTTTTATATATATTTTCTTCATGTCTGAAGAGGATTTCCTAGCAGGAATAAGGGAAAAAAAATAGGAAGGCACATGTTAAAAAATAAAGTGTGAAATCTAGAGTATTTTCATGTAATTAGCTGTTTTTGGCTGGCACATGTTCTAGTATCATCCATTTCCGTCTCAAGAGCCCCTTTTGTTTCGAGATTTGCACTTGCTGATTGATGCATAAGCATTTTATCAGACCATTAGATTTGAAAAGTTGGCTCTGGAAATTTTAACTTGCTCAGTGCTGAAGAAATGAGTGGTAAAAGTAATCTTTAAGAATATACAGTATTAGGACACTGCAGCAATAGCAAATTTCAAATAGTTTACCCACCGTAGTGTCCAGTAATAAGATAACATGATGCAGGGAATTTGAAATGGTTGGCCATAACAAATTACACTCTCCTGTCACAGTCCTGACGCGATTCTTGGCTGCTTCTGGTTCCTGCAGGACTAGGAAGCAGATTGGTCCTGTTACCGCTGTAGCCAATCACAGGCCTCAGCGGTTACAGTAATATACCATTGAAGCTGCTGTGACCACTGAAGATTGTGATTGGCCACAGTGGTCATGGTACCATACCACTTCCTGGTCCTGCCGGGACCAGAAAGATTCAGGATCGGAGCAGTGGCAGGACCACAGACAAGTGAGTGCAGTGTCTTATGTCCAGGATGACAAGACTGGGCAACCCAATTAAAGTTGTCACCAGGATTCATAAAAAAGGATCTGCTTATTTTTTCTCACAAAAATAGCACTGTTTGTAAATGTGGGCAGTGCAGGGTATGGCTATCCATTCCCATTCAGTCATTTGGGTATGGGCTGTAAAAGCAGACGGAACACATGGATTGAAGCCCATGGAGAGCGGTACCCAGCTATCTTTATCAGTCCCAAGGGTACTTGTGTGACCATCGCTCCACTGCCTCTGGAATGGAGGCACGGGAGCTCAGAATGAAGACATACAGTATGTTTGTCTGGTACTAGCAGACCAAGAGAAGAACCAGTCACACTGTCATACACAGTGACTGCTGTATTATCCCTCTGCTACTGTATGTAGAGGTGTTAAAAGTACACCTAGAGATGAGCGAGCATGCTCGGCTGAGAGTACTCGGGAACAATTTTCGAGTAGTAGCGTACGCATTTTATAATCTGTACGCTAATGCATACGCATCTTCTAATCTGTACACTAATGCGTACGCATCTTATAAATTTGTAAGCTAATGCGTACAAATTACAAGATGCGTACGCATTAGCGTACAGATTAGAAGATGCGTACGCTACTACTTGAAAATTGCTCCCGAGTACGCTCGGCCGAGCATGCTCGCTCATCTCTAGACTACTCTCCTGTGTTTCCTTATACCTCCAATTTTATACAGAGGCATACAGAGGCCATTTTCTGTCATATTCTGTTGCTTCCAAAGGGGATATTTGTGTACTGCAATACATGGTGGCTTTTGGGGTCAGACTAGGGCTCCTTAGGCCCACCAGAGAAAATTATTCTTGGACCCTAACCCCCAAATCATCAATAGTTTAATAGGATTTATTCAAATAAATAGACCATAAAGGCAATTTACTATTTCCAAAAGCAGCTCTAAATGTTTTTTTCCTGCATCTCTGGGGCCCACTATAGTATCAGAGCCTGGGCTCACCAGAGAATCTTGTGGTACTCTGGGGGCCGGCCTGACACTGGCGGCTGTGCAGCTCCGTATTATGAAGTCATACAGACTCTGTGTCAGTCACAGCATTTCCGCTTACCATACAAGTACAGATACTTGAAATGAACATCCTAGGACTCTGCAATACATATGCAATACATACAAGTACTTGAAGAAAGTGAAAATCCCAGCAGATATTAGCTCTCCTATACTGCCATATGTTAATTATATAATGTGAATATCCAGAGACAATTCTGCTATAAAAATAAATGTTGCATATGGAAAAGAAGATTGACATTTTTTACATGAAACCCCATTTCCCCAACATTTATATAGCTGGAGAACTAGAAAATGAGCCATATAGATGATTCCAGCAGTGAACACCCGATGTCCATCTTTTCCTCCTGATGCTTGTTTTTCTGGCAAACAACCGCTTTTTGGAGTCTACATGGCATAGGATGGTGATTTTCCCTTCACTGAGACTGTAGTCATCAGGTTGGCCAGAGTCCATACCTGACACCTGCTGTTTCAGTGATGGGAAAATGACCCAGCTCAGGTGTCAGTCCCTGCCAGATGTGATCTAATGACACCTCCCCCATAATAGGGCCAGAGAAATTATCTTTTGTCCTCTGTGAATCTAAATGTACCCAGCTCTCCACTCTCAACAAATCCCCTGCTCACGGGGTAAATCAAGCTCATAATTGTAGCCCATTGACTTGGCAATATGCCCATCCCTTAACCTCCTCACTGCCAATGATATCCAAAAGTTACTTGTATAACAGAATATTACAATTTATGGTCTACTGAAAAATTATCTGGCTGTAAAAATGTAAAAAAAAAAAATAAACATAATACAAATAAGAAATAAATTTAAGCGCTGGTCCAGGAACAGAAAAACAAGATTTACAGTAAAGGCCATAGATTAGAAAGACCAGAAGACACAAGGAAATATTGCCATGTTGTAAGCTATGACTCTAAATAATGTGACTGATGGATAAACCCCACACTACTATACTAAAGCACAAAATATATTCCACCCCAGGGGATCCTGTTCTCATCTGGGGAGATATAAAGCTACAGTAGGTAGTTTTAAACACATATGGTTATGATGACAGTGACTTTTGCGAGTTATAATTCTATCATCTTTATTATTTAATATTAGTTATGATTATTGCAGTCATGTAAGAGCTTCTTTGTGCTTTATACTAGATACTTCCAAAAAGAATGCTTACCTGAATATTCCCTGGGTAAACATGGCATATTCTAAGGCTACATTCACATTGGCTTGCTTATTTCTGTTCTGCTCCGTTCCAGGAGAAGAAGAATGAAAATAACAGAAGTGTTGAACTCGTATCATGAAAACACACAGGACAACTTATTGACTCCAATGACTATAATGGCGTCATCAGGTTTCTGTCTCATTGCCCAAGCAAAGTAGATCAGCATAAAATGTGCAGCATTTCTGACATAATCTGTGGAGGAGACGCCTAACGAAGCTTCCAAAGCAGAGGAGAACTAAGCCTAAGCTTCAGTGAATTGTAGAGCTCTAAGCAGGGGCGGACTGGGAACTTCAAGTAGCCATAGAAAAATCTAAAAGTGACCCTATTTTGTTGTGGGGCCCAAACTGACAGAAGGCAGGTTCAACAAAAGTAGGCGAGGCCAGCAATACCATATTGCATGCACATTATGCCACCCTAGAATCCCTCCCCAGAAGCTTGTCCCCGTGGTGGCCACCTATAGCTGCCATGTTCTGTCCTCCTCCCCTAATTGTCTCTAATTAAGATACGGAGCATGGGCTTAGGAGGCGAGGTACTGCCACAGCACCAAACCAGCAGACCGATGCGGGCGTATTAACCCTCGATGTGCCGCGGTCAGCGCTGACCGCAGCACATGCGATGTGGGCGTATGCACAGAGAGTCCATTGGGTCCCCGCGCTGCTGTCACAGGGACCCGATGGCTTGGATGGCAGCTCAATGCCTTCCTTAGGCATCGTGGCTGCCATCCCTGCTAGCCTGTGAGATTCAGCGCCCTGGAAAACAGCCATTTTTTGGTCACCTTCCCTCACAAAAAGTGTAATAGCAGGTGATCAAAAAGGCGTATTTACCCCAAAATAGTACCAATCAAACCGCCATCTCGTCCCGCAGAAATTTAGACCCTACCTAAGACAATAGCCCAAAAAATAAAAAAATATGGCTCTCAGAAAATAGCAACACAAAAAAAAGATTTTCTTCTATTCAAAAATGCATCTAATGTGTAAAACTTAACAAAAATAAAAATGTTAGACATATTGGGTATCGCCACGTCCGTAACAACTTGCTCTATAAAAATATTACATGAGATGGCCCCCCAGGTGAATGCTGTAAAAAAAAATTTTTTTAAACTATGCCATAACAGCCATTTTTTTCACCTTGCCTCACAAAAAGTGTAATACCATGCGATCAAAAAGGCGTATTTACCCCAAAATGGTACCAATCAAACCGTCATCTCGTCCCACAGAAATTTAGACCCTACCTGAGACAATCAACCAAAAATAAAAAAATATGGCTCTCAGAAAATAGAAACACAAAAAAAAGATTTTATTCTGTTCAAAAATAAATCTAATGTGTAAAATTTAACAAAAATAAAAATGGTAGACATATTGGGTATCGCGAGTCCGTAACAACCTGCTCTATAAAAATATCACATGATTTGCCCCCTCAGGTGAATGCTGTAAAAAAAATTTTTTTTAAAAAAACTATGCCAAAACAGCTATTTTTTTCACCTTAACTCACAAAAAGTGTAATACTAAGCATCATCAAAAAGTCTTATGTACCCCAAAATGGTACCAATGAAAACATCACCTCATCCCGCAAAAAATGAGCCCCTACATAAGACAATAACTCAAAAAATAAAAATCAATGACTCCCGCAAACTAATCCATCAAAATCTGTGCTGCGAAATCCATATGGCGCTCCTTCTGTTTTGAGTCCTGCCATGTACCCCCACAGCAGTTTACCACCACATATGGGGTGTTGCCGTATTCAGGAGAAAATGGGGAACAAATTATGGGGTGCTTTTCTACTGTTACCCCTTGTGAAAATGAAAAATTTGGGGCTAAAGCAACATTTTATTGGAAGAAATGAAACTTTTCATTTTCACAGCCAAGTGTTTTCAAATTCCGTAAAACGCTTAGGGGGTCAAAGTGGCCAGTACCCCCCTTAATATATTCTTTGAAGGGTGTAGTTTCCAAAATGGGGTCACTTTTTGAGGGTTTCCACTGTAGGGGTACGTCAGGGTCTCTCAATTACAAAATGGTGCCTAAAAACTATTCCTCCAAAATTTGTATGGAGCTCCTTTCCTTCTGACCACTGCCACAAACCCATAGAGATGTTTACCACCACATATGGGATATTTCTGTAAACTGCAGAATCAGAGCAATGTATATTGAGGTTTAGTTTGCTGTTAACCCTTGCTGTGTTGCAAGAAAAAAAATATTAACTTGAATAATCTACCAAAAAAGTGAAATTTTGAAATTTCACCTCCATTTTCCTTTAATTCTTGTGGAACACCTTAAGGGTTAACAAAGTTTGTAACATCAGTTTTTTATAATTTGAGGGGTGTAGTTTCTAAAATGGGGTCATTTATGGGTGGTTTCCATTACATAAGCCCCTCAAAATCACTTTATATCTGAATTGGTGCTTAAAAAAATGGTTTTGGAAATTTTGTTGAAAATTTGAAAAATGGCTTCTAAACTTCTAAGCCTTCTAACGTCCTAAAAAAGTAAAATGACATTTATAAAATGATGCCAACATAAAGTAGACATATGGGGAATGTAAAATAATAACTATTTTTGGAGGTATTACTATGTATTTTGAAAGTAGAGAAATAGAAATTTGGAAATTTGCAAATTTTTTCCTAATTTTTGGTAAATTTGGAATTTTTTTAGAAATAAAAATGAAAAATTTTGTCACAAGTTTACTACTGTCGTGAAGCACAATATGTGACGAGAAAAGAATCTCAGAATGGCTTGGATAAGTAAAAGCATTCCAAAGTTATTACCACATAAAGTGACACATGTCAGATTTGCAAAAAATGGCCTGGGCAGGTGTCACGCTCTGGTGTGGGGGGAAAAGCCACACCGAGCATATGAGGGATGGGGACAGACAAAACCAGGGGACTGGTCACCTCCTGCAGAGGACCCTGAAACTAGGCCCTAGGCTGACTACCAGTATGAACAATCCTGGATTGTAGGAATGTTCATACACATGAACCTAATCTAAATACACCCTAGGAACCCCTGCAGGCTAGTGACACCAGAGAGTACACCCGTACCTCCAAGCGTAAGGAGGAACAGGAGACTCCAACAGGAAAACAACAAATGAAGAAAGAAAACTTAACTTAGGCCGAACTCAGCAACAGGATCTCAGCCGAGATCCACACCACTCTCAACCCAGTAGGTAGAAGCTATAAACCGCAAGGGATACTGGGAGAGGAAGGGGTAAATAGGGGAAAGCTGATTGCCAAGCGGCAACAGCTGAGGGGAAGAGGTGTGGTGAAGAGCACACAAACAAAGGGAAAGCCTGTCCAATATGTCACTTCGAAAGCCGTGCAGAACGTCTGATTCCAGACGCAGGCCTACTCGTGACAGCAGGAAGGTGAAAACAGGCCCGGGGTTGAAGGGATTAACAATCTTCAGCAGTATATTAATTTCCAGTGTTTAAGTGTGTACACAGTTGGGTCTTATTTGAACCTATTAAGCATTAATAATTGGCACAGTCGTTCTATATAACCAGTGATGTACATCGAAGAGAGGGCTCCAACAAAAATCAAACTGTGCACTCCATTGTGTTGCTGGGTTTTGCTACTTCCCACAGAAGGGCCCGTGTTTCCTCCTTCACCTCATTCCATGACCCTTGAAGCCAATGTCCCACCCTTAAGTTTGCTAATAATGTCGTTCCTCTTGACTCCATGGGTTCTTGCCACCTAATTGAACAGGGGATTAGACCAACTAAGGCAAGGACACTTTTCTTCAAAGGCCCAATAGCAACATCATTGTCTGCATGGGACATGACCATGACATAGCCATCCATTAATTAACCCATAATTACTTAAAATGTATTCTGTTCCTGTTGCCCTTGTTAAAAATGAAATAACACAAAGTGCGTGGGAAACCAATCCGATCCCCATCAGAAATATTTACCAGGTGAGTAATGCCTCTGTTATTGCTTGATCCAATCCACCCTCCCCCTTGGGCAAATTTAGCTCTATCCTGGAAACCCTCTGTCATTAGATTTGTACCAATGAAACTGGCTGACCTGTTACATGTGCTCTTGGCAGCTGAAGACATCTGTGTTGGTCCCATGTTCATATGTGCCCACATTGCTGAGAAAAAATGATGTTTTAATATGTGCAACTGAGCCTCTAGGAACAAAGGTGGCATTGCCATTACACCTAGAGGCTCAGCTCCCTCTGTAACTGTAGTACTGTCAATCAAAAGTGAAGCAGTTGCAGAGAGAGCAGAGTCTCTAGGTGTAATAACAACGCCCTCGTTGCACCTAGAGGCTCATTTGCATACATTAACCCCTTGAGGACAGAGCCCATTTTGGCCTTAATGTCTGGGCCAAATTTTTGAATTCTGACATGTGTCACTTTATGTGGTAATAACTTTGGAACGCTTTTACTTATCCAGGCCATTCTGAGATTGTTTTCTCGTGACACATTGTGCTTCATGACAGTCATAAATTTGAGTCAATATATTTCACCCTTATTTATGAAAAAATCCCAAATTTACCAAAAATTCTGAAAAATTTCCAAATTTCCAAATTTCAATTTCTCTACTTTCAAAATACACCGTAATACCTCCAAAAATAGTTATTATTTTACATTCCCCATATGTCTACTTTATGTTGGCATCATTTTGTAAACGTCATTTTACTTTTTAGGACGTTAGGAGGCTTAGAAGTTTAAAAGCCATTTTTCAAATTTTCACCAAATTTTCCAAAACCATTTTTTTTTTAGCACCAATGCAGATATAAAGTGATTTTGAGGGGCTTACATAATGAAACCCACCATAAATGACCCCATTTTAGAAACTACACCCCTCAAATTATAAAAAACTGCTGTTACAAACTTTGTTAACCCTTGAGGTGTTCCACAAGAATTAATGGAAAATGGAGGTGAAATTTCAAAATTTCACTTTTTTCGTAGATTATTCATGTTAATATTTTTTTTCTTGCAACATAGCAAGGGTTAACAGCAAACTAAACCTCAATTTACATTGCTCTGATTCTGAAGTTTACAGAAATACCCCATATGTGGTGGTAAATGTCTCTATGGGTTTGTGGCAGTGGTCAGAAGGAAAGGAGCGCCATACGGATTTTGGAGGCAAAATTTGCTAGAATAGTTTTTAGGCACCATTTTGTAATTGAGAGACCCTGACGTACCCCTACAGTGGAAACCCTCATAAAGTGACCCCATTTTTGAAACTACACCCTTCAAAGAATATATTAAGGGGGGTACTGACCACTTTGACCCCCTAAGCATTTTACGGAATTTGGAAACACTTGGCTGTGAAAATGAAAATTTTTTTTCTTCCAATAAAATGTTGCTTTAGCCCCAATTTTTTTTATTTGCATAAGGGGTAACAGGAGAAAAAAAACCCCATAATTTGTTACCCATTTTCTCCTGAATACGGCAACACCCCATATGTTGTGGTAAACTGCTGTGGGGGTACATGGCAGGACTCAGAACAGAAGGAGCGCCATATGGATTTTACAACACAGATTTTGATGGAGTGGTTTGCGGGAGCCATTGATTTTTATTTTTTTGAGCTATTGTCTTATGTGGGGGCTCATTTTTTGCAGGATGAGGTGAGGTTTTCATTGGTACCATTTTGGGGTAAATACGCCTTTTTGATCGCCTGCTATTACACTTTTTGTGAGGGAAAAAAATGGCTATTTTGGCATAGTTTTTTTTTTTAAATTTTTACAGCATTCGCCTGGGGGGCCATCTCATGTAATATTTTTATAGAGCAGGTTGTTACGGACGCAGCGATACCCAATATGTCCAACTTTTTTATTGTTGGAAAGTTTTACACATTAGATGCATTTTGAACAGAATAAAATATTTTTTTTGTGTTGCCATTTTCAGAGAGCCATATTTTTTTCAGTTTTCGGGCGATTGTCTCAGGTAGGGTACAGTTTTTGCGGGACAAGATGACGGTTGAATTGATACCATTTTGGGGTAATTACGCCTTTTTGATCGCCTGCTATTACACTTTTTGTGAGGGAAGAGGGAAAAAATGGCTATTTTGGCATAGTTTTTTTTTTTTTTACAGCATTCGCCTGGGGGGCCATCTCATGTAATATTTTTATAGAGCGGGTTGTTACGGATGTGGCGATACCTAACATGTTTATGTATTGTGTGTTTTTTTTATTTTTAATCAATTTTTTAATTTTTTTTTTTAACTTTTTTTTGAACTTTTTTGAACTTTTTTTTTTTCCACTTTCTTGACTCAGATCCACTTGGTTCTTCAAGAACCAGTGGGTCTGGTATTTTACAATACACTGCAGTACACTGTATAGTGTACTGCAGTGTATTTTCTTATAGCCTGTTCAAGCTCCTGCCTTTAGCAGGAGCTTGAACAGGCTTCCATGGCAAGCCAGACGAAAGCGTCTGGTTGCCATGGTAACCATCGGGACGCTGCCACAGCAGAGCAGCGTCCCGATGGAAGGGAGAGGGAGCTTCCTCCCTCTCATCTGCCTACACCATCGGTGCTGCCAGCGCACCGCAGCGCCGATGGGAGAGGGAGGGAGCGCTCCCTCCCTGTTAACCCCTTCCATACAGCGGTCCTACGGACCGCGGCATGGAAGGGGTTAGACTGCTGACATCGGTGCCAGCACCGATGTCAGCAGTTTCAAGCAGAGTATCAGCTGTATGCTGATACTCTGCTTGAATACCGCTCGGCCATCCTGAAAGATTATTGCGGGCGGCACTCGCGGCAGCCGCCCGCACATTGCAAGTCTCCCCCCGCCGCCCATCTGCCCACAGCCAATCAAGGGGGCGGGGGGGACACCCTGACCTCCCCCTAAATACTGACACTCGGCGGGGATTCGCTAGAATAGCGCTATCCCCGCCGAGGACACGGAGCCTGCTGTGAATGGCTGGTCTGAATAGACCAGCCATTCACAGCGATCGCCATTATGGGGGGTGCACGGCACCCCCCGAGGCCTTCACTATGGATGGCTGACTGTGTCTAACAGCCGCCATCAAAGCATGTTAACCCCGCTGCACTGAGCAGCGGGGGTTAACATGCATGACGTACCGGTACGCCCTGTTGCGCTAAGTACCTCGCGCCCATGACGTACCGGTACGTCCATTGTCGCCAAGGGGTTAAAACATCACTTTTCTCAGAAATGTGGGCACATATGAACATTGGACCAACACAGATGCCCTCAGCTGCCAAGTGCACATGTAACAGGTCAGCCAGTTTCATTGGTACAGGTCTGCTGATAGATATTGAATGCCACTTTTACTGTTCAGATATTACAGTATGTATTTTGTTCTTTATTCACAATCTATATATTACTGGAACATGACTGCTGCTGAGACACGAGTGCAAAGCCAGAATAGAATTTATTGTGCTGTAATTCGGTACAAATGCAGAAGACAACAATAGTAAACAGCAATTATCAGGACATTTACACTTTATCTAACAGAATTGCTGCTCTTGTTCTACAGAATGCATACATGGAATAGATCTAATGCTATGAATGCCGATATTAAGTCTAGAAATGTTTTCTTGCATATCCCTTTGTACAGAATACAGGCACATACATCTCTGCAGACTTTTCACAAGTCAGAGGAATAGACTATTTCATACAGACCTCCGCCTATAGCAGAATGACACTATTTATGCTGGAAACCTAATGGATCCCATTATGGTGAATGGGGATCCGGTGCTGTCCAGCTATGCCGGATATGGGACTCTACAGTCATGGCCAAAAGTTTTGAGAATGACACAAATCTTATATTTTCACATGATCTGCTGCCCTCTGGTTTTTATGTGTGTTTGTCAGATGTTTTTATCACATACAGAAATATAATTGCAATCATATTATGAGTAACAAAAGCTTATATTGACAGTTAGAATGAGTTAATGCAGCAAGTCAATATTTGCAGTGTTGACCCTTCTTCTTCAGGACCTCTGCAATTCTCCCTGGCATGCTCTCAATCAACTTCTGGACCAAATCCTGACTGATAGCAGTCCATTCTTGCACAATCAATGCTTGCATTTTGTCAGAATTTGTAGGTTTTTGTTTGTCCACCCGTCTCTTGATGATTGACCACAAGTTCTCAATGGGATTAAGATCTGGGGAGTTTCCAGGCCATGGACCCAAAATCTCTATGTTTTGTTCCCTGAGCCATTTAGTTATCACCTTTGCTTTATGGCAAGGTGCTCCATCATGCTGGAAAAGGCATTGTTGATCGCCAGACTGCTCTTGGACGGTTGGGAGAAGTTGCTCTCGGAGGACATTCTGGTACCATTCTTTATTCATGGCTGTGTTTTTAGGCAAGACTGTGAGAGAGCCGATTCCCTTGGCTGAGAAGCAACCCCACACATGAATGGTTTCAGGATGCTTTACTGTTGGCATGAGACAAGACTGGTGGTAGCGCTCACCTCGTCTTCTCCGAATAAGCTGTTTTCCAGATGTCCCAAACAATCGAAAAGGGGATTTATCAGAGAAAATGACTTTACCCCAGTCCTCAGCAGTCCACTCCCTGTACCTTTTGCAGAATATCAGTCTGTCCCTGATATTTTTTTCTGGAGAGAAGTGGCTTCTTTGCTGCCCTCCTTGAGACCAGGCCTTGCTCCAAGAGTCTCCGCCTCACAGTGCGTGCAAATGCACTCACACCTGCCTGCTGCCATTCCTGAGCAAGCTCTGCACTGCTGGTAGCCCGATCCCGCAGCTGAAACACTTTTAAGAGACGGTCCTGGCTCTTGCTGGTCTTTCTTGGGCGCCCTGGAGCCTTTTTGGCAACAATGGAACCTCTCTCCTTGAAGTTCTTGATGATGCAATAGATTGTTGACTGAGGTGCAATCTTTCTAGCTGCGATACTCTGCGATAACAGAAGAGAAACAATGATGCCAAGCACCAGCCTCCTTTTAAAGTGTCCAGTGGTGTCACTTAATCATGACAGATTCATCTCCAGCCCTGTCCTCATCAACACCCACACCTGTGTTAATGGAGCAATCACTGAAACGATGTTAGCTGGTCCTTTTAAGGCAGGGCTGCAATGATGTTGAAATGTGTTTTGGGGTATAAAGTTCATTTTCTAGGCAAATATTGACTTTGCAAGTAATTGCTGTTAAGCTGATCACTCTTTATAACATTCTGGAGTATATGCAAATTGCCATTATAAAAACTGAAGCAGTAGACTTTGTAAAAATTAATATTTGTATCATTCTCAAAACTTTTGGCCATGACTGTAGTAGTGTGCTCCTCTGTTGGAACAGACTTCTGGATTTACCTGCCGCATATGTGAACCTACCCTTCACCGATCACAGGTTGTTTCACAGTTGGGACTCCCAGCAATCAGCTGCAATCTGAAAATGATAATTTACACTGCAGCGCCACTACAGGGCGAATATAACATTACACTGTTCTCATCTAAATCAAAAGACTGTCTATGTCTTGTTAAATATGCTGGTCCCCCAGAGCAAGAGATGCTTTTTGTAGACAGGTTTTCTATACCACTAATAGGGTATGTGAAAATGGGCAGTGCAGAGTTCATCTGGTTTAGGGCTCATGTCTAGTCCGATCCGAAATAAAAACGGATGACATCCGTGTGACGTGTTGCATCCATTTTTCTGCAGATCCATTGTAACAATGCTTGTCCATGTCTGCAACAACATGTCTGGACAATAATAGGACATGTTCTATTTATTTGCAGAACAGACTTGCGGACATACAAATATGGAATGCAGTCATTTCTGAAATTAATGGTTCCGCATACAGGCTGCCACCCTGGCTTCCTGGATTGGAAATACATGTATTCTAAAATGAAACTTTTACTATGTTATAGATAGTATAGTCCTTTAAAGGGGTATTCTCATCTTGGACAATGGGGGCATATCGCTAGGATATGCCCCCATTGTCCTATAGGTGCGGGTCCTGCCGCTGGGACCCGCACCTATATCGAGAACGGGGCCCCCAAAGTGAAGAAGTGCGCACCGCGCAAGCGCAGCCCGCTCTCCATTCACTTCTATGGGGCCGCCGCAAATAGCCGAGCGCTGGCTCGGCTATCTCCGTCGGCTCCATAGAAATGAATGGGAGCGGTGGCCGTGCATGCGCAGTGCGCTCCCATTCATTTCTATGGAGCCGACGGAGATAGCCGAGCCAGCGCTCGGCTATTTGCGGCGGCCCCATAGAACTGAATGGAGAGCGGGACGCGCTTGCGTGGTGCGCACTTCTTCACTTTGGGGGCCCCGTTCTCGATATAGGTGCGGGTCCCAGTGGCAGGACCCGCACCTATAGGACAATGGGGGCATATCCTAGCGATATGCCCCCATTGTCCAAGATGAGAATACCCCTTTAAGTAAAAAAAAGTAATAGCTCTGATAAGTTTTGTGACTGTCTTTTATCTACAGACATCACTACAGCTTTTTCCAGTAAATGTACAACTTGATGATGGCTATTTTGGATGATGTCCATTAGGGCTGTGTGCAATCAAAGGGTCTGGATGGGTCATTGATTGCTCCAAAAAGGCTCCAGTTCTAGTAGACACAACTATAAAACTGTACAATCGTCTCAGAAGAAGAACAGGGACACGGTAGGACAGGAAACAAATTAGCACAAAAGATAATTGCAAACAGTGGTGATGCAGCCCAACCGAGAGGCTCCATTTTTTGTTTTGGCATGGGCGTCTCAAGGGACAAAACACCATGGGCAACTGTGTTTTATTTCCCCTTGAAAGAGCTGCCTGCTGAGTATGACTACCCTCATCCAGACATCTCTCTACCTGCCAGATGCTGCCTGCCCCCTCCTACATCTGCATCCCTTGCTGAGTTCTGCATTGAAATGTCCTGTTGAGCAGCCTTCGCATTGAGGGGACATGGGGGATAACAAGAAGCTCATAAAGTGACGTGCATGTGAAGGAAACCTCCATGCTAGAGAGAAATCCCAGGAAAACCTGCTCACTATACATGGCACCCTCACCCCTCCCTGACCAGAGTTTAGCCACAGGCCAGCAACGAAGGTTTAATTAAAGTGGACTCGATGAGATTCTGCAGCTTTCACTGATCTGCAGCAGGCTTGCTGTTTTTTGTTTTGTCACCCCTCATTTTAACCCATTAATCGCTGACAAGTGAAAAGCCCCTTGAAATATAATGACAAGTGCTCCCTCCTCCCAGCACTGATGGGATAAAGATTAACTGCAACACATCTCTATGAAATGTCTCGGCTCTACAGTTTCCATGGTGATAGATCACCCGTTGCCAGAGCGGTACCCACGCTGGCTTCCCATTGGCTGTTAGGCAAATACACACTGTTGCAATGCAAGGAGCGTGAGTGGCAACAGGGGGTCAATTGATTCCCAAAACCTTCAGAGACACCTTTGTGGGAGGATTTAATACTCAACAAACAGGAGCTTTATACAAAGCAAGGTGTGTGAAATCAAAATGAATCCCAGCCCCCCTGCTTGCCTTTAGCGCAAGAAATAATTTACCCTAGGGAATTGACGGTAGAAAATTGGGTGACCCATCTGAAAGGTCACTGAATAATTCTCATAGGTTAGAGTATGTTATTCCACAATCTATCTTTAGGGATGGCAGATCATTTGCATATCTGGTTATATTGGAATGAGATCTGTGAAAAGATTAACCATTGACTATCACCAACTGAACGATGAATTCTCTTTCTTTAGTGTCTATATAGAATTCTACATTAGCCTTTCTCCATGTGGCTAATAAGCTTAGAGTATAGGTAAATCACTTATTAAAAGAGGCTTTATATTAAAAGAGGCTTATTAAAAGAGGCTTTATGAGAGTAGGCTATTGATGGCCTATTCTTTGGTCATCAATATTTGATCAGGGAGGGTCCGACATCCGGCACCTCCCACATTCAGCTATTTAAAGAGGCTGCTCCTCATAGTAGACCAAGCACAACGCCATACATTGTATAGTGGCTGCTTTTAAGCATGGCAGCCTTGACCCATTCACATGAATGGGACTGAATTGCACATAGCCAATGTGATCAATGAATGTGACGTCACTGGCCTAGGAAAAGAGCACAGTGCTGACTTTGTGTGCTGCAGCCTCTTCAAAAAAATGAAAAATAAAATCAGTGCCATGTGAACCAAACAATAAACTATGTAGGGAGACATTTATCAAGACCACCATTGTCTTCAACTTGATTCACCCTGTGCCACTAGAGGAGACACCAAATTTATGCTCAAGCGCAGGCCCCATATAGATTTGGCGCATTCTCCTACTGGCAGTCTAAGATTTTTGGCTGCAATGCCCCCTCTTCGCTCTTGCCACGTCCCCTTTCTCGCTACTTCTGAAAAGTGGCGTGAAGGTGGAAAAGTCGCAAATTTTGCTGCGAATATGGCTTGGTGGGAATCGCTTAGTAAATGTCCCCCATATTCTTTATTAATTACAAAAATACATGATGAATAAAACAAGAAAGAAGCTGCATTCAAGATGTAAAACATAGCATGCCACAACAGACAAAAATAAAGTGCACAGTGCAATAAATGCATACCACAAAAAACATCTGCGAATTTCATTGAGTTTTGGCTGACAAGCCTTTGTCTGGGGAGGAGGGTCCTGGTCTGACAACCCTATTATACTCTATAGCTGTATATGGGTATAGATAATACATTTGTGCTTACCCATTAAAGCTCCTGCACTTCTGCACTGCCAGATCCCCAGTCCCCTTCGAGTCTTCGTTGACTTGGCATCCAGCCATCGACCACATCATTGATGTGGTCACGTAGAATTTTGATACATTTAGATACATTTAGAGTGGTTTGCACAAAGTGGGTATGGTGCCATACACACAGTCCCAGCAGTTTTGTATTATAGAGTGTCTCCATATTAAATCAGAGCCCTACAGTGGTACAATATAGCCCCATAGATTTCTATGCCGTATATCAATGACTTATAAATTGACTATGTCCATGACCCCTTATTTACATGACAAGTGGTAATACAGTATATTTCTAAATTGTCTGACACCTGCTTGCCCCTCTGCTCTCTGATTTCTGCCAATACTGCTCTCATTGAGCTATCCAATGACTTTTCCAAATCTCTAAATATATATGCAGTTATATACAGATTCTTTCATCCACTGGCCTATTATATACTCATTCAATCAACAGATTCCATTGACTTGATGGACCCATTTTTATTGGGTAAAGTAGTGTAGTAGTTTATGCTATATTACTTACCAAGCCAAAAAAGCAGAGGCTAAGACGAAACACATAGCAAAACTCCCACTGAACCTAATGCGGATTTTACAGAAATGTTATTTTATGTCAAATGAAAGTAACGTACAGACAAACTCTAATATGGTTAGGTTCCTGGTCTGGAATGCTTCCACTATTGTTTATAATGGAAAATGCCTGCACTACAATGGTTATGGAGAGTTAGACGAGGTTTCTGAACTGATCTGATTGTATAACACAAAATGCCCCCTTACTAGAATGCCCTTCCCCTTTTAAGGACAGCCCTGCCCATTCCAAGATGTATCACGCCCTTTTTCATGACGCATCACGCCCCTTCAGAGCAGGTATGGGTGGCGGGGCTGCTTCTATTGAAGAGACATCCTGGTACCACATACAGTTGGAGCTCATGGAGAGCTACTTTCCAGGAGAAAACAGCTTTTCATGAGCTGTGCAGGAGACTGGGGGGTCTATATGTAAGATACCGGAGCAAATTTATGAAACTGTCTTTGTGGCTCATAGCAACCAATCACAGTACAGCTTTCATGTTTTCAGACACAGAATATAATATGAAAGCTGCACTGTGATTGGTAGCTTTGTTTCTTTTAGGCTGAGTTGATATCTTCCTTGGAGGCTCTAGACCAGGGATCTGCAACCTCCGGCACTCCAGCTGTTGTCAAACTACAATTCCCAACGTGCACACTTGCTTAGCTGTTCTCAGAACTCCCATAGAAAGGAATGAAGCATGTTGGGAGTTGTAGTTTCACAACAGCTGGAGTGCCGAAGGTTGCTGATCCCTGCTCTAGACAATGTAGAACAGCTTGCTGCGTTATTTACAGAATTTGCAATGGAGGCTTCTAACATAGATGATGTTGGGTCCGTCGTGTGATTTATCTCTTTTTGTGCTTGCATTCCGTTTTTTGGTTCCTCTGATGGAACAGAATAATGGAATGCACCACTGAGATGTGGAAGATTTAGACAGTTTCATAAATCTCCCTTCATCTATAATTAAGCAATTTCTCTCTTGTGATCTTCAACCAGGCCAGTAACAGATTAGTGAAAGATCAGGTCTTTATGGTTCATATTTGCCACTTTCCTTTGGTGGGTTTTAATAGCAACATTCTAAACCTCATCATAGTGGTGAGCAAAACTAGTTTTTGACTGAATTCAGAAAGGTCAGAAAAACTCTTTAACAGGGCCACATTATTGCTGGTAGTGGAACACGGCCCAACGTGAGCCACCATTTCATATCCCATCTTTCATTCATCTAGGCCAGTGGTGGTGAACCTGTGGCACAGGTGCCAGAGGAAGCACTCAGAGCCCTCTCATTCGCATCCTGGAAAAAGTCTATGGTGTACCAATATGCCTTAGACTTATCCTGTCATTCATCAAGGCAGGCAGTGCACTGAATGTAGCCAGGCTATTATAGCTAAATGATAAAGTACCTGAAGGATATACTATATTGGTATTTAGGTTAAATTGACATGTTGGCACTTTGCGATAAACAAGAGGGGGGGTTGGGTTGCAGTTTGGGCACTCAGTCTCTAAAAGGTTCACCATCAGTGATCTAGGCCATATGAAGTTCCATGCAGGCAGGTTTAATGATACCATTACACCCCAACAACCAGATTCAGGGAATACTATATATCCATATAGAAAGTGCAGATTATTATCCCAACAACCTACATGGAAGAAGGTTGTCTGGTAGGTCATAGTAGTCCTCAGGATGAACAGTAGACACCCTCTCCTTCCAATCTAGTTCTGATTTTGACAACTGGATCAAAAGAACATATCGTTACTGTCGTATAATGCATCAGAATATGAAATTAAATAAATCAGCCAAACAGTTCATTAGTTACAAAAACAAAGGATCTACACCCTGTAACTGAGACTACCCTGGTGGTGAAGATGTACTTGGGTCCTATCAGCTCTCTGTGTTTGGAAACAGCCACAACTTCTCCTTTCAACAGACCACTATACTTTCAACTTTTTCTCAGCCGCTTTCCCTACTCCCACACTCTCTTTAATTAGAAGCTGGTTGCTAAGAAATGCTATCTGTTGCTAAAGCCCACAGCCCGGGTCCTAACACAAAGTTACTAGCACTGCTACACGTTCTCACTTCACTGCTCATGCACATAGACATTTAACACTTTACTACAGTGTTGGATTTAAATAGACTCTGTAACCCTTTCCATTCTAGTAGACTTCTTCTTTCACTTTTCAGTTTTTTGTTCAATATACGGAGCTCTTAAAATGACTAGTATGTATCTGGATTGTGTATAAAGTTGTGACGTAATTTTAGGAAGTGGTTTATTTATTAATTTGTCTTTACACGGGCCAGTGATTGGGACAGTTATTGGGAAGGACTTTTCCTAAGAACGCTCGTTAGTCATTCCTAATATTTGCCCTGTGCATAGGTGCCGCCGATCCCTAGATGAATGAGCAAATACTTGTTCATCGGTGAGAGATTTGCTGATGTGGTCATCTAAATCAATGCTGATGGGAAGCAGAACGTCCTGTCTAAGGATAGGTCATCAATATCTGATCAGCAGGGGTCCAATGCCCAGCAATCCTGCCGATCAGCTGTTTGCGAGGGCCACTTCCTGTTCGTTACACTGCAGTTCATCTCGGAAGTGCAGTGAAATGACGAGTACTCACTCCGTTCACTTGAATGGAGCAAGCACATGTAATAACAGGACACTGCCACTCCACAGGAGACGACATGCATTGTAAAGACCAGGACGTGGCGCTCACATAGAGTGCTGCCTTCTCGTCAAACAGCTGGTCAGTGGGGGTGCCGGATGTTGGACTCCCCCCAATCATATATTGATGACCAATCCTGAGGATAGGTCATCAATATAAATTGCTGCACAACCCCTTTAAGTGTATTACCTGTGTAACAAGCAAAGATATATTGTAAATTCATATTAGACCTTATGAGGCCCATCCTAGAAACTTGCACATCTACAGTAGATTCCCAGGTGAAGCTGTCACTCCTAGCAATTGATAGTTACAAGTAATGAGCTATGGCAGGCATAAATAGAACAAAGCTAACTTTTCACCATACATTATCTTCAGTCCAGGGTTATGATTTGGGAGGTTGGGAGATATATGCCACAACAATTAGTAAATTTCTAGACATATAACACATGACAGTACACAGCAAAGTTGGTCATATAATGATGGCAATTATGGGCAAAGTTTTTTCAGACAGCTGAAATCAGTAGTCATCCCTATATGAATGTATGTCTAGCATTGCATGGAGGCAGGAGGGGTTAGCACCAATATTATCCTTTGTGAATGAAACATTAAACATATTTAACAATTTTAATAGAATTGCATAGGATTATTGATGGAGCTCAGCAGGGCTGGTCAACAGCAAGTTAATGTCTATGGCTGGCCAAAGTCATCCATCATCACTCCAATAGTATAACATGAATAGGTGGCCAGGCCATCAGACATCAGAGGGCAGATGCATTGCTGTGTACATGTATCTTCCACTGTAAAAATAATGTTACAGACAGACAAGATTATAGATACACCATATGGACAAACGTATGGGACACACTTTTTAATCATTGAATTCAGGTGTTTCATTCAGATCCATGGCCACAGGTGAAGAAATCCAGACCTGTGTAAGTAATCCAGACCCGAGCCATGCAGTCTGCCTTTAGGAACATTTGTGAAAAGAATGTCTCATTCTAAAGAGCTCTCTGGATTCTGGTGTGGTCCTGTAATAAGAAGTCAGCACTGCCACAAGTCAGTTTGTGACATTTCTTACTCCTAGATATTCCACCATCAGCTGTGAGTGGTATTATTACAAAGTAGAAGCGTTTAGGAACCACAACAACTCAGCCATGAAGTGGAGACCATAGAAAGTTAGACAGCGGGTCGGCAAATGTGAAGGAACATAGTGTATAAAAGTCACCAATGCCCCACCGACTCAATAACGCCGAGTCCAAACCTCTGGCATTAATATCAGGAACAAACTGTGTGCCAGAAGTGTCATGACTTGGGTTTCTATGGCCAAGAAGCAAGCCAAGAAGTATGGCAAGCCTTACATCACCAAGCACAATGCCAACCATTAGATGGAGTGGTGTAAAGCATGTAGCCACTGGACTTTGGAGCAGTGGAAACCTGTTGGCCTAGGGCCCTTAGTTCCAGTGAGGGGAAATTGTAATGCTTCCACATACCAAGACATTTTGGACAATTGTGTGTTTTCCACATTAGTGGAAGCCTTTGGAGAAGGCCCTTTTCATTTCCAGCATTACTCTGCCCTAGTGCACAATTCAAGCCCTGCCAAGTCCATAAAATACTTTTGGAATGAACTAGAATGGAGACTGCTAACCAAGTCCTCTCATCCAAAATTGGTGCATGACAATTGCTCTTCTGGATGAATGGGAAAAACTGTCACACAAAAACATTAAAAAAAAACACCTTTCAAGAAGAGTGGAAGATGTTTGAGAGGCAAAAAGGGTGCCAGCTCCATATTAATGTCTATGGATTTAAAAGAGGATGTCATAAAAGCTCCTGTAGGTGAAATGCATGGGTGTCCCAGTACTTCTGTCCATATACTGTATAAGCTAATGGTATGGAGTTGATTTGCTTTGTGACTATAGGTACCATATTTTTCGCTTTATAAGACGCACCTGATGATAAGACGCACCCCAAATTTTAGAGTAGGAAAATAAGAAAAAATTATTTTTCATCACACCTCATATCAGGACATCACATCAGACCCCCATATCAGCCCTCCATGTCAGAACCCCATCAGCCCTCCATGTCACACCCCCATCAGACCTCAGATCAGCCCACTGTGCCCCCATATCAGCCCACTGTGCCCCCATCAGACCTCAGATCAGCCCCCATATCACCCCACTGTGCCCCCATATCAGCCCACTCTGCCCCATGAGATCTCAGATCAGCCCCCATATCAGCCCCCTCTACCCCCATAAGACCTCAGATCAGCTCCCATATCAGCCCCCTCTACCCCCATCAGACCTCGGATCAGCCCATAAACCCCTATATTAAATGAATATGCCCCCATCAGACCTCAGATCAGCCCCCATATCAGCCCCCTCTATCCCCATCAGACCTCAGATCAGCCCATAAGCCCCCATATTAAATGAATATGCCCCCATCAGACCTCAGATCAGCCCCATATCAGCCCCCTCTATCCTAATCAGACCACAGATCAGCCCATAAGCCCCCATATTAAATGAATATGCCCCCATCAGACCTCTGATCAGCCCACCCAGCCCATAAGGATAAAATAAAAACCTCTCTTACCTGTCCTGCGCCGTGGCTCCGCTCCGGGTCTGGCGCTCCTCTTGCTTCTAAGGCCGGCGCTAACCTGGCTGTACGCGGTCAGGACAGTGCAGAGCCGGCCCGGGAAGACAGAGGAGCGCCGGACCCAGAGCGGAGCCGCGGTGCAGGACAGGTAAGAGAGGTTTTTATTTTATCCTTATGGGCTGGGTGGGCTGATCTGAGGTCTGATGGGGGTCCCGGCACCTTATACATACAAGTGAGCGCTTCCATAATGGAAGCGCTCACTTGTATTTGCTTTATAAGACGCACCACAATTTTCCCCCTACTTTTGGGGGGAAAAAGTGCGTCTTATAAAGCGAAAAATACGGTATATTCATAGAGGAGATTTGTTGTAGACAATTGTGTGACTGAAAATCAGTTCCATACATCTGAAGGGGATTGTTCCTGCAGCCTGTGCATTGATTTTTCTTCATCCTCTACTTAAATTAATCGGACAGTCACAGACATTTCTGAAAAAAATCTGCCTCTTGTGAACGCACCGTAGTAAAAACCCTGAAAGACCCATTATACCATATACAGAATAGTATAGCAGAGAAAGCAAAAAAAAGAACAAAATGAAACCATGAAAGCTGTGCCAATAGAGCATAACTTCTGTCACACTCTCACTGATTTTACACACCATCAGCATAATGGAAATCTCTAAGTCATACAACAGCGATCAGTTTCAAAGTAAGCATATTGAAGGGTAGGTGCTCCAAAACATAACCCTAAACTTTCTTGCACAACTCCAGCACTCTAAGCCTGAAAAATGCTTCTTTTTATTTTTATGCAAATAAAGTTTTCAGTTCACTGTGGGCGAGACAAGGAGACGCACTGGATGAGCTACTGGAGAAACAATGGTGCCCCACATAGAGCAGAACCACCCATGGTGTACTAGAGACTCTATTTACATAAAAATAAAAAGAAGCATTTCTTGGGGTTAGAAAACTGGATTTTCACAAGAAATGTATGATTACAGCATCTACTCTACATGGTGGTATGGTAAGTTTGAACATTTATTGCAGGATGGCTATGTCTGTAGATTTTGCACCCTGAAGAAGATTGTCATGTACTGTACCCTTCACTTTAGCAAGTGGGGGAAAAATGGCAGTGCGTCTTATGAAGCGAATACAATTGAGTGCTTCCATTATGGAAGTGCTTACTAGTGTACAAGAGGTGTGGGGAGTGGTGACTGTAGTGCCGATAGGGCTGGATGTACTCTCAGCTCCTAGGTCTTCTTCAGGCGGTGCGCTGTGTACAGCATCAGGATGTAGTGCATTTGGGCCTGGGGAAAAACAGGTAGCAGTGAGTGCAGAAGCGGCTGGATGTGCAGAGTAGTGGCACCGCTTGGAGAGGTAAGTTCATTTAGTTATTTTTGGTCTGATCTGAGGTCTGATATGGGGGCCTGATATTGGTGTTTCATCTGAGATCTGATATGAGGGTGTGATCTGAGGTCTGATATCGGGGGTCTGATGAAGGTTGGAGGTCTAATTTGGGGGTCTGATGAAGATTGGGGGTCTGATCTGAGGTCTGATGAAAATATTTGTTTTTATTTTCTTCCTCTAAAACCTAAGTGCGTCTCATAATCTGATGTCTTAAAAAGAGAAAAATACGGCATATACTACTAAGAACACATTTACATATGTTTTTACAAAGTAATTATTCTCATTGATGATCTACACCGTTGCGGAACAGAACATTTTACATCCCAAGTACAAAATGTACTCAAAAGTAGCTTACCTTGAAAGATATTGTATGGTAATACACTCATAATGTAATATAGAATCATTTATAAGTGGTGGATCCAAAGTTAATTGAAATTTTAAAAGTAGCTAAAGGCAGCTAAGAGGACAGGAGCCCCCAAAACACCCACTTCACATGCCTGCTCCACAGCTTGGTTGACAACATATTTTAAAGTCTAAATTCTAGTTTCTATGAATTAAATAGCCGTAAAATGTGCGGTACATAGATAAAAAGTGGGGGAACAAAATTAATTTCTTTTCTCTTGAAGGCAAAAAGCATTCCTCCTCCGAAATACTAATATAAATGGCTTAATATTATCTATAGAGCAAAATGAAGAAAATTTTCAACACTTTAGTGCAGAACGAGGACCTTTTGAGCTATAAACTGACAAAAACATAAAGTACTGCAGTTATCTTTTAATGAACAGTATATCAAATATTCTTACTTATTGGACCCCCTTCTCCTAAATATGAGCAGAGGGCATCCTGTATACACTCATGCACTACTAATGACAACGGGGAAATAGTAGAAGGGCAAGAGAGTGATAGGTTGCCCACATTATTCCATCAGGTAACACATCAATCAATCAATCAGATTTAGATCTTCGTTCTCCAAAGGGCCTCTGACAAATAAGAGCAGTAATCTGATTGCCAGCTATGGATTGAAAGTCATAAGGCTTTATACACATGTATAGAAGGATGTATGGAAGTGGATAGAGCCCCTATGGTTCCGTACTATAGAACTGTAGGCATTTTGTATGGCATTGCATGGTGCCTCTGTATGGCACTGCATTATAATGATTTAAGGGGAGAACAGCACTGTAACATGGTGTATGATAGAAAATATCTACATTTCTAAGTGGTATGAATCCAACAGGAAAAGCATGAAGGACGTACACAGAAATCATGTGGCCCCATTGCAAAGATCAGAATTAGGTTGACCCCCAAGATTGTCACTGCTGTATGGATTTTGATTCCAAGACCTGCTGTATGGGTTGAAGAAACCTTACAATTTCTTAGGGAATAGAACCAACAGTTCTATAGGGAATAGAACCCCATTAAAGGCAATGGCAAATGTCGATGTGACAGACAACTGTTGTGGAACCACTGAGGCAACTAATTAGTTTGACTTTGGACTATTCCTAAAGGCATAGCCCGGGCAGTCTCCTGGCTTCCAACCATTAATCCCTATACAGGCATCTGGTCTTCGCTGCAGGAGAGCCACCAGGCCACCAACTCTTGGAATAGTTCTGGTGTAGTTGGCAGTTGACCCATTAGGGTCAGATACACCAATGTGAAGCACCAAGGGATCAGGCAATATACAAAGAGTGAATCAGGCTGAGATCCGGCAGGCAGACTACATGCAAATGAAAGAAACAGTCCCAGGACCACTGCAGGTGGCATAGGGTCAGGGTCCAGGCCACAGGCAGAAGAACAGACCAGAGTAACAGGCAGAGTCAAGTCAGATGGTAGACAGAGAAAAGGATTATAGCTCCTTCACAGGATCCAGCAGACTAGAAAGACCCGACAGCATCTATTGCTCAGGCCAGGAGTGGGACACACAACATAGAATATAGAACAGGGCTGATTAGCCAAGTAGCTCCACACTTAAACCAAGGAGCATAACCCTTGCAGTGCTAAAATGATTACTGCTTTGTATTATGCTTTGTATTTATTCCTAAAAGCTGTCTATAGGTGGTACTCTTTAGTTAAGTATGCTCTGCCCTGGCTGAGGGAACTAGCTTTCCCCTTTGAGGGAGGAGCTATCTAGCCAGGATTGCATCAGCCACTTCAATCAGGCAATGTCTGCCATTTAGGGTACATGTTAGTTCAGTTTAGCTCCAGAAGGAACATTGTTCCTGTTGAGAGAACAGTCTCTGAGGGAAGGAGAAGACATTCATAGACTTTCGAGAAACACAAGGTCATGCTGTTTATGGTTATAGACTTTGCTGCTTCTGGAAAGATTAAGAGTTAATGGCACTTTGTCACAGATTGGGAGACTTTGCATGTAGATGGTTTGTAGTCTTTGGTGTCTAACACACTTTCTTGCTATTTGTATAGATGGTTTGTATTCTCGGATGCCTGCCATATTTTTTAGAGTTTTGTGTGACCATCTTGGAAAGGTTGCAATGTTTTTAGAAGGAGCTTAGGGACTCCTATTATCATTGTTGCTGTTTGCCTATATACAGCTATTTGGAATAAACTGCACTTTGACTTGCCTTGGAACTGTGCTTTGATATTGTTGGATGTACTGCAACTCATTAGTAAAGAGAGACTTGTTCATTTTTTACAATCAGCCTGGTTACTGACTCCAGCAGCCCCTGGTGGCCACTGAACCTACATCTTCTGTCTTGCACCTGCATCTAATCCACAACACCAAGGCACCCCAACTACCATCAGGCAGGATCCCTAACATCAGGGTGAGCCCCAAGGGAATAAAGGGTGCACCCTAAGCCCTACTATCACTGTCCTGTCTCTAGGGAGCATCGGGGTAAGGATTGCCACTGTGAATAATTACTGTGGAGCCTCTATCACTCCCATCCTCCTCTCCTCTGGGGCTTTTGGCACTAACAATGCTGCAAAAGGAGTGGTGTGGGCGGGCAGCGAACACAGACCGCCAATGTAAGAGTTGGAAATTATTTTTCATGTAATATGTCTGATCAAGGTGCACACAGCTTTTTTTTCAATTTAGTCTTAGACCTGTAAATAGGGGTGCACCACATATGAGGCCAGGCAGCACCAGGTAGAGGTAAAAAGGGGCAGCCGAAGGGCCATTGACAATGAGCGCTTTCATTCTGGTAAAGGGGTTAGGTTAAGAAATTGGCATTGGGTGGGGGGGGGTGCACCGTTTCAGTTTTCGCCTCAGGCAGCAGAAAGGCTAGGTGCACTTCTGCCTGTAAAGATTTGTCTTGCAATATAGTTTTAAATATGGTGGCCATTTAAGGTAACTAGGTACTATCCCTATTAGAAATGTCTACCCTCAAGTATGCTATAATAAGAAATGTATCAACAATGAGCCTTCAGGCAACTTTAACCTTACAACTTATATTTGCTGGAAAATTATAATTTCCCTTACTACATGCTTTCTATTTAGCAATTTGCTGCCAACACAATCCTACTAGCATTATAAATTTTAGCTATTATTAGAAAATGATACCTGCGACACAGCCTTCTTGAACTACCCTGGCACTTCATTTTTTTCCCATAATTGCACAAAATAAGTTGCAATAAGTGGATAACTGTCTACTAGCCCAAGGTGAACCAAATATCTTATTTTATGAGCTGCTCTTACTTCCAGTGACAGCTTTGTCTCCTCTCAGGAAAGAGTTTATATAAAAATATATTCAATCTGGTTATGATCTGTGGTGACCTCTAGTGGTAAAAGCCGTCCCTTTGCCACTCTCACCCTCTTCTTAGCAGGACGCCTGCAATGTGCCAAGTAAACATGGTAATTCCACATTCAAAAAAATGTAGTTACCATAAGCTATATTCAGATGTTTGTGTGCATTTGTTTAGAGACAGCTAAGGGGTTAATCTATTTGCGCCTCCTAAATCGGCAGTTGTAATGAGTTCTTTCTGGTTGTACTGTGGATATGAATTGTCAGATTACATCTCTGGATCAGGCTCACACCTCCCCGCCAGTCACTCTGGATTATCCCTCTTTTGTAGAGGAGATAATTTCTCCGCCATGCCCGTTCAGCACTTTTGTCATTAAAACAGCGCCTGGGGCAGGTACCTTGCGTGGGCTGCAGTAGAGACAATGCTGGCTGAGAACAACCTCAGTCTTACAGGTCTGCCTCACCGGCCCAGGATATATCTTCTCGTGATTTTCTGCAGTCCACGCTTCATACATACAAAATGTCAGCAGTAATTAGACTGCTACAATATCATGCAATGGAAAGACACTGGTGTTTGCACCAAACCTAAAAAGAACAAGCCATACCATAATACACTCAATGCAAAATGTCAGTCTACCAGTCATCTACATCAACTCTAGGCATCAATCAGTGATGGCTAGCTGTGCATCGCAAGACAATGGGCAGATTTACTAAGCTAAATGCAGAATTTCAGCTCAATTTGTCCCAAAAACAAATATACTGTACATGCTTTACATGCTTTTTGTGGCTAAATAAACAAAGGTTGTGGCTTTGAGGGAAAAGATCATGGCTTGGCAGAAAGGGGGTGTGGCACATTGCGCCAAATTTTTAGGGTCAAAAATTGGTAAGTAAGACAACCAAGAGGTAGCAGAAAGTTAGATAAATGTCTGAAGATCTCCCAAGTTTATCGTACAACTTGAACCACTGTGATAAATTTGGTGCAGGTTGTCTAGATCTAAGCTGTCTAAATTTAAAGGGGTTGTCCAGTTATTTTAAAGTTTTGGAAAAAGTATCAGAGTGGGTTAAAAAAAAAGGAATCACTTGTCCGATCACCAGCTGTTTCTATTTTGATGCTTACTGAGTCCCTGCTGGTCTCCTTAATTCCTAGTCTTGTCTTGACACAAAATTCATCAGTAGAAAGCAGACTGTGTCTCAGTTTATGTAACTGTTATTAGTAATCAAAATGTACCAGAAATTCGTGTGCACCTATAAATTGCACCACATTTGTTTACCTAATTCGATAAGGGCTCTCCTTAAGAATGGAGGGATAGTTAGTGTGTAAACTAAATGTATGGTAAAATAATTGTACAAAAATGAGTTATTCAATACAAAAGAGTTACATGAATTTATTTATGACTTGAAAAAAATATATAAAAATAAGAGATATACATTAAAGACAATGAAACCTACACTAAACTGTGTATTTAAAATGCATGTGAACCTTAAAATGGTCAAAGCACCCACCACTTGGTGATCAAACAATGCTACTAGTCCTACCATGGAGAAAGAAATACATACAACGTTGTAAACAAAAGTGGAATACTAAAAAGTATATATTATATAGAAGAGCAAAAAGGGAATAAACAGTGTTAATGTCCAAATAAAATAGTGTCCATGTGGACACCAGTGGAGGGGAAGACCCCATGCATATTGCCATCTGGCTTCTTAAGAAGTAGTTCAGAACATTTGAATACATACAAAATTACCCAAAAGTCATTTAAAAATCTTACAATAAATAAAGGTCTTATGACATAAATAAAGTAAAAAAATTAAAATAAGGCATCATATAGTACATGACAATCTCTGTCGAGTAAATATAGAACGAGCCCTGTACCTCACATGGATCCAGAGCTCCTCCAATCATTGCTCCAATTGCCCTGCGAGCTTCAGTCTGACAACTCAGGGGGCATGCCCATTCTCAGGGGGTGCATCCTTTTTGCTGCAGCTTTATCCCTGTAACTGTCACAGCTTCTAACAGAAGATATGGCCAGTAGCAGTTGAAGTATGAAACTGAGCATGTGCGACCACCTCAGTGGGTGGACATGCACATTACTATACATATTGAACACTAGGGGGTGCTATTATAATAAAGTGTATATATATATATATATATATATATATATATATATATATATATTTCTTTTTTTTTTTTACTGAAGCATTTTTGTTACAAAGTACCTAGTTTTCAATGGAGGTACAAGTCTAAGTTGTCTAAGACATACACTCATATATAGCAACCCATGCTCTGATCCATCCCATAGTTCACACATTATTCTAAACACCAATCCTGTAATATGCCGGGAAAGGGGCATGGATTATCAGAAAGGAGACAGGCTTAGACCCCAAATTGTGCCAAGCTTCTAGTGCAAAATAAGCTGACAAATAGGTGGTATAAACTTAGAGCAAACATATCACCAAATAGATCCTACAGCATCAGCCACTGTGATAGATCTGGCAGATCTTTAACCTGTCTTCTGAAAAGCTGGCCATACACATTAGATCTATGTTGGCAGAGCCCGCCGATCTTGTATGGGGCCTCCTGAATCTCTCCGGACTGCTGATGTCATGGGAGATTAGGATCGGGTATGTTGATTCAACTACCCCATCCCTTTGCTCTCAGAAGATGTGCAGCAGCCAGAGGAATCTAGCAGTGGCTTCCGCCCCTCTCTGAGCAAGCATATGTACGGGAGGATTGGGAGAGACAGCTATCTGCCAATCGATCTTTCGATCAACAGTTATTTCGTTTCTTAAGTTTGCACTGTGTAAATATCAGGCTTCCATTAAACGGGCCAGCTACTGGGAAGCTACAAGGAGTCATATATGGATGATTTCTCATAATATTAGTATAGTAAGAAATTCCTATATGTAAAGTCGTAGCTGCACCAAACACCTTAATAATTCCTTCTGCGTTTGTGATTTTGCCGTCATCAAGCCAGCCGTGTTGGTTCCACTTTAAGACATGCACGAGTGTTAAATATCTGCTTGTAGAATACTGATTTTAGCTGTGTGGGCTTCTACTTAAAATTCAAGCCATGAAGTGGAGTTTGGAACTGAGGTAAATGTAGTCCTGTGAGTTCCTTATCTGCCAACTGACAAACCTCAATTTACATGACAATCTGTGCTTTTAAATCAAGCAAGGAGCCCTCAGCCCATTACGCAAACCAGTTGTGAGACAGAATATTATAGCACACGTTGATCGCAGATTTTGGCAGAGAGTCAATGTACATGTTTTATCTCTGCCTTGGGTGGGAAGAAGATACGTGAATTAAGAAGAAAAAAATAAAAACCTAAAACTTGTTTTTACGATTAATGGAAATCAGCTGCAGCCGTAACCTGCAATTACTCTGCTGCTGCAATAGCGATTAGAATGGAGTGAGCGTGCCCCATCATTACTGTCTAAGCAGCAATGATCAGCTATCAAGGTAACATCTGTCACCCTGCAGTGTGCCCCCTGGCATATAACACCGCTCCGCTGACCACTGGAAATTAATATTACAGAAATGAAGAAGGAGCTCCCGGCAGCAATCAGGACCATACATTGGTTACAGAGTTCTTCATAGCTGGTGGTGAAAGAAGATATTTTACTTATAGTAGATAATTCACTGATGTTGTACAGAACAATATCAGATTTCAAATCTTTTACAATTCTAAGTACAATATACCCCCTTTTATGTTTGACTTTCTTTCTTTATGGGTGTTACTAGTTGGGGGTGTGTCCCTGCACAATCTGACACCATCCAGTCAATGCTACAAGTGTCCAGCTGTGCAGGAACATGTCCACAACTGGTAATAGCCAGTTGTACCTATGGAAGAAGAACAAGCAGCATTATGTATTACCAAACTTGGTACTGGTGCAGGCAGCTTTGGATCCTGGCTTTGATTCTCAGACTGTATAATAAAGGAAAGCCACAGCCAGGGGCGTAACTACCATAGCGGCAGACCATGCGACCGCTATGAGGCCCAGGGCAATAGGGGGCCCAGTCTTAGTTGGGATCATCTCCTCTTCTACTGGAGGTGAAAACTTGGTCAGGACTCTACCCTCTGAAAGAACAACTTTTAGCAAATGAGGCAGTGGAATAACAGCACAAGGGTCATTGAAAGGGGTTTAGGCAGAAAACCTTCTGTCCTGTGTGGGGGGCCTGGTTTGATCCTTGCTATGGGGCCCTTACCTCTCTATATACATCACTGGCCACAGCACTCTTCCAATTCATGTGATTTATTCAATTATCTGCATCAAACATGGCAACGTTTGGTCTTGGTCTTTGTCAAGCCAGTTGTACCTATATTCATAAACTTCTACTTGGAATAATAGAGGAATGTCACAGCACCGAGTCATAAGAAAAGATGCTCCAGAATCATTATTACATGGGGAATGCCTTTCAGGAAAGGTGATAATGGGCGTCATTTATGACCAGATATACTCCACTTTTATGGTGTATATCTGATGCAGATTGTGTTGTCCACCGTGGTGCGGCAGAATCTGCGACTTCTTTCCCACTCACGCCAGGTCTATAAAAGTGGGTATGGCATGAGCGGGGAAGGCCTGGTTTAGGCATAGAAAATGGTCTAAATGTAAGACAACAAGGAAGTTGTCTTACATTTAGAATCAGAGCTGGATGCGCCAAGGTTATGTAGAGTCCGGCATCTCTTCATAACTCCGGCGCTCCACCGCCAGATATAGGGATTATTAAGATAAATAAATGTGCCCTAATATGCCTTGAATGAACACAGTAATCCATCCCCTCTTATAATAATTTCTTTTTACAATACCTTTCTCGCTTCACTGATCCCCTGCCTTTGTCCCCATTGCTCATCACTCCTATTCTCTGATGGACACACTGGAAATTACAGGAACAGGGTATGGAGTACAGAAGGGGTAAGCTTTACATGGGTGGTGACGAGGAATCAGCAAAGTGTTATCAGAGAGTCATCTTTTAGGAACACAGCATCAAGTTCTGTCGTATAAGAGGTTTCAGCAAGTTTTGTGTATATTGGGTCAATATGAGGAAACTGCAGAAGATGAAAAAGTGAGTCAGCACTTTACTGTGTGCACTAGAGCCATAGTGTGCTTCCTTGGACCTGGCAGCTTTATCCTCCTCTGCACACCCCAAAGTTGCCTGTAAAGTTAGAGAGCACCTGTCAGCAGGATGAACCCTATTAAATCAGATGTGCTGCGTGATAGGGTTGATCCAGCTGAACAAAATTATATCTGTCTTGTGAAAACTGGTTGTGGGGCCCCTAAGAAAAGAGACTTTTCTTCTTTACACAAATGAGGGCTTGGGTGCACTGATGGGTGTGGTCACCACTGGAAAGATGAAGAACTGCGGTCATTGAGAGGCTAAGCCCCGGCCCTTGGTGCACTGAAGCCCTCATTTGCATAAATAATATATTTTTTTCTCTCTAAGGAATGCTGCAGCCAATTTTCACATGGAAGGTATCATTTTAATCAGGACTTCCTGGTGGTATGCCTGCTTTCATAGCTTTCATCCTGCTGACAGGTAGTCTTTAAAGATCGCGCCTCTCTCTGACCGGAAACATGACCAACAAGCGCAATAACAGCCACCTATGTAGTTTGTCCCCCTGCCACTTGTGCGTACCATCAGAGGTTCCCATTATTACAGCCTATCCTAACTTTTCCTTAGTTCCCTTTTGTTTTGTTTTCTTTATTTTTTATTTGTAAATATTTATGTTTATAGAAAATTTTAAAAAAGCACAAATATTTTTGTTAAAGGGGTTATCTAACCCCTATAATGCCCCGCAAAATGCTCAGGCACCTCATACAGGTTATACTTACCCTGCTCCCCGGCACCCTCGTCACTCCTGACGCCCACACGGACACCACTGCATCTCTACATTGTGCTGATCAAAACATCCGGGGGTACGGGCAGTCAATAGCAGGCTGCGATGGTGATGAGCCTCCCTAGTGTCACCCGCTGGAGATGCAGCGGCGGCCGTGCAGGCATCAAGAGCAACATGGGTGCTGGGGAATGGGGTAAGTATAACCTGTATGAGGTGCCTGGGAATTTGGGGGGCATTATAAGGGTTGGATAACCCCTTTAAGGAGGATGTAATATCATTCTCCTCATGTTCAAGTCACAGCCAGTGGAGGACACTTCACAAAGTTCACTCCATAGGGAACACCCTTTTATGGATACCGATGTAATTTCAGTGGGCACATGCTACATTGTGGTATACTTCAGCACACTGCACTACTTTTTACAAGCTTATTTCCAGCTGAATTGAAAAATTTGTCCACCGCAGCAATTTAATCAACTACTGTAATAGTCAATTTAGTGAAATTACGATTATTTTGGGATAAGCAAGTATCCTGAAAGATCTCTAGCTAATGTAAAATACGGCTCTGGCTGTTATCAACCAACTAAACCTACCACAGACACAAAACAGTTAAATCACATTCAGCTCTGCTACATTGGTGCATTTTGTACGTACGCTCATCAGGAATGCTCCAGTTCATTGCCTCAGTTCTTCAACTTTCAATTAAATTATTTAGTGGAGGTAACCAATGCATAGTGTACAAGATCCAGACGTCTAGGCTCAATCACACCTTCAATGCCACAGTCCCACACTTACTGTAGGTACTTACCTGTTGTAGAATGTCTCCCAATGTTCATGACAAAGCACCAAATGATCATTTTTCTCTTCTTTGTCAAATCCCCTGGCGTTCCGGATAAACCACACGTACACTGAGTACAGTCATTTCTACCCTGATGCAGAACATGGTACACTTACCCTATAAGCTGTTCCAAAGTACTAAAAAGTTGCAATTTGTCTTCTTGATTCTACACAACAGTCTCCTATGGAGGCTTACAATACACGCACAATAGACTACTGAAAGACACAGCAGGCACCTGTTTTGCAGTACAGGAAGTCAATAGTGTATGAAAAATGGATTCCCCTTTGCCATTTTATTACAGTACATAGTGTCAGAATCTGTATAGAAACAGTGATGTTTAACAGAATACGTAAAACAAATTGTCTTTCTGATGTCAGCAACGTCTCACACTTTCCTATTACCATATTTCTTTAAAGAAATGTGCATTTACTGTTGAAATGAAAGCACACACAAAAAGCAAAAATGCCTTTCTTCATATTCAGGTAGTAATTTGTCAGCCTGCTTCACATTTTATACACATTTTACCATTTTCCCTGTAGACAGAGAATTATAAAGCACATATCGCTTGCTGGAATTATTTTAACTGCCAGGTAAAACTGCTTTTTATAAAGAGTATAACTAAAAAAAAAATACAGTATATGCCTAAATGCCATTTTTCTTTTCCTGATCCCATCTGATGTTCAAGACTGGTATAAAAGCCCAGCTGGCCTGACAATCAAAGCCTACAACTACCACCACACTTGATAGAAATGTTATTGCAGTATTTTTTCTATATAGCAGTATTTTTATATATGTAAGGGGCTGTTACTTGTACAAAGGTTTCTCTTGTTTGGTCACTATTTTTATTATTATTGTGGCATGTGATATTATTTTTAAAGTGTATGGTGGTCATACTGTATAGTGTTGTTTAGGCAACTGTATAGAAGTGTTATATGGCCAAGGTATGGCAATGTTATTTGGACACTGTATGTCGGTTAATAGGTACTGTTTAGCGCACTATATGTGAGAAGGGAGGAACACCATGAGAGGACACCACACAAGATGCCTTCCAACATAAGGCTTATGGTTCTGCATTAAATAGTGTCTTCTGACTGAACAGAACAACCTGAGGGAACGTTGAGCCTGATCAATAATGCACATCATGTGTAGCACTGTGGCCAATCACCGGACACCATAGTGACATGTCCCCAAGTGGCACGTGACCCAGCAGTGATGTGTCCATGCACATGACCCCATCCAGAGAGCAGGTGAGTGGATTTCTTTGTATAGGTACATGGAAGTATTGACTGGCCAAAAGTAAAAACTTGCCTAAATCTGAAATTAAAGGGGTTGTCCCACGAAAAATATTCTACAGTTTTCAAACCAGCCCCTGGATCTGAATACTTTTGTAATTGCATGTAATTAAAAATTTTGTATAAATACTGAGTTATTCAATAAAATGTATCTGTATAGGACCACTTAATTTCTTATTTCTTTGACCTATACACTGAGCAGGCCGCACATGCTCAGTTTCAACTTTTAACTGCCTCCTGAGCTGTGATAGGGAGAGCTGAGACACTCCCCCTTAGCTGCAGCAGAAAAGAAACTCCCCTTGAGCTGCCAACCTGATATAAATCTAGCAGAGCAATGAATGTGGAGATCTCTGGATCCATGTGAGGTACAGGGCTGGTTCTAGCTTTGTTAAAAAGAGGTTGTCATGTACTATATGATGTCTGATTTTCATTTTTTACATTATTCGTGGGATAACTCCTTTAAGCAAGTTTCACACATGAGGCAGAGAAATCCAGCAGAGGACAGTCAGAGAACAGTGTGACAGAGTTCTCCGGATCCGGCCTAGCCGGATACTGCCAGTTACCACCAGAGTCCATTGACTATCATGGGAACTGGTTGGGCTCTAGGACAAAACTGTTGGACACAGTGATATTTGTCTGGACAAATCCTGGCATAAATGCCAAGATGCAGCCAGATTCCTGCCAGATCCCATTATAGTCTATGGGGTCTAGCTGGCAAATGGCAATATCCAGCTATGCTGAATCCAGAGACCTCTGGCAGGCTGTTCTCTTTAATGACCACACATTTTTTTGTGATCTTGCACACATAGTGGTTTAACGGCCCTTTTTAATTTGTTTGGCTACCAAAACAATATTTGTGACATGTTTTGAATGACACATAGAGCCTATATTTAAGGTTTTTTTTGTTTTATTTTAGGAAAACTGTTCTAACACTCCGCGGCTTCCTCTATTCACTGCATAGCGCTATATACCCAGCAAAGGAAGCGTAAATAGGCTGCTTGTGTCTTTTCCTGTGAGTCTAACCCAAACTACTCCTACTACATTATAGGAACTATAATCTAGCACTGTACATTTACAGTGTTTGGTTGTTATAAGGTTAAACATATTTTTCAAGAATTTTTGGTGGTTATTTTTCTAATTTTCCATCTCACACTGTTCCCAATAGGTGATGGTCATGCAGTGACCCCACCGGGGAGTGCTGAGAGAAAGGGAATGGTAGTTGTGACAATGATAGGGGTGGTTTTGGTTCATGGTGGCTGTCCTCATTCCCACACTCCCTGCACCATGCAGTGAATGGAGGAAACACCCTGGTATTGGGGATCCTACCTGGTGGTAGGCGGGGTGCCATTGATAGTGGCAGGGTGCATGGCAGGAGGTTAAAGGGAACCTGTCACCTCCTTTTCTGAAAATGAGCTGTTAACAGTACCTTAAAGTAGAGCCGAGTGTGATCCTAATGATGTTGTTTAAACTGAGAACTGCCGGATGAAAACGCTGAAAACTGAACTTTTAATCTTGCTGCACGGGCTTTCCGGTGTGGGCTTGAAGTCAAGGGGGCAGCGGCCTCCTTGCTTCAAGTCAAGAAAGCCACTCCCCACTTGCGCTTGACTGACAGCCCGGGTGCCGGGGATCGCAGAAATCTCGCGCATGCGCGTTGCGCGACTGAGTACTGCGCGATCCCGGCACCCGGCTCTTCATGTTGCCGGCGCTTCAGTACTCAGTGCGCATGCGCCGCCTTACTATGCGAGCTCCCAAGCGCGCTCGCATAGTAAGGCGGCGCATGCGCACTGAGTACTGAAGCGCCGGCAACATGAAGAGCCGGGTGCCGGGATCGCGCAGTACTCAGTCGCGCAACGCGCATGCGCGAGATTTCTGCGATCCCCGGCACCCGGGCTGTCAGTCAAGCGCAAGTGGGGAGTGGCTTTCTTGACTTGAAGCAAGGAGGCCGCTGCCCCCTTGACTTCAAGCCCACACCGGAAAGCCCGTGCAGCAAGATTAAAAGTTCAGTTTTCAGCGTTTTCATCCGGCAGTTCTCAGTTTCAACAACATCATTAGGATCACACTCGGCTCTACTTTAAGGTACTGTTAACAGCTCATTTTCAGAAAAGGAGGTGACAGGTTCCCTTTAAGTAGAGTGAGGGCTGGCGAATGCTGGAGACAGTGACCAGGTCCAGTTAAAACATAGCAAAGAACCGTCTCTTTACTGAGGATGATGGGTGACACAGTATAAGCATATCTACGGGCCAATTCTGAGGTATCTCACAGAGCTTGCTATTCCCAACAGCTGTATATAGACAGCAACAATGATAGTAGTAATCCTCCCTAAATTTCTCCCTATAAGAATACTTTGCAGTCTTCTCAATTCAACCATGGGGTGGCTCCTTACAACAGACTAAGTTCTGTTTCTTTTACAGGTTGTTCTACCTTCTATGAAAATGGCTGTTCTCTTCTTTTAGGGGTATTCTCTCAGTTCACATGTTCTTTGGCAGCTGTCCGGCAGCCCCTTTCTGGCAGGATTCAGCCTCATAAATGGTGCTTCCCTGGATGAAAGTTCCTTCTTGGGCATGTATGACTGCAGTCAAATCCAAACAGGTCTAGTCATTAGCTCCTCAGGGTGAGAACTTCCTGGATCACACCAGACTCACCAACTGATGTAACCATAACAGGTCTGCATTGATGAGCTCCCCACCTAGGGGGACAAGGGAAGCCTCCCTTCTACTGAGTAGGGCCAGAAAACTGAGCTGTGACCCATATAAAGATATTGGGACCACAGGGCATAAGACAAAGCAATAACACTTTTAGCAACAAACTAGCTTGTTAGCAGTGATCTACTGTCCTCTTCCCCTCTCTGCACAAACTCACAGTTCACAGACCATGCCTACAACACTTTCCCATAAAAGTTAGTAAGTTATTGTATCTACAGTCTACAGGTTTCCATAGTCCATGTGGCTTCTGTGAAGGATATTTCTGAATTTTGTTAACAGTAGCTTGGGCAAGATGGCCAGGAATGCACCACCAATGAGGCAAGGTGAAGCGATTGCCTCAGGCAGCACCAGGTAGAGGCAAGAGGGATTATCTGTTTCTGCAGAATAGTATTAAGAAGCACAGTGGGCACAATATGTAGTGCTGTATTACCCTATATGTTTTGTAGAGCTGTATGTAATGTTTTCCAAGTATGTCTTTAACAGTAGGGCTGGAGGGAAGAGGTTAGGTTAAGAAATTGGCATTGGGAGGTTGGAGTGCCGTTTCAGGCTAGGTGCATCCCTGAAGATGGCTACCCGAATAATCAACCTCATAGTAGGCCATCACCTAAAAAACCTTGGCCAACCCCTTTAAAAGTATCACCCCTGTGCTGAGGTAAAATTGTCATTGTAGCTTCCTACAAAGCTCAGGTAAGACTGATGTAAAAAATGCAGGTTTACATCGAGTTTTGTTTGAAAAAGTTCTGTTTATCCTCCACACCAAAGACCATCAGATATTAAAATCTGTAATTACATTGGAAAAGCAGTAATTAGATTGGGACTGCCATATCCCTGAAAGCTTAATCCTAATTATTAAAAACCCTCACCTCCCTTTCGTCAACAAGAACAAAGAAAAAAGGTGGATATAGATGAAAAGATAAATGAAAACATTAAGCAGAATGGTTAACATGAATAGAGCCGTATGAAGAGAAAGTATAACATCTGAATGCCATTCCATAATGACATACCAAATTCCTAACCAAACCACCTTCTGAAAATCTTATAGTTTTAAATGGGATTGTTGAGGTTTTTTTTATTTTTAATAAGTGAATCAGTGCTATTGTTTTTCATAGGCCATGTCTGGCATGTCAATCAAGTTAGAAGAACTAGGCTGTAATACCGGAAACAGCCCAATGAGAAGTATGGTGCTATGTCTACAACAAAATTTGTGTGTTTTTGTAACTATGGACAATCCCTTTAAATATTATTATAAAATACTGTGTAACATTACAATGTTATCCTATATTGATATGTTCACTAGGTGCCAGAAATATTATTTTAGCACAACTACTCAGGTTACTTGATCGTTTTGTTTCTTTTATTGCTCTAGGCTTACTGTACTTATGTCTCCAATGATCGCATATACTTGTGTATTATTTTATTATGAAAATTCATTAAAAACATAGTTACAGGGGTTATCCCATGAATAATGTAAAAAATGAAAATAATAATCTAGTACATTACAACTTCTTTCTAACAAAGCTGGAACCAGCCTTGTACGTCTCATGGATCCAGAGATCACCCCATTCATTACTCCAATTGTTCGTCTAGATTTCTATCAAGCTGTCAGTTTAGGGGGAGTGTCCTTTTCTGCTGCAGCTGGTGGCAGTTGAAGGATGGAAATGAGTATGTGCTTCCGTCTCAGTGAGCAAGACAGACAAAGTTTAAAAAAGAGCAAACAGCAGGTGGAGCTATACAGATAAATGTAATTGAATAACTCAGTAGCTATAATAAAAAAAAGGATTCAGATCCAGGTGCTGGTCTAAAAAACTGTAGAATATTTTTTGTGGGACAACCCACGAAAATGTTGTTTAATACATCAATTAAAAATGCATATACTCTGAGAGTCTTCAATATGACTTGTTTGCAAGTCTCTTGCATTGATTTTAAATCCTAAATCCCATGACAAACAAGTGTTCAGGGATCGCTGGGCTAGTCCTGAATTCTTAGTACTGTCCCACACATTGTAAACTGTCAATACCAGCGTGCAGTGTATTTGTAGAAAGGGAGGGATATTTAACTGCACCTCTGTATTTAAACTACAGAAAAAACACTTGCAATTTTGCTATTACTGTTTAATAATCTGTGTACCAAACCTGCAGCTTTTCATTCATAGCCCTCAAAATATCTGGTAAACGTAACACTGCCAAATGAAAGACCCATGCCTCATCATCGAAGGTCAGAATGTAAGTAGTAGTGCAAAAAGTAGTAGCAGCATAAGCCATCTGGCCAGTAGTAGAAGCAGGCCACAGTTCCACCTCACTTCCAATAGGCGAAAAATTATTATTGAGGACAAATGGGGGTAAAGGAGAGAAAGAGCAAAAATGTGTAAAATAAAATAATAAAAAAGAGAGATTAACAAGATATAAGCAGTCCTAGGAGTCCTAGCACCTTTGATTTGGATAGAATTGATTTGGCCACAAATCTATTTAAAAAAAAACAAAAAAAACAAGACGAATCGAACATGAAACCAAATTCAAGACATTTGAGCATCTCTACACTAGCAGTCCATTTCATCTTTCAGAATAAAGCTAAGAGACTGATTGAATGCTCCTCTGTAATTGTGATTTGTAATTCTATCTCACTAAAGCACAGCAATGTGTAAGAGGAAAGCAGCCGAGGAGAGATTTTCACCCACACAGATGACGACACAGCAGCATCTGAGGCTGCCTTAGTCAGGAGGAGATAGGAGGGAGCAGGGATCCCTGTGATATTATTTCAGCTCTAGGGCAAGCTTGCAGAAATGATCCTGCTGTGTTCCTCGGCTGCTTCTTACAAGCTCTTGTCATCTTTCTTTTCAATCCTCTCATGGTTTTATGTAACTGTTTAAAAATTGACCAGGCTTCTTATCCCTGACTTAGCAGGGATGTGTCTGTACATCCCATCTGGCAGAAAGGCCTGGAAGGATTCCCTAGGAAAACACAGAAGTGATTGTAAATGTAAAACTGTGCAGTGTGCGCTAAATATCCCTCAACAACAGCTATGAACTGATTACAATCTAACTAGCGTGACAAGTCCCAATCACATACAGAAAAACCACAATCACTACACACATGTCCTAAGTTGAAGATCCTGGGACGCAGGGCTGCGCGTCTACCATGTGCCATACTGGTGCCTTCAGCCACCTCAGACAGCAAATATCACTTAGTAGTACGTATAGAATTGACAAGACATCCTAGAATCCATTTAAAATACAGTGCCTTTAAAGTATTCGGCCCCCTGGAACTTTTCAACTTTTTGCCATATTTCAGGCTTCAAACAAAAAGATACAACATTTAAAATTTTTGGTGAAGAATCAACAACAAGTGGGTCACAATTGTGAAGTGGAACGAAATTTATTGGATTATTTAAACTTTTTTTGTAATAATAAAACTGAAAAGTGGGGCGTGCAAAATTATTCGGCCCCCTTGCATTGATACTTTGTTGCGTCACCTTTTGCTGCGATTACAGCTGCAAGTCGCTTGGGGTATGTCTCTATCAGTTTTGCACATTTAGAGACTGAAATTCTTGCCCATTCTTCCTTGCAAAACAGCTTGAGTCATTTGAGGTTGGATGGAGAGCGTTTGTGAACAGCAGTTTTCAGCTCTTTCCACATATTCTCAATTGGATTCAGGTCTGGACTTTGACTTGGCCATTCTAAGACCTGGATACGTTTATTTTTTAACCATTCCATTGTAGATTTTGCTTTATGTTTGGGATCATTGTCTTGTTAGAAGATAAATCTCCGTCCTAGTCTCAGGTCTTTTGCAGACTCCAACAGGTTTTCATCCAGAATGGTCTTGTATTTGGCTCCATCCATCTTTCCAGTCCCTGCTGATGAAAAGCAGGCCCAAATCATGGTGTTGCCACCACTATGTTTGACAGTGGGGATGGTTTGTTCAGGGTGATGAGCTGTGTTGCTTTTACGCCAAACATATCGTTTTGCATTGCTCCAAAAAAGTTTGATTTTGGTTTCATCTGACCAGAGCACCTTCTTCCACATGTTTGGTGTGTCTCCCAGGTGGCTTGTGGCAAACTGTAAACAAGACTTTTTATGGATATCTTTGAGAAATGGCTTTCTTCTTGCCACTCTTCCATATAGGCCAGATTTGTGAAGTGTTCGACTGATTGTTGTCCTATGGACAGACTCTCCCACCTCAGCTGTAGATCTCTGCAGTTCATCCAGAGTGATCATGGGCCCCTTGGCTGCATCTCTGATCATTCTTCTCCTTGTTTGAGATGAAAGTTTAGAGGGACGGCCGGGTCTTGGTAGATTTGCAGTGGTCTGATACTCCTTCCATTTCAATATGATCGCTTGCACAGTGCTCCTTGGGATGTTTAAAGCTTGGGAAATCTGGTATAAATCTTGGTATCCAAATCTGGCTTTAAACTTCTCCACAACAGTATCACGGACCTGCCTGGTGTGTTCCTTTGTCTTCATGATGCAGAACCCTGAGACTATCACAGAGCAGGTGCATTTATACGGAGACTTGATTACACACAGGTGGATTCTATTTATCTTCATCAGTCATTTAGGACAACATTGGATCATTCAGAGATCCTCAATGAACTTCTGGAGTGAGTTTTCTGAACTGAAAATAAATGGGCCAAATAATTTTGCACGCCCAACTTTTCAGTTTTATTATTACAAAAAAAGTTTAAATGATCCAATAAATTTTGTTCCACTTCACAATTGTGACCCACTTGTTGTTGATTCTTCACCAAAAATGTAAAATGTTATATCTTTTTGTTTGAAGCCTGAAATGTGGCAAAAGGTTGAAAAGTTCCAAATACTTTCGCAAGGCACTGTAGCTCCAAGTTCAACATTTAGACTTCCCAGTGGTTAAAAATATCTAGGGGCCAGAGATGGAACGTAAAATATTGTGAAGTTTTTCATTGGAGATAAGTGGCAAATTAAATAGACAACAGAAAGTTGAGGTGTTGCAGATACCTAGAAGACAGCGGCCCCAGAAGATCTCACCCCATTGTTCCATAATGTGATAAATCTTACAACACTATTATTGGAGAGCTTTTATATTTGTCGGAGAGTGAAAGTTGTTCTTTACTCTGTGAAACTCCATCATTGGAGCTTTGTGATAACTCTAGGACCTACGATAACATAGTCACCTTTTTCTGTAGCCTCACGTAGAACCAAAGATTACACGGTCCTGATATCACAAAGATCTGCGTCAAATTACAAACTCAGTTCTGCTGTCTCAACAATGTCAATCTTGATATGTTAGCAGTTGGGTTTTCAGGAATAGATCCATTAAACAGGGCATTGAGGTTAATACCAGTCATGTCTCTCAGTTATATCTTCTATTGTAACAAAAGCCAAAAACATCTATGTAGACAGAAAATCTATTTCTGCAGCCAGTATTATAGTGTAGGAGCAGAATTCAATGCTCCCTGCTGCAACGAACATCCTAGTAACATTATCTCTGTGATTGGGAGTGAAAGCAGAATGTCAGCACAACCTGTGCGCTTATTGGGAAAATGGACAAAAGCTACTCCGTCTAGTGCAAGAACGAGCAACCTCAGCAGCCCGCATGCCGCAATGTTATCCTGGAGTCTTACGATAGACACAAATGGGTCCTTCTGCGGGTGAGAGAAAGAGAAGACCATATGCCCTGTTACACCAGTGATACCATCTGATGCTTATGTCTGCTGACAGCCAGTGTCAGCGCCTTATGCTCTGAATGGACAATTTTACTTACACACTGATACACACAAAACCACAGTATTACATTGCCTTATACAGAAAAATAACTTACAGCAGTAGCAAGGGACGCTTCTACATACCATGTAATCTGCCATGCAATATATAAACTATATATAGTATAAACTATATCTATCTATCTATCTAATCTATCTATCTATCTATCTATCTATCTATCTATCTATCTATCTATCTACCCGGAGATATGTGATTCATTTCATGATGCTTATCTTGCGATCTCTCAAAACAATGGAAAAGGTAAGTGTGGAGAGGGGATTGAAAGAATAGTTTAGGTGTTATAATATTATAATAGAACAGCCTCTAAAATAAAGCCGTCTGAAATGGACCATATGCCTCATGCGCTTGTGCTGGGTCAGACTGGCCCACCAGAGTATCAGTGGACTCAGGCTCTAAAAAAGAGGTCTCAAACAGCCAACATACAGCCCCTAAGACACTTATCTGCCATGAGGGGACACCTGCCTCTGAGGGGGCCATGGGAGCCTATGGTCCATTTTCTCCTTGTACAGCCTCGTAGGCTTTAGGCCAATAGGCCTGAAGACTATCACATACCTCCCAACCGTCCTGCATCCAGCAGGACTTTTCTGGATTACAGTGGCTGTCCCGCTGTACGGGGGAGGTATGTCCCGGTTTCTGGCAGCTGTCCCTGCGTCCATAGGATGCAGAGACAGTTGCCTGAATGGTGATGAAGCAGAGAGTCGGCATCGGCTCACTGC
This sequence comes from Rhinella marina, assembly GCA_900303285.1. Classification (NCBI taxonomy): domain Eukaryota; kingdom Metazoa; phylum Chordata; class Amphibia; order Anura; family Bufonidae; genus Rhinella; species Rhinella marina. The sequence continues at coordinate 226,081 of ONZH01009077.1, read as the reverse complement.
TTCATCCATTCTCCCTCCCATCCTTCCTGCAGGCTCTCCGTACCTCCAGGCGGCTCTCCACACCTTTGGTCTGGGTGGGGGGGCGGGGCCGGCCGTCAGTCAGCCTTGGCTCCGCCCCCCCAGACTAAAGAAGTAGATGTTCTGCTGGTGATGCTGCTAGGAAGAAGGTAAGTGTCATGGTGTTTATTTTTTTCAACTTTCTGTGAATGGCACAAGGTGGGCATATTACTAGTAGACAATATATTACTGGGGGCACAATGTAGACATGTTACTGGGAGCACAAATGTGGGCATATTACTGGGGGCACAACATAAACTGGGGACCACAATGTGGGCACATTAGTGGGAGCACAACATTACTGGGGAGCACAATGTGGGTGTATTACAGGGAGGCACAATGTGGACATATTACTTGGGGGCACAATGTGGGCATATTACTGGGGGGCACAGCTTGTCATATTACTGGGGGCACATAACAGGGCATATTATTGGGGGCACATAACAGGGCATATTACTGGGGGCACATAACTGGGCATATTACTGGGGGCACATAACTGGGCATATTACTGGGGTCACAGATGGTCATATTAATGGGGGCACATAACGGGAATTATTACTATGTGGGCCAGTAAGGGACTGAGTGGGATTAGCTGGTCCAGCAGAGAACAACCTGTCAGAATTCACCGGCTCCGGCACTGCTGGATGCAGAATGCCCACCGGCCCTATTAACTATAATGGGGTCCGGCAGAGATCCGGCCTCAGTCTGGTAAAAATGCAGAGAATCAGTGGGACACAAACCGCTACATGTCTGAGTTTGTGTCCAGCCAATTCCTTGCATTCTCTGCCGGATCAGGTGGCCAGAGCCTAGTGCTGCAGGTGGGAAAGTAGCCTTACCCTGTATGTTTTGTATTGCTGTATGTAATGTTAGGATGGAATATGTTAGGTTGAGAATTTGGCCCCCGGTAGGGGGGGGGGGCCCAGGCACATTTTTTGCACAGGGGTCCTCTGCTGTCTGTGTCCGCCCCTGGCTGGGGGTACTATAGGGCGGCTTATTTGTACGGGGGCACTATGGTGGCATTGTTAATACTGGGAGGCATTATTATGAGGCACAATATGGTGGCCATTTTTTCTAATGTGGGCACTCTTGGGGAGAATTATCATTATTGGAGTAGGGTAGGGGGCACGATTAATATGGGGGGAACGATCTGTATGGCACTATATTTGCAGTATAGTGTTTGTGGGCATTGGGGAGAATAGCGGGTACAGTATTGGGCGTAACAGCGGAATGACAATTTTGGGGCACAAAGAGGAAAAAGTGAGGAAACTGGAAAAGTAAAAAATATAAGATGTATTTGTGATAAACTTTGCAGAGACGAGACACAGTGGTCTGGTCCAAATGGAGAAGATGAGGAAAAAAATGTCTACATCACTCGATATAAGAGGTATGTGGTTCTGTAGCCTGTTAACAATAATTTTGTATTATATCGTATTTGAAATGAAAGTGGCCCATCAACTGGACTTTCTTTTCTATCCCTGTGCCATATATCTGGCCGAGTTTGAGGCCTCTGCTCTAATACCATAGTGGGCCCCAAAGGTCCAGGAGAAAAAGAACACCATGTGGCTGCCTTTGGCGCCAATCTTTTGCCACTAGGACCTATGTCTTTGATTTACAACTTAGTAGACTTTATCACTGACATAGAGGTTGGGCCCTGAAAATTATTTCCTCTGGTAGACCCAAAGAACCCTAGTCCGACACTGCACATATGCACAGGGTCGCAGACTTCTTGTGAATCTTGCTGTGTTTTAGAGAAGTTCTCCTCTACAAGCATCTGTAGTTTGAAGGCAAGCAATTACATAAATGCAGAGATCAGCACCCAGCTTTTCTTTAATATACTGTAAATATAACAGCCCTGATGTCCTATTGCTTTCCTTTTGCCTTATTGAACAGACCAGTGAAGATACGGCAGACAGACTTATGCACATCTCTGGGTGCTGGGCTATTCCTCTTGAAAATTCTCATCTATTTCATCAGCTCACGTCCTCTATGTGCTGGTGTAAATGACTTGATCTGAACTTGTGCCTGGACTATAATGAAATGCAGGCCGCAACAAGCCTATAGATTAAGCAATTTAGCTGTGTGATGCTATTTTTATCTGTCGGTGAAATATAGGAAGGCTCTTTTTTTACCCTTATGACATCTCATCAGCGCAAGAAAAGAAATTGCAAATATAAAAGAGAACGTTTTGTTAACACATGAGTGCCCAATGCATGTATGAAGCATTCTTGTGTTTTACCAGACTTGCACGCGACTGTATGTGTTTTGCGGTCCGCAAATTGCGGATCCGCAAAAAAAACGGATGTCGTCTGTATGGCATTCGTTTTTTTTGCGGATCCATTCTAACAATGCCTATCCTTGTCCGCAAAACGGACAAGAATAGGACATGTTCTATTTTTTTGGGGGGCTACGGAACGGACATATGTATGCAGACAGCACACAGTGTGCTGTCCGCATTTTTTGCTGACCCATTGAAATGAATGGGTCCGCATCCTATCCGCCAAAAAAACGGAATGGACACGGAAACAAAATAAGTTCGTGTGCATGAGGCCTAAAACTGACCATACATATTGGATTAATGTCAACCATCCAGTGGGACGGGCCAACTATCTAATGTGCAAAAGAGCGTCACGATCCCGATCTACTGTTAGGATCGACCCGTTGCATTTAAACATTCTTGATCTTTATGTTCTCATGTGAGATAAACTGCTACCAGAGGAGTTGCTCCTCTACCATAGTTCATAGCATGCATGTGTATGGTGGGGCTCGGAAGAGATAGTTGTCGAATGACTTCTATCTACGTAAGTGTTTGGTCAGTCATAGTGAATGTTTATTAGCAAGGCAGCCCAATTAGAAGGACTGTGTAATACTAAATAGGAACACAAGCCATAATGAGAATAAAACTATAGACGTAGTAAAATCAGTGGTGGACTTAACACCATGCAAACCAAGCAAATGTTCGGGACTCCAGAGACCAGGGGACCCTTGTGCGCCACAAGTGTTGGGCTGTAAAAGCTACTTACAGGGCCAGACATACTACCTGTGCAGCTGATTCAGCTCCACATGGGGCCCAGGGGTGGAGAAGGGCTTTCACAGCTGTAGCAGAAGTTCTCAGGCTGCACTGCTAAGGCCTAGTTCACATATCAGTTATTTGGTCAGTTATTGGGAGCCAAAACCAGGTTCAGGTCAAAAACACAGAACAGGAGGAAATATTTCCTTCATACCTGATCTCTGAGGAGGCTTCACCACTGGTTTTGCCTCACAAGAACTGATGGAAATAACTGACCAAATAACTGATGTGTGAACTGGGCATCAGCTGAGAGTATGATTTAGCAGCAGGCTCGGACTGGCCCGCAGGGGTACAGGTGAATCCCCAGGTGGGCCCCTAGTCCCCCTCTTCCTGCCCAAGTGGTACATGGCACAGTAGACTGACTGTACTGCATATAGCATCTCAACCAGCCTATGCTTCCTTACAAAGGCTGGGCAGATTATTTAACAAACTACCCAGTTTATTATGTTACTGTAGATGAAGCATTTGGCTGAGATGACTTCTAAATATAGAGGCAGACTAGCCGGTATCCACTTTCCCCAGAGACCCACTTTCTTGAAGTCGCTGCAGGGACCCCATAATCAATCATCTTGTAGTGTCTAGCTGCTGTTAGTGCAGGTAATGTTTGCATGTATCTGTGCAGTGGGCCCCAGAATGAATTTTACTGGTGGGCCCTAGACACCCCAGTCCGACACTGTTTAGCAGGCTTACAGGTGTGGAGCTTAGTGGACTGCTGGGTGAAAAACTTAGCAATAGGAACAGAGCTTAGTGGTGTGACGTGAGCCCCCAGACATAACTTTGCTTGGTATCCCAGAGATTCCAAATCTGTTTGTGTGCATAATTTATGATAAGTAATTGGCCACCTGCATCCTGACCTATGGACTGAGTGACTGGGAGCCTCTATCATAAGCCACTCACTGTATTATTCTATCATTTAATTCTGGTACTTAGATTATCATTACTGTCTAACGTTTATTGGGTAATATCTCTCTAATCCTCTATTGGTCCCCTGAAGAACCCTAGTGGAGGAAATACATTGGGACAGTGTAGGATTAATAATTAGGACACAATAGAAGGTTCTTGTGTAGAGTTCATCCACTATGAGGAAATTTTCCGGTAGTGAAGGGTAGGTAGGGTGTATCAAGGTCAGCCCCCCCAGCAGACACACACCATTATTTATGTTGCCTCCCTGTGTGCTATTCATAAAGCTTTAATTATCTAATCATTTGAACAATGTAGGGTTAACTAGGGTGCAGTAGGGGTAGGTTCCTGTGTAGGTTTTACAGTCCATGTATACAGAGATTTCATAGCTTCCATGGGACAACAGAACACTTTTTTTGCACTGATAGAAATAAACTAATGGGGTCATTTATCAAACTGGTGTAAAGTAGAACTGGCTTAGTTGTCCATAGCAACCAATCAAATTTCGCCTTTCATTTTTGACAGCTCCTTTGGAAAATGAAAGGAGGAATCTGGTTGCTATGGGCAACTGAGCCAGTTCTACTTTACACCAGTTTGATAAATGACCCCATAAGTAGCGAAAACTGTGATGAATGAACACTACAAAGGTGCAAACTAGAAATATACATATATATATATATATATATATATATATATATATATATAGTACAGACCAAAAGTTTGGACACACCTTCTCATTCAAAGAGTTTTCTGTATTTTCATGACTATGAAAATTGTAGATTTACACTAAAGGCATCAAAACTATGAATTAACACATGTGGAATTATATACTTAACAAAAAACTGTGAAACAACTGAAAATATGTCTTATATTCTAGGCTCTTCAAAGTAGCCACCTTTTGCTTTGATTACTGCTTTGCACACTCTTGGCATTCTCTTGATGAGCTTCAAGAGGTAGTCACCTGAAATGGTATTCCAACAGTCTTGAAGGAGTTCCCAGAGATGATTAGCACTTGTTGGCCCTTTTGCCTTCACTCTGCGGTCCAGCTCACCCAAAACCATCTCGATTGGGTTCAGGTCTGGTGACTGTGGAGGCCAGGTCATCTGGCGTAGCACCCCATTACTCTTCTTAATAGCCCTTACACAGCCTGGAGGTGTGTTTGGGGTCATTGTCCTGTTGATAAATAAATGATGGTCCAACTAAACGCAAACCGGATGGAATAGCATGCCGCTGCAAGATGCTGTGGTAGCCATGCTGGTTCAGTATGCCTTCAATTTTGAATAAATCCCCAACAGCAAAGCACCCCCACACCATCACACCTCCTCCTCCATGCTTCACGGTGGGAACCAAGCATGTAGAGTCCATCCGTTCACCTTTTCTGCGTCGCACAAAGACACGGTGGTTGGAACCAAAGATCTCAAATTTGGACTCATCAGACCAAAGCACAGATTTCCATTGGTCTAATGTCCATTCCTTGTGTTCTTTAGCCCAAACAAGTCTCTTCTGCTCGTTGCCTGTCCTTAGCAGTGGTTTCCTAGCAGCTATTTTACCATGAAAGCCTGCTGCACACAGTCTCCTCTTAACAGTTGTTGTAGAGATGTGTCTGCTGCTAGAACTCTGTGTGGCATTGACCTGGTCTCTAATCTGAGCTGCTGTTAACCTGCGATTTCTGAGGCTGGTGACTCGGATGAACTTATCCTCTGCAGCAGAGGTGACTCTTGGTCTTCCTTTCCTGGGGCGGTCCTCATGTCAGCCAGTTTCTTTGTAGCGCTTGATGGTTTTTGTGACTGCACTTGGGGACACTTTCAAAGGTTACCCAATTTTTCGGACTGACTGACCTTCATTTCTTAAAGTAATGATGGTCACTCGTTTTTCTTTACTTAGCTGCTTTTTTTCTTGCCATAATACAAATTCTAACAGTCTATTCAGTAGGACTATCAGCTGTCTATCCACCTGACTTCTGCCCAACACAACTCATGGTCCCAACCCCATTTATAAGGCAAGAAATCCCACTTATTAAACCTGACAGGGCACACCTGTGAAGTGAAAACCATTTCAGGTGACTACCTCTTGAAGCTCATCAAGAGAATGCCAAGATTGTGCAAAGCAGTAATCAAAGCAAAAGGTGGCTACTTTGAAGAACCTAGAATATAAGACATATTTTCAGTTGTTCCACAGTTTTTTGTTAAGTATATAATTCCACATGTGTTAATTCATAGTTTTGATGCCTTCAGTGTGAATCTACAATTTTCATAGTCATGAAAATACAGAAAACTCTTTGAATGAGAAGGTTTGTCCAAACTTTTGGTCTGTACTGTATATATATATATATATATATATATATATATATATATATATATATAGATTCACACTGAAGGCATCAAAACTATGAATTAACACATGTGGAATTATATACTTAACAAAAAAGTGTGAAACAACTGAAAATATGTCTTATATTCTAGGTTCTTCAAAGTAGCCACCTTTTGCTTTGATTACTGCTTTGCACACTCTTGGCATTCTCTTGATGAGCTTCAAGATACAATGCAACAGCACCCTGCAAAGCAAATCAAGTACAACAATGCCATAGTAGTAGAAGGTATTCTGGTGTTAATGCTACACTTATTTGAAAAAATGTCAAAAAAAATTTGGAAAAAATTAAAAAAAATAAATAAATTTATATGAAATTGAGATTCTTGGCAAATACATTTTGTACAAAATTATCTGAGCCCGTCTGCCAAACGTCAAGGCGATCTCTGTAAGACGGGACCTAACACTAAATACTACCTGTTATGTATCAACATAAAGTTCAGGGAGTGAAGGCTCCATGTGCTTTCAGTGTTAGGTCCCGTCTTACAGAGATCGCCTTGATGTTTGGCAGACGGGCTTAGATAATTATGTACAAAATGTATTTGCCAAGAATCTCAATTTTTTCAAATAAGTGTAGCATTAACACCAGAATACCTTCTACTACTATGGCATTGTTGTACTTGATTTGCTTTGCAGGGTGCTGTTGCATTGTATCTTTTTTCCTTTGTGTATTTAGCCATAGCAACGTGCATCTGCTCATTTGGCGGTGCTGACTGACCCCCTTTTTCTTTGCAATTTGCATTGGAGGTGTGGCTACTCCATTTCAGTCGTGCACTCCTAACCAGCCTGTCTGCCCCAGAGTCTGTTTTTAATTAGTGTAAGTATAAAGCTGTGCTTGCATGTTGGTATCTGCATTCCATGGAAGCCATTTTGGCATTGAAATGAAAGCACATGGAGCCTTCACTCCCTGAACTTTATGTTGATACATAACAGGTAGTATTTAGTGTTAGGTCCCGTCTTACAGAGATCGCCTTGACGTTTGGCAGACGGGCTCAGATAATTTTGTACAAAATGTATTTGCCAAGAATCTCAATTTTTTCAAATAAGTGTAGCATTAACACCAGAATACCTTCTACTACTATGGCATTGTTGTACTTGATTTGCTTTGCAGGGTGCTGTTGCATTGTATCTTTTTTCCTTTGTGTATTTAGCCATAGCAACGTGCATCTGCTCATTTGGCGGTGCTGACTGACCCCCTTTTTCTTTGCAATTTGCACTGGAGGTGTGGCTACTCCATTTCAGTCGTGCACTCCTGACCAGGCTGTCTGCCCCAGAGTCTGTTTTTAATTAGTGTAAGTATAAAGCTGTGCTTGCATGTTGGTATCTGCATTCCATGGAAGCCATTTTGGCATTGAAATGAAAGCACATGGAGCCTTCACTCCCTGAACTTTATGTTGATACATAACAGGTAGTATTTAGTGTTAGGTCCCGTCTTACAGAGATCGCCTTGACGTTTGGCAGACGGGCTCAGATAATTTTGTACAAAATGTATTTGCCAAGAATCTCAATTTCATATTAAAAAATTTAAAAAAAAAAAATTTTTTTTTAAAAATTTTTTGGACATTTTTTCAAATAAGTGTAGCATTAACACCAGAATACCTTCTACTACTATGGCATTGTTGTACTTGATTTGCTTTGCAGGGTGCTGTTGCATTGTATCTTTTTTCCTTTGGCTTATAACAATGCTTCTGGGTAGTTCTAAGCAAGAGACAAGAGGGATTCCTCAGTATTGCAGTACTGTACCACCTGATTATTAAGACATAGTGGTGGGGCTATATACAGGCAAAAACTGAATTGACTATTGCGCTGAAATTCACATGAAACATGAAACTAGCGGAGAGAATTTTGATGATGCAAGAGTATCACAGTATAAGATGAGAACTCCAAGCTTATTTTACTTTTTATTTAGTACAGGGGTTCTATCACCCTGGAGACGAGGTAGCTGTTTTCTACATTATCTTCACATGTTTGCTAAGAAACACCATAGGTTGTAATGTAGTTTCTATAGGAACACTGCTCGGAGGAAGCAGTTAGGAGAATTCAGCCACATTCAGTTACATCTGATAAAAACATAGAGGCAGATTTACAAAGCAAAATGCGTCAGAATTCTGGTTTAATTTCCACCAAAAAACCTCACTTGTGTGCTACATTTATTATTTGCTTTTGTCAGTTTTTGCAAATCGCTTGGCATGGGTATGACTTATGAAAATACATAAGCTATCCATACTTCCTGCACCCCTTTCTTCAATAAATGTGCATGGTGGGCTCAACTTAGCATTTGTGCCCTTTCTATAGGGTGAGAAGAATATGCCACTGCCAGACAGCTCTAATGGGCCCTTTTTTCCCAAAGGAAAAAAGGATCAGGAATGTTGAACAATAGATGCTATCGAGGGAGAGTCGAGACTCACACATACACGTGAGATAGTCCAGTAAAATTGATGGGTTCAGCCGATGTGTATTTCGGCCTATTGTCTTAGATTCCAGGATGCTAACACTTCCCATGCATCATACTAAATGTTGCTTTCTAAGGGCCCTTAAAAAGCAACCGTGTGCACCACTGACTTGAATGGATAAGCGATCTGCAAGTTACGGCCAAAGATAAAACGTTCTATTTTTTGAGGTGCTGAGGCACGGAACCGAAAGCTCACAGAAGAGCTTTGTAATGTTTCTGTGGGCTTCCTATCTGTGCCTCCACTCCGCATAAGATAGGTGAGGTCCTATCTTTGGTCATATCATGTGGATCATGGACTGGCAACACAGAGTTCACACAGCCAATGCCAACATATTGCAGACAGTCGGTTTGCAGTCTGCAATACGAGCACTGAGCCCTTACATTTGTGTGCAAGAAAAACTGGGGGTCAGTCAGCACATCCAAGTATGCAGGTGCACGTCACACAGGTGTGGCTGCAAAATAAAATGGTAAAACATAGAAGGTGCAACAGCACTCAGCGAACACAGACAGCAAATCGAATACATATAATACCGCCATACTCACCATCTACACGATGCTTGCGCTACATTGTAAATGTGAGATTCTTGGCAGATAACTTTATATAAAAAAGCTATCTGTGCCCGTCTGCCATACCAAGGCGATCTCTTTAAGACGGGAACCTAAAAAGCCATAACGCTCAAGGAATACAGGTTCCATATAATGCTGAGCCAACTCTGTTCCACCTCTCCTGGTACCAGTTAGGCCTCCAAATGCATATAAGGAGAGCAGGGCAAAGCTTTATACTAGCACTAATTAAAATCAATAGGTAAGGCAGACAGGTTAGTTAGGAGTGCACGACCGAATGGTGGTGGAGTCAGCCACGCCTCCACCTAAACTGCAAGAAAAACTGGGGGTCAGTCAGCACATCCACCACCATTTCGGTCTTTGCCCTGCTCTCCTTATATGCAGAGTTGGCTCAGCATTATATGGAACCTGTATTCCTTGAGCGTTATGGCTTTTTAGGTTCCCGTCTTAAAGAGATCGCCTTGGTATGGCAGACGGGCACAGATAGCTTTTTTATATAAAGTTATCTGCCAAGAATCTCACATTTACAATGTAGCGCAAGCATCGTGTAGATGGTGAGTATGGCGGTATTATATGTATTCGATTTGCTGTCTGTGTTCGCTGAGTGCTGTTGCACCTTCTATGTTTTACCATTTTATTTTGCAGCCACACCTGTGTGACGTGCACCTGCATACTTGGATGTGCTGACTGACCCCCAGTTTTTCTTGCAGTTTAGGTGGAGGCGTGGCTGACTCCACCACCATTTCGGTCGTGCACTCCTAACTAACCTGTCTGCCTTACCTATTGATTTTAATTAGTGCTAGTATAAAGCTTTGCCCTGCTCTCCTTATATGCATTTGGAGGCCTAACTGGTACCAGGAGAGGTGGAACAGAGTTGGCTCAGCATTATATGGAACCTGTATTCCTTGAGCGTTATGGCTTTTTAGGTTCCCGTCTTAAAGAGATCGCCTTGGTATGGCAGACGGGCACAGATAGCTTTTTTATATAAAGTTATCTGCCAAGAATCTCACATTTACAATGTAGCGCAAGCATCGTGTAGATGGTGAGTATGGCGGTATTATATGTATTCGATTTGCTGTCTGTGTTCGCTGAGTGCTGTTGCACCTTCTATGTTTTACCTTACATTTGTGTGCATAAGCCCTAATTCTAAGCACCAAACATCCAATATAGGTGAAGTCAGACAGAAGGTGTGGGCCAAAATTTTCATTATCACACACTGAAAGAGAAAATGACCAACACAATTTTTTTTTGTATTCTCAGCCATCAACAGTGTGAAAGAATTGACAGAGTGGAGTCTGAGAGCACAAATTTGTGTAAACCTGTAATATACGGTGGATAAGAACTAATACTACATGTCACATGGATTTATGTAATTTTAAGAAATGTTCTTCACAGAGTGAGAGAACGGCTCTGTACCAGACCTAAATTATATACTTCTGGTCTGTGAACTGCTTCAACTATTTACTTTCACAGCTCATATGGAAAATTCTGCTTGTTAACGGCAACTGGTTTGCAACTGGGTTCTCCTTCAATAAACAGTATCAGGGCATGTGGTTGAACAGTTGACTATAGTTTTTCACAAGAGGCACAAATGCTTCATAGTTGTAAACACAGAGGAGGATTGGCCATAATTCCCTGATGGACCGATGCCTAGGGGGCCACCCAAGCTCTCCTGATGGCTGCAGGCCGGATACATAATGATCTGATGCTCAATGGCTGCAGTTGTCCTCCTGAACTCAATTGTATTACCATCCTCAGGACGATGATACAGTTGAATATTGTGGAGAGGGAGGCAGTATTTGGTGCTGCATTATGGTATTTAATTTTGCTGCAGTGGTACTTTGTGCTGCACTATGGTATTGAATGCCCTGTCTACTTCTGTTTTCCCTGCCTACTTGTATTGGCTCTCCCTTATGTTGCCTTATGTTCTATCAATTCAGTCCCACCTCCCCTTTTAGTTTTTTTTCCAGGGCCACTTTAAGTTCCCAATCCGCCACTGTGCAAACACACAGTGGCACAAAAAGCAATTGCAACATACTGTATGGTATTAAAGACCTGAATGTTACCGAACTATACAGTAGTTCACTTAAGAGCAGTCCTTTATTGGGACTGAGGAAACACACAATACTTTACTGGTCCATCGACAGTCAGGTTGCACCAGGAGTGACTGCTAGTTTTCGCCTGTTCAACAGTACTAATGTGGCTCTCCAAGAGGCTACCCGCTGCCACAATCTGCCCCACCTAGGCAGTTCTTAAAGGGCCGAACCTGCCACATCCAACATTGGTCACAAACATGCATCATCTCTTGCATGTCCTGTCTGTTATGGATCACCTGCTTCAGTTTTCACCCACTCGATTTTAATGAGTACCAAAATCTGCATGCAAATCTTTATCACGACACATATGGTTTGGGATGCAAATCTTTCAGTATTCTGCTGTGAAGTATGAACCCATTCGTAGATGGTCAGAGAAAATGTCCCTGACTTCAAACATCTTTCTCTCCTACAAGGGCTGAGAAGAGTAAAACAATCAAGCAACAGGATAGGGAGTCATTAGAGACCATACTAAGAGGGGTGCTCTATTTTAACAATTGCTGTAAGGTCCCATGCCCCTGGTTACAAACAAACCCTGTACTACAATAGGGTTGTCTTGTGTTTGCAGCACCTTATTTCTCAACAATTTTAAATTCTTTGTGATTTCATATTTTAAAAGATAGAAATGCAGACAAGGAAATGAGTGAAAAGACACAGAACACAAAACATTTGTGTGGCTGGGTTCAATCAATTCTAAATCTATTGAAGAATACAGCTAAGCTCCTCGAATCCCATTTAAAAAAAAAAAGATTATACAATATTCCAATAATATAGCGCGCACTCATATTTACTCTGTGGGAATAGAAACATACTAAATCTCTCAAACAAATCAATTTTCTTTTTAAGATATGAAACTTCAATCATATTAATTCAAACCTGTACACCTGTCAGAAGCTGCAAGAACGCTTCTATGGGATCATTTTGCAAATTTTTCCATTTGCTAGATAAATACTTGAGAATAATCACAGTACAATTATATCTGTCTTTGAGTAAAGGAGAGATGAAAATGCTTTGACAACAGTAATGCCTTCCTTATATCCCAAGGTAAAGACGCTGCCAAAGAGAAACATTTCATTGTATTTTCCCCTTTGTACATAAATCCGGTAGATTCAGTATTTCTGGTTGAGCAAATGTACAGAACTATAATAATAATAAAATAAAAAATAAAAAAACTTTGCTAGCATTTCATTTGTTCAGTATTCTGTCAGGTCATAACAATACTGCATATGGCCAAATTACCCGAAGCCAAAGTACAGCACCCATAGGAGTCTATAGGGTAAAACTGTGCCTCAGAATGCCCCTAGTTTCTTATTAGAGGAGCATGTAGTTCTTAAAGAAGAAAGGGAAGTAAACATATTAAAGAGGTTATCCCATGAAAATAAAAATTCTCATATAGTACAGAGCTAGAACCAGCCCTGATCCAGAGATCTCCCCATTTGTTGTTCTGATTGATCTGCTAGATTTATTTTAAGCTGACAGCTCAGGGAGTATGTCCTTTCTCAGGGGATGTGTGTCTTCTTCGGGCATGTGTCCATTCTCTGGGGGTGTAAACTTTCTGCTGCAGCTCTCTCCCTATCACAACTCAGGGGACGTGTTCGTTGTGCTGCAGCTCCCTCCCTGTAACTGTCTCAGCTTCTAATAGTAGAGATGACTGGTGGAAGGACAGAACTGAGCATGTGTGCGACCACCTATGCTATGTTACTAAGGTGGTCAGAGAAATAAAGAAAAGAACAAACAGCAAATTGCACTATACAGATAGATTTAATTGAAAATCTCAGCAGTTATACTAAAAGCATATGCAATTACAAACAGTATTCAGATCCAGGTGCTGGTTTGAAAACTGCTGAATATTTTTCATGGAACATCCCCTTTTTAGAAGGTTTTCCCTTTTTCATGTACTCCTAGGATTTTCTACCATATATGGTAAAAAAAGTGAGGCACTAGATGCTAGTGTAATAAGACTAAAATATGACCTATTTCCCTAAATATTAATGGAGAGGGGCTTACAGTGCCACATGTTTTGTGATTTCAATATTAGGCAATATGCTTAATAGTGGTCAGGCCAAACTCAAAGTTTAATTCTTGACCGTTTAGCGTGTTGCACTTCCTTCAATAGCTTATGGTCTCTTTTAAGCAGCGAACTAACAATCTGAAAATAAAAATAAGTGACTGTTACAGAGCTGAAGAAAGTTCATATATGTTATGTTATTGTGAGGTGTTGGGGTGAAATCACACACAAAGATTTATTGCAGACGTTTCTGAAGCTGTCTTGAACATCTGAATGAGGCTTGCAGGAATCCGCGTGCTTGACACCAGCAACACCCCATTAAACTGATATACACATTTGCAGAAATTTCACACACAAATCTGTGTCCGCATGTTCAGCTTTTGAGGGAATCTGTCACCTACAGTAATACATGAATAATTATGCTGCCTATGACTCCAGATCACTCATTTCTATGTGGACAGTCACCCCCATTACCCTGCTGGGCGCCCACAAACCAGCTGTGGAATGCATCGTAAGATCTGCACTCCTCTCCATTATGTGTGCATGTATCCACATACACATTACTGATCTGGGGTTATACTAGTTATGTATTACTTGAAGGGAACCTGTCACCATGAAATGCAGTGCAATCAGCAGGCATCATGTTATAGAGCAGGAGGAGCTGAGCAGATTAATATATGTTAGATTCTGTTTAGCAGCACTTGCCAGATGTGACAGATCTTCTTTTACATAACTTAAGATCTAAAGAATCAAGTACAATCCTAAAAGTACTGGCTATGATGTAGTCAGGCATGCTGTAGATGATGCAGGTCCTAAAGGTTCCAATATACCTTCAATAGCTTTTGGATGTTCCTTTGGCTATCTTTCCTGACTCCCTCATACACATACATGCCTGGTTCAGCTGAGCATGTATGTGCTTTTAGTGGGCAGAGAGGAGAAGGTTCCTGTCAGACACCTATGGTGATGGCTTATTTCTCAACTAAAGAAAAGGATTGGGCATTGAAGTTCAACGCACCCCATCAATAGTCCATGCTGAGATACATCTTCCTCTGTCTTTCTAGTCCTACCTATAATTAGCTGAGTAGAGTACATAGTGATTGAATCACAGCACCCTGTGTGTAATACTGGGTTATGGAGATTCCCGACAGGGATTCCCTACTGCTTTCACATGCTTGGGTTTCTTTCTAAGAAAAAAGGTTCTGTGGGACATGATTAGAATCAATGAGAGTCATAAATCTTCAATGACACAGAAACTTCTCCTTGCTGTAATCAGGTCATTAACGCCTACACCGTACAAGTCAGTGTAATAATTCCACTGGGATCTGTACATGTCCTGGAAATACAGATGTATCAAGCGTAAAACAAAGTGTATGGTAAGTGCATGTATGTCATCAAACCCTCGACTATTGCAGCCAGGAGACTACACGCAATGTTAATTAACGGTAATGATTAACACTACTTAACTATTTACCAGTCCATGACCTCTGCATCTTTTATATGGGTTGGCTGTAATGATTACATTGATTCCCTTGGCTGAGGTCTTCATCAGACAGGTTTTACAAGCGCAGAACTGGACTCTCTTGAGAGTGGGTTCAAGAGTCTAGGAGCACCCAGAACTTTATCAAGAGACTATGGGCTATTTATCAAAACCCACATGCAAAATTAAATGCCCCAGATTCATCCAGCAAAAAAAAAAAAAAAAAATTCTGCTGAAGTGACTTTCTTAATTAATCTTCTTCTGTGTTGCCCAATTACTAGAAATCAGAACTAGGACTTGAGCTGTGAGTCACTGCAGCAGTATTTAGAAGACATGGCTCACCCTCTACTATCTTCAAAGCATAGTTATCTTCAAAGGATTTTATTTCCCACGTTCACTTACAACGCTCTGAAAAAGAAAATGCTGAAATAATTTGATTTTCGTTTTTCAAAACCTGTGTGCCAGGCTCGGCATGCTGTGCAATGTGCTGCCAGCCCATGCACCAGCGTTAATTTGTTGTCTCACTCCCACACGACAGTGCACCTGGATCTATTTGTATGCAGCTGAGATGCTGCGTGATGTAGTTATCGCAATGGTTTGCCCCCTTAGGATGTGTCATGCTAATCACGCTCAAAAATAACTTCTCCTCTCACCAGCTATATGAAGGTTGAGCACTTCTACCCCATAGCTAGTGTGAATCTGGCTACCGGGTTTAACGCTTTCATTTTCATGGAAATTGGTAACACCTTACTTACCCAAACACATCTTATTGTAGGCTAACTACACTACCGCACAGACTGTCATCAAAATGCTATGGAAAAAGCAAACCTTCTACTTTCCCCTCTAGATTCTCTTTGAAAGACGAGGCTTATTAAAAATAAATAATGCAAACTTTCTGGGGAACTGGAGCTGCGCTCATGAGTTTTACATGCTTTGGAAATTTCTAGTGCACCAGCTGCATAGTTACAGACTTTACTATTAGGAATTAGGAAAACATATGTTGGATTTTACTGCTAGAAATGTCCTTGCTTAAAAGCAAAAATTTAAGTTCTTTTGCTATGAAATTTCAGGAATGTTCAAGACTAGTGATTCCCAACTGTAGAGAAACCTATGAAAAATCATTCTACTCCCAGAGGAACCCTGCTCTGATTTCTTGACAAACTAGATGTGGGAGTATTTGAACAGGCTGAAGCATCTTTGAACAAGCAGAAGGTTACCTTCTGTACCAAAAGTGACTGGTCTAGCTGCTTCTGTGTTTTGAGGAACTCCTGACCAGGACTCAAGGAATCCAAAGACTCTTGTGAATGCTGGTTGAGAAACACTTGTAAGATTTACTAAGCTAAATGAGCCACAATTTTAGCTCAGTTTGCTCCAAACAATTGGTGTACATGCCTTGCACCAGATTATTATGTGTTTTAGACACTTTTTGTGCCTCATCAGTTTTGAGAATTGTCTAGAAAAGGAGTGTGTTTTAGAGAAAAGGGGATGGCTGAAATGAGCAAAATTTTGTAGGAAAAACTCAAAAACTCACATAAAATATATCAAAATATACATCATGTTTAGTAGAACATATTTCTTAAGGTATGACAGTAAGTATTGATACTTATTGATAATTTTAAATTATTGATAATTTTAACAGAATCTACATGGTTGGCAAGGTTTTTGTAGCCCTTACCTTTTCTAGAACTTTTTCTTCATGAAGAATATAAAGATCAATCATACATACATGAAAAACAGGATCCATAAAGTCTCATACCTGGTGCACTGGAAGCTGATGGGACTCAAGATTTATAGGCTTCCATCTCCTCCCCTTCCTGCTGTCTCTACGAACCTCCAGAGTCTTTGAGCCAAGATCATCCTCTCCTAAAACAAACATATGCATATTAAATACAACCTGACAACCTGCTCCTCTAAGAGTCTAACTCTGGCCATACACAAGATACCTGTAGAACGAATACTTTATCGTCCAAAAGCTATTTCACTTGACCCCTTCCCCATACACATGCATGTATCCAAAACAGAAGAGGGAGAGAAGCTGATGCTATAAACCTCCCAAGGCAGCAAAATGATCACAAATGTTGAAATCTTAATTGAGAGGCCCCACAAACACTAGATAGTTGCTCTGCCAAAATCAGCAGGTTTGGCCAATATATACATCACATGTGACTTTCTTCTTGCCAGATTTTAGCCCCCATCTTCCAAATATTTTACCTCAGTTCTATGTTAGCTGAAACGCGCTGTAGGTGTCCCCCATATATTATTGTCATGACCACACCTCATTTACTCTACTAACCTGTGCTCATTAGCTTCTTTTTTATCCATCCAACTTGATCAAGTCCAGATGGAGTGCTCTGAGAAAGAGGTAGTGACATACATCTATCCAGTGGGAACTTGAAAGAAGGAGGCACAGTGAGTGGAGTGGGGGGCAGTCTCAGAGGCTGAAAAGAAGAATTACATTGTCATCTATAAATAATAAAATAATATCATGAAGTATAAATCTGAACACATAGCACCTCCTCTAAATGTGTGGTTGGTTCAAAGATACAACCCGTAGAAGTAATAGTTTGTGAGAAGACACTTTTTTGTGTTCTTTAAAATTTAGTACATAAAGCTATTTTTTTTTATTTATTATTTTTTTTAATACATAACATAGAATAATGTGTTAATTATTGTTCTAAGTACATAAAGCTATTGTGTTAGTAAAAAGATGAATATTTTATTGTATGTCATGGCTTGTATGATGTACAATGTTTGGCATGCTTACTATTCTTTAATATAAGACCAACACCAAAACATCCTTCAAAGGACACTGGAAAGTCATAAAGTCACCTAAAAAAAAACAACATCTAGATGCAATAAGTGCTAAACTACACCGTGTCTTTTAGCTGGCCACCGTAACAAATAAGAAAAAATCCAATATCTTAGTAACAAAAAAAGCAATGCTACCATTACTTCTTATTCACTAACTTGTACATGTACATGTTGAGTGCAAATCCTCTTTAGTTAATGTGTCCCACCAGTCATTTTGTGAATGCTCAATCAATCCATTAATAGTAATGGAAGGTATGAAGGTTTTTGAATGAGAAGAATCATGGATTTCAGTAACTTTAAATTATTTCATTGTAGGGATAGGTAAACTTACATGCCCATTTCTCTACAGAGCTGGGTCCCATTCTTTTAGGGCATTCTAGGCTCCCAGATTCACTTTCTGACACACTAACTAGTCAGAAACTATTAAAGTTGAGGCTCCCTTTAATGTAATTTATCATTATGTAACAAACCATGCAACATAATACTAATTTAGATTATACAATGCCTTGATTATCAATATAATATAAAATATGAAATACTGCAGAAAAGGTAGAAATGTGGAGCTCACCGGAAGAATACTTTCATCTTTGGTTAAAAGACCAGAGGTCATGACTTTAGTGGACTCATCACTCTTCTGGTCAGTATCTGAGTCACTTGCGAGGCTGGTGTCATTGTCTAACTCATCATTGGTATCAGTGTCGTGTTTAGCTGATATGGATTCCTCCTCTTCCTCATATTCCGTTTGCAAGTCATTATTGATCTGCACCTGATCAGTTAATTCTGCATCTTCAAATTCATTCACAGTTGATTCCTCCTCTCTGGTGATATCAAGAATTCCATTATGCCATCGTTCCTAGATAAATCCAATAAATCACAGCAACATGAAAGAATGGTCAAAGCATCACTACTTCCGAAAATATAAGCCAAGGTACAGTTAAACAGGAGTGAAATGACGACTAGGATTTAAAATAGTCCATGAAGAATTATGAAAGAGATCACAGAGAGGTCCCCTTATAGGTGCAGACCATTAGGACCCCCATGTTGACGTCCTATAATTACAGTACAGTGAACAATGATCACTTTTACATTTTACTCAGACCAAAAATCCAACGTGTTTTGCCTGTGGATCTCGAGGAAAAAACCTGTAGCTGACCTTCTGACATGATATGCAGTTTGAACTGCAGTGGAAACCGTCCTTTAAAGGGGTTGTGCACTAATTTCCAGACCTCTCAAACTGTATTGGTGATCATATTTACCTGATCCCCAGTGCTGGGTCCCGACCTTGTAAGCTTGCTCGAGTACCTCCATATGAACTTCCTGTTTGAAGCCACTGCAGCCAATCACTGCTCCCCTCGCATCATATCAAATGGTAACGAGACACAAGGGAAGCAGATCAACACTGTGGCCAGTCACTGGCTACAGTGGCATCAAACCAGAAGTTACATGGAGGGACTCAAGACAATCAGTGGAGGCCAGGAGATAAACGAGCAGGGACCCAATGCCAGTGATCAGGTAGGTATGATCACTAACGTAGATAGCGCCATTCTGAGAGGTTTGGAAATTAGTGTACAACCCCTTCAATTGATATTTTAGTATCTACTATGCAGATTCCGATTAAAAGCAAATACATGTTTATGTTAAAGGTTTTCCCTGCTTTGAACAATGCCTATTTATTAGAAGAGTCCCTTGATAATGAGCTGATCACAACTAGTTCCATTGCTGTGATCAGCTGTGATCTGTGGGAAAGTCTGGCAGTTAGTGTTTAACTTCTCTATAGCACCACCACAGGAGAAGCTGAGCATTACACAGTGTACATTCATATCAATGGATTGTCTTTCTAATACAGGACAGGACAAGTCCTCCAGAGCTACAGATGCTCTTGTAGTTGCTCTTCAACCTGTCCAAGAGATGGGGGTCTTGAACATGGTACCCAAGTCAATTAACTCAAAATTCCAACAAGGTACATGAAAATGAGCTTTTCTAAACCTGGTAATTCATTTATGTAGGTTTTGAAGCAGATTTCGGCATGTGAAACGTACCAGAATCCTCATCACAAATCCCTTGCTCTGAGCAGGCCACACATTTACACCTCAAGCCTGCCTGCTATGGATTCTTCTAGCACATGACACAGTAACATACTAAGGTTGAAATTGAACATCAACATAACCCATTATCCTGGAGTGTTGAGCAAATGCAATACAATCCCTATGCAGCAGACACCAATATTTCTTTTTACTTTACTCCAAATATGAATAAGTAAAAATCTGTAGATCGATTAGTTAATCGAATCAAATACAGGGGGTAATTTACTATATATCTGGCGCAGATTGCGGTGCAAAGGTTATTTGCACTGCAATCTACAGCTTTTCCCCGCTCACGTCAGGTCTAAAAAAGGGGGCATAGAAAATGGTCTAAATTTAAGCCAGCAAGGAAGCAGGCTTACATTTAGACTGGTGGGGGATGCGTTGAAGTTATGTAGAGGCCGGATCCACCTCCAGCACAAGGGGTTATTAAGACCGGTATCTTAAATGCCAGTCTTAATAAATGAATCCCACAATCCTTAATGAACTTATCACTAATTCTTCCACTGTTGGCAGTAAATATAAATGTTCAATTTTCCTGCGGCGCCCCCACCAGAAAACCTAAGCATTACACTATGTCCACTCAAATCAACAGATTATCTGTGTAATGCAGGATAGGACAGGTCCTCTAAGGCAACAGACTCTCTTTGTAGCCACCTCTGACCTGAAAATACAAATCATGAACAGAGGATACCCCTATTAACCCAGAATTCCCTAAAACATTATATGAAAAAAGTTTTTCTGAACTAGGCAATCCCTTTAACTTTTCTTGCAATATGCAATTGCAAACCTAAACTATCTTTTGTCAAAACTAAAGAGAAGGCCATTGGGCAGGTTACATATCTGATTCAGATGTATATTTTTCCTCAAGGTATTGTCATCAGCATCTGCTAACAAAAGCCTCTTATGTAACAAACACTTTCTCTACTTAGCGTCCTATGTGCTGTAGTCCTATAAATAGTTCAGCAAGTACATCCACGTCCAGATCAGCACCTCCATCCACCTATCCTAACAAGACCCGGGTATGATGGATGTAAGTGCTTAGGGGCTGTGGGACCTCTCCTAGAATATATATAACTGCAGCTCAATCCTGCCCTCAGGTTAAAAAGACACTGCTGGTTTATCCAAGCATTCATTCCAGATAACAGGTCAATTCAAACTTCTAATCCCGAACACGTAGTATAGCATTTTTTTTTGTGAAAAGCCTTTTTTAATAATCTTCTATCACAGTTGACTAAGGCGATATAACTATATTCACACGTAGCAGTAGTGGTATAACAGGAAGCTGCACCACTGACATGTGAAGAAAAGGAAGCTAAAGGAATTTTTCCTGTCGTCACACGATTTTTAAAGAAACAGTTTTAGGAAACGTTCCTAGAAATGTTTCTATGGAATAGAGTAGTTTTTTCCCATTGATTCAAAATGAAATCGTATTTTCAGGTAATTTTTCAAAATAAGTTACCAGAAAAAAAAGCTATTTCTGTCAATTACATATTTTTTGTACTTTTTCCCTCTGCAATCTGTTTTTTTCTGAGTTAATGGGTGGAGGCTAGCTGGTTTCATGTCTGCCCAAACACAGGACGTGAATAACCAAGGAATTCTGCTTCCAAACATCCTGTAGTACACCATCAGAAGCAGCAGCATTAATGGAGCACATTACACGGCGGTGCTGAGCAGTTTAGATTTGAACCCAACAGTTAATTAAGACAGTAAATCACTTACAAATTAGCAGAAGTCTCTGTGTCAGTCTCTCTACCTCTGCCAGTCTGCAAAAGCACCTCCCTTCTTCTCCTCCCTCTCCGCTCTCCATAGACTTCTATGTAATCTGAACCTTCAGCGAGCAGGCAGCCTTTGAGCAGTGAATTGAGAGTCAATTAAGGGGAAGGGAGAGCAGGAGAGGAGCCTGAAAAGGTACTTTGGTTTGTACCTACACTCCAAAGATATGCTGATAGGGAACTTAGATCAGGAGTGCCCCTAGCCTTTCTGCTGCCTGAGGCGAAAACTGAAACGGCGCCACCCATGCCAATTTTTTAGCCACAATGAAAGCGCTCATTGCCCATGGCCCATCTGCTGCCCCTCTCTTGACCCTACCGGGTGCTGCCTGAGGTGATCGACTCACCTGGCCTCATTGGTGGTGCACATCTGACTTAGGCCTCATGCACACGAACGTATTTTCTTTCCGTGTTCGTTCCGGTTTTTTTGCGTATACGGAACCATTCATTTCAATGGGTCCGCAAAAAAAATGGAAGGTACTCCTTGTGCATTCCGTTTCCGTATGTCCGTATTTCCGTTCCGCAAAAAAATAGAACATGTCCTATTATTGTCCGCATCATGGACAAGGATAGTACTGTTCTATTAGGGGCCAGCTGTTCCGTTCCGCAAATTACGAAATGCACACGGACGTCATCCGTATTTTTTGCGGATCCATTTTTTCATACGGTCGTGTGCATGAGGCCTTAGATTATGAGCCCCATTGGGGACAGCGAGTGATTATAATGTCTACAAAACTCTGCATAATATGTCAGTGCTATATAAGTAAGTAAAATAATCAAGAAATCTTTTGGAAAAACAATGAAACAAGAGTTACTCTTTAACATAAAAACCTGCAAATCCTGCAAATCTCATCCACTACAATGCAACCCGTGCCCACTGTAGTACTATAGATCATAGACAGAAGCAAAAACAAAATCTCAAGTCAATGAGAAAAAGCATAATATTTTCCGTTCATGTGCGGCATGGTTTTATACATTTCATTACAACTGCTAAAATAGCAAGTAAAGGCCTCCAGTAATTAATACAATTGCTCTCCCCTATACAGTTTACATTTCTTGGCTGCATACCCCTTACACGAGGAGATGTGCTACTGCCAAACAAGCCTTTCCTCATTTGTCAGCTGATTGCTGGACATGTTTGCACGTAGCAATAATACAGAACGAATGTTCATCTGAACACTGATTCATCCAATCATATGCTTGAGAAAAAGACCCTATACTCTGTACACCAGTTATTGGTTACCTCCAACTACCACTATAATGGAGCCATACTTAGTGCGTTTATTTTGGGAATCTAGACATTCTGGAAATATTTATATGGCGTAATGGCAAATAACGGATTTATTACCATCAACATTAGTATTTTTTATTAATAGTCATTTTTTTTAACATGAATGTAACTTATTTTCAACAAATTTCACACATTCTTCACCCAAGTTAGGGCCCTTGCACACGACCGTATGCGCTCTGAGACATATGGTCCGTGAGCAGGCCATATGTCCCGGAGCAGCATCGATCGTGCGCACGGGAGCGCTCAGCATCATAGATTACAATGATGCTGTGCACGTCGGGCTGCCCGTGGGACTATTGTCCCGCACTCATATGATCATATGAGTGCCGAATAATAGTCCCGCGGGCGGCTCGACGTGCACAGCATCATTGTAATCTATGATGCTGTGCGCTCCCGTGCGCACAATCTATGTAGCTCCGGGACATATGGCCTGCTCACGGACCATATGTCTAGGAGTGCATACGGTCGTATGCAATGCAAGGGACCTTAGGCTGAGTTCAATTCACCATTTAGCTTTCCATTCTTCTGATCTCTCAGAATAAGGCTACATTCACACGTCCGTTTAAAACATCCGCAATCTATCCGCATCCGTTCCGCAATTGCGGACGGTTTTTGCGGATATTTTGCGGATCCATTCATTTCAATGGGTTCTGATAATCTACGGACATTGCACCGTATGTTGTCCGCATCCGTTAATCTGTTCCGTTCCGTTTTGCGGATCCGCAAACAGAAATCCTCCTGTCCTACTTTTCTCCCGAATTGCGGTCCGTAGCACAATGAAAGTCTATGGATCTGCAAAAAATGCGGAAGACATGCGGAAAGGCATCCGCATGTCATCCGAATTTGCGGATTCCGTTCCAGGAGGGCTGAAAAAAAAAGATGTTATTCATTCTTCCGTTTTTTGCGGATCCGCAAAAAACGGATGACATATGGATACATCCTTTCCATTTTTTACGGAAAAACCGAACGGATGTCCTGGAAAAACGGAGCTTTTTGCGGAACAACGGATCCGCAAAAAACTGACCGTTTTCCAGGATGTGCTTACATACGGACGTGTGAATGTAGCCTAAGGCTCCATTCACACGTCCTGTTTTTCTTTCCTGATTCGATCCTGATCATGATCTGGATCCATTCATTTCAATGGGTCCAGAAAAAAATCAGGATCGAATCAGGAAAGAAAAACAGGACGTGTGAATGGAGCCTAAGGCCTCATGCACACGAACATATTTTCTTTCCGTGTCCGTTCCGTTTTTTTTGCGGACCGTATATGGAACCATTCATTTCAATGGGTCCGCAAAAAAAACGGAAGGTACTCCATGTGCATTCCGTTTCCATAAGTCCGTATTTCCGTTCCGCAAAAAAATAGAACATGTCCTATTATTGTCTGCATCATGGACAAGGATAGTGCTGTTCTATTAGGGGCCAGCTGTTCCGTTCCGCAAAATACGGAATGCACACGGACATCATCCGTATTTTTTCCTCATCCGTTTTTGCGGATCCGTTTTTTCATACGGTCGTGTGCATGAGGCCTAAGAGAGAGAGAGAAAAAAAGGATCCTGTTGCATCAGTTGGCATCCGTTTGAGCCATTTCCGCCTTGGGTCTGTTTTTTCAGAGGGGAAAAAAAGTCCTGCTTGCAGTACTTTTTTTTTCCTGTAAAAAATGGATCCTATGCAATACTATACATAACTGATGCAACAGGATCCTGATTTTTTTCTCTTCTTCTGACAGATCAGAGGAACGGAAAGCTAAACGGTGATATGAACTCAGCCTTAGCGCTTATGCACACGACCGTATGTATTTTGCAAAAAACGGATCCGCAAAAAATACGCATGACGTCCGCGTGCTTTTTGAGGAACAGAACAGCTGGCCTCTAATATAACAGTACTATCCTTGTCCGTAATGCGCATCCATTCTGTTTTTTTTGTTTTTTTTTGCGGAATGCAGAGCCATTAATTTCAATGGGTCCGCAAAAAAAAACGGATGTTAATCCATGTGCATTCCATTTCTGTGTGTCCATATGTCTTTCCGCAAAAAAAATAGATCATGTCCTATTATTGTCCGCATCACGGACCAGGATAGCACTGTTCTATTAGGGGCCAGCTGTTCTGTTCTGCAAAATATGGAATGCACATAGACGTCATACATATTTTTTGCGGATCCGTTTTTTGCGGATACATGCAAAATACATACGGTCGTGTGCATGAGCTTTTATGCTGGAAACACTCATGGAATTTTTGATGTGGTTTTTGCTAAGTCTAGCAGGAAGGAGAAGTAAAAAGTCATTCCTTGATCTGTCCCATTCTTTTTTAATCCACTTCTATATAATAAAAAAAAACTGCACCAAAAATCGCATGTGTGATTCTAGCTTTAGGGTACGGCCACACGGTCAGGTTTCTGCATGCCGTTCTGGAAGCCAAAATCAGGAGTGGATCATAAAAGGAAAGAACGTATAAAGAACAGATACGACTTATCCTCTCTTTTGAATTCATTCCTGGTTTTGACTTCCAAAACTGTATGCAGAAACCTGACTGTGTGCTCCTACACTTGAGGGGTCATTGTAGTGTCCAATAATCAGATTTTAGTAAATTCACACAGAACCGAATACAATGTGTTAAATGTGTAATTTAATGTAAAAATACACTCCCCATCACAGGCTGATGTAGTCGCCTACCTATCTAAGGAAGAATTGGATACGTCAAATTGAAGTTGCTACAATTAAGTATGGCCAGTAGATGGCGCTGAGATACTTCCAAAAGCTAAATGCGCCACAGCTGACGATTGTATTAAATGGGTTAGAATGATAGTCGGTGTCATTCATACAGTTCTAGACCTGAAGGCTATATCCATTTACTGGAAGTAACAGTATAATGCCAAGCATTTTGCTGCAATGAAATGGAAAGCTCTGATGTGCAGTGATGAAGAAATAAGGTTGTGCTGTGACACATCCCTGCACTGTGATTCCTCGGAAAATCACTTCCCCATTATTAGCGGATCCTCTGTTTGCGCTCTGAACACATTATTTCTTTCTCTGTCAGTACAGCAATCAAGTGAATGGAGATTACCCCTGATTGTGGCTGCACGCACTGAAAAATCACCTGGTAATTTGCAGTTACTCTACTCCAGGACAATCACAAAGGCCAATATATCTCAGAAATGGAGCTTTACCTTAAAATAGTTTTGACGTCTGAGAGTACAAATACAGCACTGAGCTTTTTGATGGCCATTTGCAGGGGCTTAACTAGAAATCACTGGGTCCCAAACTTTTGAATGAGCCCCCAGCTGTCATGGCAACCCATTAGGGGTGATGGGGTGACAGAGGCACTAAGTACCTAGATGATGCAGTCACTACAGACTAAGGCCCCATTCAGACGACCGTGTTTCACGGCCGTATACGGGTCGTGAAAGCCCGGCCTGTGCTGCCCCAGAGGAGAGGAGCGCATGGCGTCATTGGTTGCTATGACGCCGTGCGCTTCCTGAGGCCGCCGCTGTACAGTGAAACACTGTACACGCCGTGTACAGTGTTTCACTGTACGGCGGCAGCCTCAGGAAGCGCACGGCGTCATAGCAACCAATGACGCCGTGCGCTCCCGTCCTCTGGGGCAGCACAGGCCGGGCTTTCACGGCCCGTATACGGCCGTGAAACATAGTCGTCTGAATGGGGCCTAAGGCATCTCATGTGGTTAAAGGATTCTCCAGCTTTAGAAAAACATGGCTGCGTATTCCAAAAACAGCACCACACCAATCAACAGGTTGTGTCTGTTATTTCAGCTCAGTTCCACTGAAGTGAATGTGGCTGAGTGGTAACACCACACACAACCTGTAGACTGGGGTGGTGCTGTTTTTGAAAGAAAGAAACCATCTTTTTCTAGTCCTAAAGAACCCCTATAAATGGTGATCTCAACCACTGCAGAAGCATGTCAGGTGTGTATTACAGCCAACAATAGCTGTGGTTGCATCTCAAATACGACTTTATACAAATATGCGGTCCTACGGAGTATATCATACACAGCTTTATACAGGAGATTGCCCTTTCATATCTATGGGATGGTCACAGACTCTGTTCAGTTTTAAATGCTTAGTGTAATGTTATTATCTCCATGTT
This sequence comes from Rhinella marina, assembly GCA_900303285.1. Lineage (NCBI taxonomy): Eukaryota > Metazoa > Chordata > Amphibia > Anura > Bufonidae > Rhinella > Rhinella marina. The sequence goes on along the minus strand of ONZH01009077.1, from coordinate 199,038 downwards.
ATCATCCCTGATATTTTTATTTTGCCTTCTAGTTCTGTCATCAGTGTTTTTCTACTTTTCAAGCCACCATGGCATTCGGTTGAAATGAGTCTGAGGTCTCGATGGTAGACCTACACACTGGGGGTCTTGCAGCCGGTATCCCACTTGAGCTGGTTGTTTTATGCACAAGTTACACAAGTGCCTCTAATAGGATTTTAATGGTAGATGTTAAAGGACTTGGCCTGTCTGGGACATTGATGGCATCTTACTAGGATACAGTATGCCAGCAATGTTAGGTGAAGGCCCCACCTCTGGAATCCGCTCTTATTTCCAGAACAGTGACCCTGAAATGAAGGAGAGCACACCGCGCATTTGTGGCTTGCACTCCATTCATCGCTATGGGAGTTCTGAAAATATTTCAGAAGTCCCATAGTGGTAAATGGAGAGAGCACTGTGCATGCTCAGCCAACTCTCCATTCACAGCTATAGGACTGCTGGAGGTATAGAAGGCAGTGCTTGACTATGTTTTGGAACTCCCATAGCTGTGGACAGAGTGTGGCCGGTACATGTGAGGCTGCTCTCTGTTCACTTTGTGGGAGCTAGGAGCAGGTTCTAGACTTGAGGTTGCACCTATCTGACATTGCTGGCATATCCTAGCAATATGTTATCAATAGAGATGAGCGAACATGCTCGTCCGAGCTTGGTGCTCGTTTGAGTATTAGGGTATTCGCATATGCTCGATACTCGGACGAGCATATCGCGATCCTCGAGGAAATGGCAACTTCCTCTTCCTGCATGTTAGGCGCCTTTTTTAAGCCAATCAACATGCAGGAGAGTCTTTGGTACCTCCTAGCATCACGTGGGGCTCCTACAAGTCGATAGCAGGGATTGGCTGGCCAGGTCAGATGACCTGGGAATATAAGAATCTGGTCCCGCGCTGCTCGCGTCATACGCCATCTGCATGAGATTAGGGATAGAGCTGCTGTCTGTCAGGGAGAGTGTTAGGGCCTCAATTTAGATGTTGGTTAGGCAGGAATCACCCACAAAGAACCCAACATCCCTTCTAAGGGCTACAAGCACCTTTTTTTTTGGGTCTCCTCCTGGCTGCTGGCTGGGACTTGTAGTGCAGCTACCGCCATCTTGGCTGCACACTGTACACAGTGACTGGTGGCAGAAGGGACAGCACGTGGTCCACACAGATCCAAAAGAAATTGCCCAAAGTCCTCTCAGTACTCATTTTTGCTGCTGCTGTACCTTGGCTTGCTCAGATCTGTAGTGCAGTCTAGGGAATAGGTTTTTTTCTCTCAATTCTATACACTACAGTCCAGTGAACAATTATGTAGTGTAATGTACAGTAGCGTCAGTCTAGGGAATACGTTTTTTCTCATTTCTATACACTACAGTCCACTGAACAATTATGTAGTGTACTGTACAGTAGCATCAGTCTAGGGAATACATTTTTCTCTCATTTCTATACACTACAGTCCACTGAACAATTATGTAGTGTACTGTACAGTAGGGTCAGTCTAGGGAATACGTTTTTCTCTCATTTCTATACACTACAGTCCACTGAACAATTATGTAGTGTACTGTACAGTAGCGTCAGTCTAGGGAATACATTTTTCTCTCATTTCTATACACTACAGTCCAGTGAACAATTATGTAGTGTACTGTACAGTAGCATCAGTCTAGGGAATATGTTTTTCTCTCATTTCTATACACTACAGTCCACTGAACAATTATGTAGTGTACTGTACAGTAGCGTCAGTCTAGGGAATACATTTTTCTCTCATTTCTATACACTACAGTCCAGTGAACAATTATGTAGTGTACTGTACAGTAGGGTCAGTCTAGGGAATACGTTTTTCTCTCATTTCTATACACTACAGTCCACTGAATAATTATGTAGTGTACTGTACAGTAGCGTCAGTCTAGGGAATACGTTTTTTTCTCTCAATTCTATACACTACAGTCCTGTGAACAATTATGTAGTGTAATGTACAGTAGCATCAGTCTAGGGAATACGTGTTTCTCTCATTTCTATACACTACAGTCCACTGAACAATTATGTAGTGTACTGTACAGTAGCATCAGTCTAGGGAATACGTTTTTCTCTCATTTCTATACACTACAGTCCACTGAATAATTATGTAGTGTACTGTACAGTAGCGTCAGTCTAGGGAATACGTTTTTTTCTCTCAATTCTATACACTACAGTCCACTGAACAATTATGTAGTGTACTGTACAGTAGCATCAGTCTAGGGAATACGTTTTTCTCTCATTTCTATACACTACAGTCCACTGAACAATTATGTAGTGTACTGTACAGTAGCGTCAGTCTAGGGAAGACGTTTTTCTCTCATTTCTATACACTACAGTCCAGTGAACAATTATTATCTCTTCCTCCTCTTCCTCCTCCTCCTCCTCCAATACGCACTGAGAAACAGACCTGAGGGTGGTCTGGCTATCAAGCAACGTATCTTCTTCCCCCATTTCCTGTGACAAGCGCAAAGCCTCTGACTTCATGCTGAGCAGTGAGTTTTCCAGCAGACAAAGCAGTGGGATGGTGACGCTGATAATGGCGGCATCGCCACTGACCATCTGTGTTGACTCCTCAAAGTGGCTTAACACCTGACAGATATCAGACATCCACGTCCACTCCTCATTGTAGACTTGAGGAAGCTGACTAACCTGACTACCAGTTCTCGTGGAAGTTGTCATCTGGCAGTCTACAATCGCTCTGCGCTGCTGGTAAACCCTGGCTAACATGTGTAATATGGAATTCCATTGTGTGGGCACGTCGCACAACAGTCGGTGAGCTGTCAGTTGTAAGCACCGTTGCACTGCCCTGAGAGTGGCAGCATCTGTGGTTGACTTGCGGAAATGCGCCCAGATGCGTCGCACCTTGGTGAGCAAATCAGACAAATTGGGGTAGGTCTTGAGGAACCGCTGAACCCCAAGATTGAACACGTGGACCAGGCAGGTTTTATATGCAGTGTTTATATAGGTTGTTGTTACTTTGGGAAATAGTATTGGTGTATAATGGCACATGTGTGAGCCTGCCGAGTTGCAGAGCCGCCACCAGGTTACACCCGTTGTCACATACAACCATGCCTGGTTTGAGTTTCAGCGGCACCAGCCAAAGATCGGTCTGCGCCGTGATGCCCTGTAACAGCTCTTGGGCGGTGTGCCTCTTGTCACCTAACCTCAGCAGTTTCAGCGCTGCTTGTTGGCGCTTACCCACGGCAGTGCTGCTGCGCCTAGAGCTACCGACTGAAGGCGCCATGCTCACAGATTGTATTTGAGAGTAGGAGAAGGAGGGGTTGGAGGAAGAGGCATAATAAGTCTGAGAAACCGTGACCGAGGTAGGCCCCACAATCCTCGGTGTGGGCAGTACATGAGCGCCCCCAGGGTCAGATTCGGTCCCAGTCTCCACCAAGTTAACCCAATCTGCCGTCAGGGAGATATAGTGTCCCTGCCCGCCAGCACTTGTCCACGTGTCCATGGTTAGGTGGACCTTCTGAGTAACCGCGTTGGTCAGGGCATGGATGATGTTCTCTGACACGTGCTGGTGTAGGGCTGGGATAGCACATTGTGAAAAATAGTGGGGGACCAAGTACCGAGGGACAGCCACCGCCATCAGGTTGCGGAAAGCCTCAGTCTCTACCAGTCTATATCGCAGCATCTCCAGGCTCAGCAGTTTGAAAATGTGGACGTTTAGGGCTTGTGTATGTGGGTGGGTGGAATTGTATTTGCGTTTGCGCTTGCGCTCCAATGTCTGATGCAAAGACAGCTGAAGGCTGTGCTGGGACACATTGGTGTAGGGTGTGGAGGATCGTGGAGGTGAAGGGGTTGTTGTAGGGCGGGAGGCACTCGCACCGGAGTCCTGACTTACCGAGCCAGCATGTGACACAGGGGAAGGAGCAGTGGTGTGATCCGCAGGAGGTGAACGGTCTTGGTTCCATTGAGTCGTGTGTTTAGCACTCATATGCCTGCGCATGCTGGTAGTGGTTAGGCTGGTAGTGGTGGCTCCCCTGCTGATCCTGGTGTGGCACAGGTTGCACACCACAGTCCGTCAGTCATCCTCACTTTCTTTAAAGAACCTCCAGACTTGCGAACATCTAGGCCTCGGCACGGGAGCTTCACTCCGTGAAACAGTTGCTGATCTACTTGCTCTGGCCCTGCTTCTCCCTCTGGCCACCCCACTGCCTCTTCCAACCTGTTCTGGTGCTGCACTTGCCTCCCCCTCAGAAGCACTGTCTTGACTAGGCTTAACAACCCAGCTCGGGTCAGTCACCTCATCATCCACCTGCTCTTCCTCCGATTCCTCACTCTGCTGCCCCCTCGGACTTACTGCCCTGACAACAACGTCAATGTTTGACAACCATGTCTCATCATCATCTGACACCTCTTGACGCACTACTTGCACTAAGTCCACTCTCTCATCACCCACAGACTGCGAAAGTTCTAAATTTTGGGCATCGGGACAGAGCAACTGCTCAGGTTGCTGTTGAGCAATGGTTTGTGTCTCTGGGTAGGGTTCTGAAACGACTTCCTGTGAGTTTGCCGGATCTGAATCCATATTTTCCATGGCGGGGGGGTAGCCTGGGGGGAAGGAGGTTGAGCTGGAGGAGCCAGAGGTCTACTCCCTTGGCTAAAGTGGGTGGACTGTGTGGAAGACTGGGTGGTGGATAAATTACTGGACACATTATCCGCTATCAACGTCATCACCTGTTCGCACTTTTGTGATTTCAATAGTGGTGTACCACGTGACCTTGTAAGTTGCGAGATGAAGCTAGGGAGCGAAACTCTGCGGCGTTCCACTGCTCCCTCATCAGTAGGTACTGTGTCACCCTGCCCAGGACCACGGCCTCTGCCCCCCTACATCACTTGGACGCCCACGTCCTCGACCCTTAGCCCTTGGGTTCAACATTTTGTGTAATCACTAAACTGTCGAATTAATATCTGAGGCCAAAAACGTATTCTCTAGACTGCGGATAGTGTACCACACACCACATAATTTTTCACTGGACTGTATTAAATGTATCTGAGAGAAAAAACGTATTCTCTAGACTGCCGCTAGTGTAACGCACACCACACAATTTTTCACTGCACTGTAGGATATATGAATGAGAGAAAAAATGTGTATTTTCTAGACTCTGGCTAGTGTGCAGCACATGACAGAATTATGTACTGCACTGTAGGATATATAACTGAGAGAAAAAACGTATTCCCTAGACTGACGCTACTGTACAGCACACGACATAATTGTTCACTGGACTGTAATATATATAACTGAGAGAAAAAATGTATTCCCTAGACTGCACTACAGATCTCAGCAAGCCAAGGTACAGCAGCAGTAAAAATGAGTACTGAGAGGACTTTGGGCAATTTCATTTGGGTCTGTGTGGACCACGTGCTGTCCCCTCTGCCACCAGTTGCTGTGCACAGCGTGCAGCCAAGATGGCGGTAGCTGCACTACAAGTCCCAGCCAGCAGCCGAGAGGAGGCCAAAAAAAAGGTCGTTGTAGCCCTTAGAAGGACCGTTGGGTTCTTTGTGGATGATTCCTGCCTAACCACATTCTAATTTCACACCCTAACAGTGTGCAGCCAAGATGGCGGTAGCTGCACTACAAGTCCCAGCCAGCAGCCGAGAGGAGACCAAAAAAAAGGTGCTTGTAGCCCTTAGAAGGACTGTTGGGTTCTTTGTGGGTGATTCCTGCCTAACCAAAATCTAAATTGAGGCCCTAACACTCTCCCTGACAGACAGCAGCTCTATCCCTAATCTCATGCAGGCGGCGTCTGACGTTCACCGCCATTTCGTATCAGGGTAAAATTTTAAGTGCTTCACCTGCTACCTCAGTCTCACTTGGTCAATCTGGGTTCACCGCCATGCTGTGTCAGGGTAAATTTTTGGGTGGTTCACCTGCTACCTCAATCTAACTTGGTCACCAAGCTGTCACCACGCTGTGTCAGGCTTATGCCTGCGTCGTGGGGCGGGGGATAGGACAGCAGTGCCAGCATGGGCAGTGCTGTCACCCGCAGGCGGTGATGGACCTTCGTTGCACCTAGTTGGGTGCCTTGCCCATCTTGGTCTGGGTCAGCACAATTGTCTTGAGGGTCACCACCAGGCTGTTGCCCAGAATTTGGCATAATGGTACGATTAGGCAGCCTCAGAGGCATCCATGCATGCTGCCCCTGCTGTTTCCTGTCCATTTCCGTGGTGTTTCCATCATTTTCTGAGGTTTACAGATTTTCATGCAACCTTCCCTATGCAGAGCTCCGGTCCCCTGCAAAAAATGCTCGAGTCTCCCATTGACTTCAATGGGGTTCGTTATTCGAAACGAGCACCCGAGCATTGGGAAAAATTTGACTCGAATAACGAGCACCCGAGCATTTTAGTGCTCGCTCATCTCTAGTTATCAATGTCCTAGATGGGTCAACCCCTTTAAAGAATAGCTATCATTTTCACAAACTTCTAAAGTGTAATTTTTCAAAAGAGGTCAGAAGAACGATGCCCCTCCATTTCTGTTTTTTCTGCATAGCTGTCATTGAAGAGCTGCGCAGACTTGTAGAAACGACCTTCTGACCATGGGACAGGAGTCATGACAGCCCAAACAGAAGCGCTGCAAACAGAAGCGCTGACAACAACATGCAAACTGAATGGGGGACAAGAAATCATAAAAACTATTGTTTGCCCACAGGTTTTTTTTTGCATCAGGCCATGTGAAAAGCCCTCCAAACGAGTGCCGATCAAACCACGTAACAAAACCCTCAAGCCAAGTTCACATCTGTGGTGCTGTTCTTTTTTTTCTGTTCAGATAGAAGAACAGAAAAGCTGCAGTGCCACATCTGGCAAATGCTGAAATAGAAATACTGCCATATGCCTGATGCCACTGATTATAAATGGTCTCAATATGGAATACAGCAGTCTACCTGCATAGGCCCTCCATACGTGAACATAGATGTGGACGTTCTACCTGCATAGAACCTCCAGATGTGAACATAGCCTAGCAGAACACACTCGTAGCTGAGTTTACAGTATGGCTAACATAAACTACTCTTGACCTTGAATTTCTAAAGAACAATGAAGGAATGAGATTAAATGTCAGAAGTTAGACATAACACATCGATGTGCTGTGGATTGTGATGAGATAACTATAACTACAGGTCTGGTGGGACAGGAAAATATTTCATATTTGTAGACACTTCACAAACTTGAAGTGAATATCCATCCTTAAAGGGGCTGACCACCTCTTACATCAGGGGATGTGAGCGAGGAAGCCGAGACCAAGGAGCAAAGGATCCAATGGCGGGAAGCAAGTATGCTTCCTTTTTGCAGGTCTGGCCACGAGAGGGTTTACCAAAAAGTCCCCAAAAGGTGGCCAACCCCTTTAAACACTGCTAATTAATAATCCAAAATGTGGTGTCTCTTAATACATCTTTGTAGTGAATGGAGCTGATTTTTTTCTTTTCTTTTTCTTTAACTTGCACATTTTATTAAAGGGGTTGTGTCACTTCAGCATGTGTCATTTATCATGTAGAGAAAGTTACTACAAGGCACGTATGTATTGTTATTATCCATATTGCTTTCTTTGCTGACTTGATTAACTTTTCATTCACATTATACACTGCTCGTATCCAGGGGCTATGTCCACCTTCCAGTCCAGCAGCAGTGGCCGTGCTTGCATACTATAGGAAAAGGTACTTGCCTCTCTTGTGGCCCTGAATGTGGGTGTGCGCATAGGTCACATTATTATATTGGATAAATATAAACTAGTAAAATATAAACTGTTCAAACAATACATTAGGGATGGTATAAGTAGAGAGAGGAGAAAGCCCCTACTAGTTGAAATTCGGCATGCCTAGCCTTTGTCTCTCATGATATCTAAGTCAGGAGACCCCCATACCCATTAGATGCCACCGAAATCTAAGGATTCAGTCATCATACATCCAATGTCCACTGCCAGATTTAGGAGCCTATTGCATACAGTTTATATATATGGTGGACTCTCGACTCCCTGCCTGTGTAGGAACATCAGCAGATGTAAAGATTTTGGGACATCTAAACAACTTTTTTTGTCTCTGAACAACCCCTTAAACTCTATGTCTAGAAAAAAAAATTCTGTATCAGAAAAACTGAGCTCTAGCCATAATAAAGGTATTAAGAAATTAGTCAGCACAGAATGTTGGTCCTAACATAGACATCACCTTAAAAGGTGGAAATTTACTTTAAAGGGGTTATCCAGCTTTGTAAAATATGGAGAGGCTTTCAATATTAGATAGATGAAGGGATGACTATAAGGGCCAACAGTATATCAGCATGGTATCGTAGATATGATGCTGAGATGTTCACACACTTCTGTCTGCAACAGTACATCAAGGTGCTAGTCAATTCTGAACAGTGCCCTGGGAGGCTGAGTGTTGATGAGTTCCTAATCTGCACCTCCCTCCATGACAGCAAACTGCCTCACTGCATGGCACCATTCCACCTCCTAAGGATATTTGTAGTGACCTGGAGGGGAGGGGAAGAGGATGAGCGTGGGAGTTGTTGTCTTGAGACTAGTATGGTACTCAATGGAGTAAGTAACCAAGCCAGTTGGTATCAATAAATAAGTCTCTCTTTACTAGTGCAGAATAGGAGTAGTAGTACATCCGGCAATAACATGTCACAGTTCCAAGACATATAACACAGTGCAATCCTTCACCAATAGCAGAGTATGGACAACAGCAACAATGGAAGTTGTAGTACTCCTTCTCCCTGTCTCTCTAAAGTCACTCTGCAAAACCTTAGGCATGCAATAAGGCTCCTTATAAGCTTTTTCAAATTGATAGGCTGAAGGTGCAGATATAAGATAAGTCTGGCCAAAGTGTGAAAGGGTGTGCTGTCTCACAGCAGTAAGATCTCTCGGCCATAAACACGCACAATACCATGCTGACTGACTCCAATGCACGGCTTTGTAGATTCTGGACCTACTAATTTCCTTCTCTCTGGAGCATATTTGATGATAAACTAGCTTCCTTGGCTGTAGAAGTCACAAAGATGAAGTTCAGCCCTAGCTATGAGGAGCTTGCACATGTAGGTCTTCACATTTCTTCAGTCAGAATTAGACTGAGTAACTAATCAGATCCTTCTCCTGGCAACCTAACATGATCAGCCAAGTTTTGAACCCATACAATGCTATTAGGTACAAATCACAACATTTAACTTAGCAATATAACATGACTTCAGTTAACCCTTTGCAGTAACCCTGTTCTGAGGTATTGAACATCTGGGCCTCTGTCTCAACTTCAGGAGACCAAATGAGCAGCCTCACTACAGGCACACCATCACTTGTTTAGGCCTCCAGCCTGAACATTCTCACAATGGACAAACCCAGGCCAAAACACTTTCCCAACAGAGTATACTACTGTGCAACATATACAGTACCCATTACATGTCCAGCACATATACCTACAACAGCATCAACATAACATGAATGAACATACTTTTAAAGCCAACCTGTCACACTGAAAATGCAAGCAGCATGGTATAGAGCAGGAGGAGCTGAGCAGATTGATATATATAGTTTTATGGGAAATTATTCTGTATAACTTCATTCATTTAAATTCCTGCTCATTCGGGACTTTGAAGTCAAGGAGACGGTCCTATCAGTGATTGACAGCCTTCCCTCTATGACTGTAAATACAGAGATAGCTGTCAATCACTGATAGGACCATCTCCTTGACTTCAAAGTCCCGAATGAGGAGGAATTTAAATGAATGAAATACAAGTTACACAGAATAATTTCCCATAAAACTATGTATCAATCTGCTCAGCTCCTCCTGCTCTATAACCTGCAGCCCACAGATGAGACACCATGGTCAACGTGCCAGTTTTCCTTTAAAGTAATGAGTCCTCTTACAAAACGGGAAGATAATGCTTAACCCAGTAGACTAATACAAGTCCTCCTTAGGCTTCTCCTTTCTGTAAACTACATCATGAGTACTTTCATAAAATTGCCCTCATATTCTTCACTTAATTTCTAATTTTGTTTCAATTAATTCATAATGTTACTTTAATGAAAACACAGTCATGTTCTTCATCTCATTTCTAATGGAATTTCAGTTTTAAATTCAGCTAGCAACACAAAGTCTTTTTTTAATATTTCATAATGTATAAGGTGTCTGAACTGACAGTCCTGTGATTTGCCTGTAATCTAGATTACAGAAATCAAACAGAAATCAAATATATTCACAGGAAAGGTTTTCCCTATCTAACTAATGAAATCTGAATGATTTTCATTGTGCACAGTTGCCTGATGTTTATTCATCCAATGCATCCAGTAAAACTATTCCTATACCATTACCGGAAAATGAAAAAAGAACATCTAGAAAACGTAACCTCTTAACGCAATATGACGAATCTGTTCATCATAAGCATTAACCAGAAGTATGGAGCAGTCTGACGCACTAAGCCCGCTCCATACATGGCGGGTTCTAGCTGTGACTGGGAATGGAGATATCTCTGATACCGATCATTTAAGCACTCAGATGCCACTATCGATAGAGATCGCAGCATCTGTGGGGTTCTCCGATCAGAGCCCCTGCAGCAAAATCGCAGTGCTACAATCAGTTACTATGACAGCCTGGGGCTTAATGAGAAGGTATCCATGGAGGGAACATTGACCAGTTCTCACTATGTCCAAGACATTGTGGAACCAGGGTTACTGCCTTTTTGATTCACTTAAAGGGGTTCTCCGGGATTTAAGAGAATGAAAATACTTTATTACTATATTACTATACTTTATTACTATATTATAAATATATTCCCAAATACCTTTCATTAGTTATAATGGCTTGTTTTGTCTGGGGAGCAATCATTAGGAGAAATAAAATGGCCACTGTCCTATTAGTACATGCAGAACCTGTCCTAATCACACAGCAGGACAAGTTACTTCACAACACTGAGCTAAAGAGCTGCCTCATCCTCTTCTCTGCTTATCAGGGATTATGATCCTGATTACAACTGAGAAGATCTTCAGATGAATCTCTGTAGGAATGGAGGTCATGAGGAAACAGAAAGTACAGACAGGACAGACTGTGGTAATGTGAGGTTGTGGTAATTGAGACTGCATACAAGTGCTGATGCTCATTACCCACATCCTACCCTTCTGTCTGTACTTCATGTCTCCTCATGAACCCCATTCCTACAGAGATTCTGCTGAAAATCCTATTAAGCTGTATTCAGGATCATAATCCCTGACAAGTAGAGCAGAGAGGAGGATGAGGCAGCTCTGTACCTCAGTGTTGTGAAGTTACTTGTTCTGCTATGTGAATAGAACAGCGGCCATTTTATTGCCCCTGATGATTGCTCCCCAGATACAACCAGCCATTATAACTAATGAAAGGTAGTTGGTGTATTTATAATAAAGTAATATTTATGTGACTGATGTACCTTGATGTCACTAAGAGGCTGCACCGCTCTCTGAATGCCCAGCCTCTTCAAACAGCTGACTGGCAGATGTCCCAAGTGTCAGACCCCCTCCAATCTGATGATGACCTATCTTGGGGATCGTTCATCAATATAATTTACCGGAAAACCTGTTTAATGTGACTCTGCCTCCACATATACCCTGCTGCAGAACCCAAATTAAAATGGATACCCCCCCCCCCCCGCCGCCTTGGTCGTGTGTTGTTTAACTAAGCACCACTAGCTTAGTTAGATTATATGTTGTCAAAGTTTTCCAGGTGTTCCTTTTTTATTTTCTGCTAGTGAATTATAGTTTAAAAGAAACAGATGTGCAATCACTTATATATGATTATAAACAGGTTAGAATATTCCCCAATGCAAACTGGTAAATTTAGAATAAAATATTGTTATAAATTAAAGTGGTTCTACATGACTAGGAAAACATGGCTGCCACAGCTGTCCATTGGTTGTGTCTGGTATTGCAGCTCAAGCTGCTGAAAAGTACAAGAATCGCATTGTTTTTGGAAGAATGCAGTAATGTTTTTTCCATGTCCACTACAGTTACTATTGGGATGACATAACAAAGTAGAACAGATCACCATATTTATTAAGCTGACTGGACAGCCCCTGATTTGCTGGTCAGGACATGTCAAATGTGATTTACCGTATTTTTCGCTTTATAAGACGCACTTTTTTGCGGTGCATCTTATAAAGCAAATACAAGTGAGCGATTCCATTATGAAGCGCCGGGACCCCCCATCAGACCTCAGATCAGCCCACCTAGCCACATAAGGTTAAAATAAAAACCTCCCTTACCTCTCCTGCACCGCGGCTCCGCTCCGGGTCTCCTCTTTCTTCTCCAGGCCGGCTCTGCACTGTCCTGACCGCGTACAGCGGCAGGACGTAGTGCACGCACTATGACCTGATGCTGCACGCAGTCAGGTGACAGTGCAGCGCCAGCCAGAGAAGACAGAGGAGCGCCAGACCCAGAGCGGAGCCGCGGCGCAGGAAAGGTAAGAGAGGTTTTTATTTTAATCTTATGTGGCTGGGTGGGCTGATCTGAGGTCTGATGGGGGCACATTCTGCTGATCTGAGGTCTGATGGGGGCACATTCTGCTGATCTGGGGGGTCTGATATGAGGTGTGATGAAAAATATGTTTTTCTTATTTTCCTACTCTAAAATCTGGGGTGCGTCTTATCATCAGGTGCGTCTTATAAAGCAAAAAATACGGTACTTGGACTATTTTACAAGGGTAGATTTATTGCTAGTAGTTGAGGACAGATGTATAATTTTATTGTATTTTATTTCGATGGACATTTTAGATGTATTTGGAGGTTGAATATTCATTGGATGTGTCACGTTTAACTATGCGTGCATCTAGTTTTTGCACTTTGTCTAGGCATAACCATTGTAAAAATGCAAAAATAATACTGAATTGGTCATCACACAGCAAAATTGCTTAATTCTGGTTGTAAAACTTCAAATTGGAAAGAACAATAATATGTGTCACAAAAAAGGTTAAATCCAAAATGTTCATTTGGTTTGTAAATCTTTTCAAGAAGAGACATTTCTTATCGCCTTGATTCTCTGCATCTTTAACTATACCAGAGTCACATTTTCTCTGAAGTTATTCTGCAGTAGTTCTTAATTTCTTTTATTAAACACGCTAGTCAGTGCAAGTTTCATAAAACCAGGGCCATGGGCACCTATAAAACACCTCATCTGAACACCATCAAACATTATTCAAATATATCCCACACTGGATCCAATCACTTCAGTGGGGCAGAGATTGCAAAGAATTCATCGTTGGACTCTGTTTGGCCTGCGTGCTGTACATGCATACTGTACTAACATGGCTGACAATGCTATTCTGTCCAGTAAAAAGACAAAAACAAGTAGAATGGAGGTCAGAGTTCAAATATCAATCCTTTTGATTTATCTTGTCCCACTTAAGTGAATGGATCAGTTGCACAGGGCTAATACACAATGTGAACCCAGCACGAGGCTGTTATTATGTGTCCAAATAATATTGCCAATAAGATACCTAACTAAGGAAGTAGCTCTTAATAAGCTATGTCTCTTGCTATGTCTAATGCCAGATGTAGACACCCCAAAACAGCTGTCTGCAGATGAGATGCTGGCTTAATTATTATCCAAGTCGTATCTCAAGGCCTGTTTAAATGGTCAAACATTGACTTATAGGATAGCTACCTTACATCTGTATTATGTATGTATACCCCTTGTACAGCACCATGGATTTAATGACACTTTAATAATAAATAATAATAATCTGGTAACATTAGAGGCAGAGTTTTTTAAGAGCTCATTTCCATCCCTTTCTTCCCAGAATTCCAGAGGAGCATGCATGGTCTATAAGACTCCTGATGCTGCTGATTAGATGCTCTCCATAAAGAGATATACTGTATTATCCCCTGAATAAATAAGGAAGTAGTTAGTGGTAGATTTTAGTTTTTCATGAAGCAATCTATAGACTGTTAGCTGCCTTCAGACTGCTCCCACTGCTTCTTGTAGCATAAAAAATAATGGCAAGTATCCACTCTTTCCATTGTCTCACCTATACCATGGACAGGCAACTGGGATAAACTTTTTCTAACTATTGTTAGCGTTAGTGATGAGTAAACAAATAATAGATGGGTATGAATATGATCCTACCTCTTCACAGGAGGAAGCTGTTGACGATAAACTGAAATGAGATTCGCTGCACTCAAATACATCCTCATCTTGCACACTTGACTGAGTCACAAATGAGCTTTCAGCATTTCTCTCAAAATCAGTATGCAACTTGTACTCATTTAGAGGTTCTTCTTGGGAATGGTCAGAGGAAGTATCAGAAACTTTACTAGAACCATCAGTACACTTATATTCCTCAACCTGGGACAATAAAAGTCCCGCCTGTACAGATTCTTCTGGCTTGTCATCCATGCTGCATTCTTTGACTAAATATACAGTATTTTCCACAGTTTGTGTAAGCTCATCTGTTGGCTCACAAAGCTCTTCTTCTGTTGGAACATTTGGTGATATGTCTTGAACTGATAGATTTTCCTGTGCATGTGTCTCCCAAACACCTGAATCAGGAGACTGTAGAAGCTCTGATGGAAAAGTCAAAGCATTCTCATTTTCAATAATAAGAGGTTCCTTGACAGAGGAGGTTTGTAGTCTAGGAGTCCGTGGAGTTGACTGAGAAACTTGATCATCTGATGCAGATGATCTGGAGGAGCCTCTCCATTTTCTTGCTGCTACTGCAACATTGCTGAAAAATTTAAAAACCCCACTAAAGTTTCTGGATTTGCCACCATTAGCTGTGTCAGATGTTTTGGCTGTGTCAATAGTGTCCTCACATTTTTGGTCTTTTTCAGGAGAGGCCAGATTATCAGTTGTGCACTCTATATTCTGGAAAGTAGTTCCCTGAATTGTATCAAATCCTTTTGAGTTATCTTTTGTGGCTAATGAAATACCTTTCAGGTAACTCCACATATATGAGCTTCTGCCCCTACGATGTTCTGGTGGGATTTTAAGTCCTCTTCTCTGGATTTCTCCTTCAGCAATAGTTGAACTCTTAGTGCTGACCAGTGGACGTCTACGATTGCTGCTCATGCTTTCATTGTCTATATACTCAGAATTTCCATTTACTCCAATACCTATATCTCTTAACCACTTGTTATCATTAGATATACATTCAGAAATGCTAATATTTAACTCAACATCTTCAAAAGAGGTATCTAAATCATCAATGTAACCTGCATAGGAATGTCTGTATGGTCTTTGTCCATCAGCATATTTCCTCGTTCTGAATAAAGCACTCGGAATAGAAAGTTCTATGTTTTCTGGTAGTTGATTCTGGACTTTAGTTTTGGAAATCCGAAGGACAGAACTTTTGGAAAATGTTGCAGATCTCAACCTTTTAAAAGATCTCACTTTGTCCATAAAAGATAGTTTAGGTTTGGGTTCATTGATTTCAGTTGTAAGTATCATTGACTGAGGTCTCTTACTACGTCCAGAGTTTGCCCTTCGCCTATTGACAAAACTCCAAATACGAGTCCCTTTTGCTTTCTTTTCAAACCGATGTGGTGAATCTTCTGTCTGAAGTTGGGTGGAAACACCACTTACTTCACAAGGATCAAGTTCACAAATAGCCATATTGTCTGAATTGTTCTCCTTGGGAAGAGCCTGAAAGCTTTTGTTCATGTAACCATTGAGGATTACTTCAGAGTGGTTGTTTAAATTGCCATTTAAAACTTCCATTGCTCGGTCTCCTGCCCTTCACCACATCCCTTCTCCGCCCAGTACAAAAGCAGCAGAAGAAAGCTGTCAAATAAAAACATAAATATTAGAAAAGTATACTAGAATAAAAATATTTCATTTTTAAATACATGAAATGTCAATATGTAGAGCGTATCCTAGCTTAAAGAAGCACTCCCACAAAAAGTTTAATTCACTGTCCCATTAGAAAGGTACATGTTATAAACTGTAGTGAAGGCAATCTTTTTACCAGTGGCTGTATTAGTGAATTATCCTCCCTCTTCTGGTCCGTAGCTGTGTCATGTGACCAACACCCTGACTCTTCAAGTGACACAGTGTCTTATATGTGGACAGGAAGTCAGTTTCTCTGTTCATTTCTATGAGACTAACATTGAGGCTCCCATATAAACAAACAGAGGAACCGACTTCCTGTCAGAGAGTCGGTCACATGATGCCGCTGAAGACCAGAAGGGAGTGAATAACTCACAACTACAGCTTCTAGTAAAAAGGTTACCGTCAGAACAATTTACATCATGTACCTTTTTAATAGGCCAGACAATAAAACAAATTGTGGGAGAGCTTCTTTAATACTTTGAGATTGAACGAGGTTCAGCTGAAATACAAAGCCCATGGACATAACCTTATTTTTCTGAAATTGGAAAACTCATTTAAGAGAATTATGATGCACAACTCTTCATATCATTACACATTTATCCACTACTTTAGTCACTCAGAACTCTACTTTCAGTACCACCCACAGAAATATATGAAAAAAAGTATCTAATACATATGTCATGAACTGCTCTACAAAATGAAAAAAATAATTATGAACAGTAGGCCAAGGTTTTTCTTCACACCATCTATGACCCAATGTACCAACTAACTGGTTTGACTTTGGGCTATATCCAAGGATGTTATCTTGGCAGTCCCTTTTAACCCCTATACAGGGATCTGGTCTTCACTGCACAAAGCCACTAGGTCACTGCCTACTCAGATAGTCTTGGTGTAGCGTAGTTTGCAGCTGACCAACAGGGGTCATAGACACTGGTGCGAAGCACCAATGGGTATGGCAATACTTGTAGTCTGGAAACAGGCTAAGGTCAGGGCAGACAGCATATAAACTTATCTGATAAACAAGTCCAAGGTCAGGGCAGGTAGCATTGGGCCAACACGAGAAATAGGCTAGGGGGTTTGGAGTCAGGCAGGAGTTCGAAACACGGGTAGTCAAGACAGAATATCACACCTTCACTGGTAACTAGAGACTAGGAACCTAAGCTCAAGCAAAGGGGTGAAAGAAAGAGCCTAGAATAAACAGATCGGATGATCAATACCTTACTGTATTCAGCAGCTGAACAGAAAGGAAGGGGTAGGTTAACCTTTTCAGTACAGTGAACCTGTGTCTTTTTCCAACCTTACCAATTACAGTATGTAACAATGTGTATATATAAGTGGTCACTGGTTAATTTCTTTCTACTTTTGAACACTGAGATGTCAGTAGACTGCTAAGGGCTTGTTCACATCACCGTCATGGATTCCGTTCTGGCTTTCCGTTATGGCTTTCCGTTATAACATCATTATAACGGAAAAAACGGAATCCATAGGACGGAAATCAAAACGGGCACCTTTGGATGCATTCCGTTTTGATCCGTCATAATAGAAGTATATAGGCAAGTATAATGGATCCGTCTGGTTTCCGTTATGCTGAACGAAAAACAAAGTTCTGTCGACAGGACTTTGTTTTCCGCCCAGCATAACGGAAACCAGACGGATCTGTTATGCTTGCCTATATACTTCTATTATGACGGATCAAAACGGAATGCCTCTAAAGTTTTCCGTTTTGATTTCCGTCCTATGGATTCTGTTTTTTTCCGTTATAACGGAAAACCAGAACTGAATCCATGACGGTGATGTGAACAAGCCCTAATTCACTCCACATACTCTTACCCTATGGTTGTCAGGTAATCTGTCACCAGTTTTAAGGTGACCTATCTGAGGACAGCATAAACTAGTAACAAACATCCTGATTAAAATGCTGGGTCACTAACTTTTTTTTTTGGCCCAGTCATTTTCTTAAAAGCCCTATCGAGCAGCTCCATGTGAGGGTAGGGGGAGCCAGGAGCTCACAAATACAAGGACTTCATCGCTCGGTTCGCACTGGAGTTGCTCATTTGGAGTTTTTTTAAAATGATTGGGCATAAAAAAGTGTCCCTGTGTTTTAGTTAAAATCTCTACCCTTACTTTATGCTGTTCTCATACTAGTGACAGATTCCCCTCAAAATGCATAGGAATATTTAGGATTGCAATATGTCCACCTCATCTGCTTGATTTCCACAGCAGAAGCATGTTTCTATGCGTATTGAAGACATTCCTGATTTATACCTGCATCATTTCTTCACAGTAATATTCCAACTGAGCAGAAAAGCGAGTGCTCAGCACTAGTGACATGTCCTGGCAAAGACCATCCGTCCTGTCATGATGCTACCAGCAGTGATAGAAAAACTGAGACATAAGAAGTGCATAAATCATCAGACAACATAACTAGTCAAAGACATCCATAGCCAATAAGTGTATAGCATTTATCTATCCCGCATGGCTACAAGAATAGGCGGTACCTGATGTAGTTTGATGGGGGAACTCTACATAGTACATCTCCAGACTTGTAGAAGAATTTAAAACAAGGCAGACAAGAATGCACAGGAATGATAACCATACACAGAAGCCAGCATAGGATGCAAAGCATCTGACATAAAGAGGGGCTTAATGAGTGAAATACCTGTCATACTTCATAATCGGTGCTCATATGTCTAGGCTTCACCATTAAATTTCTTGGAAGAAGTACACAACTAGGACTATATACACCCTATTGCTTCAGTCTCCAGTAGATACAAAGAGAAATAAAGATTTGGCAAAAATAAAGATTTGGCAAAATGTGTGTTGCTGTACACTTCTAAGCTCACGGTACAGTACGCAGTAACTTGGCTATGATTGTTTATGGAAAGCTATCTATGGCCATTGATGATCATAATCGCATGATATTGTACAAAAAGGTATTTGCAATTTTACCCTAAATGTAAGTAAAGGACCAGACCCATTCTGTGATGGCACTGCAGAGTCTAGGAGTTGGGAGATGTCTAACATAGCCTCACCATAAAGAGGTCATCCAGATTTGGGTCTATTCAGGTGGTTGCAGCAGTGCTTTGTACCTGTTGAAAAAAAACTATACTAACTGTTTGGTCACTGAGTGCAATTGTGAGTATGATTTGTTCATGTGACTGCCACCAGCGAAAAAATTCCCAAAGCTGGACAAATCCTTTAAAGGAAATCTGTCACCAGGATAATTACTATTAAAGTAAAACGATAGCCTAATAGCACTTAGTACCTTATTTACAGATGTGCCTTTGTTCCAGCAATAGATGTTTTCTATCTTCTGAAAATCCAGTTTATTTGGTATGCAAATGAGCCAGTAAGGTGCCCAGAGAGGCGTCACTCTTTCAGGAAGGAGTTATGGCTTGAATGTGATGTAGGAGGGGTGGGTGGATGCATTGTGGCAGGAGGCGTGCCTGGGCTCCTTCCTGCAAGAGTGACGCCCCTGTGGGCACCTTACTGGCTCATTTGCATACCAAATAAACTGGATTTTCAGAAGATCTATTGCTAAAAAAAAAGGCACGTCGGGAAATAAGGTACTAAGTGCTATTAGGCCATGGCTTTACTTCAATAACGATTATACTGGTGACAGGTTTCCTTTAAAATACAATCATCTGAAACTTGGCACATTTGGCCAGCAGCTATTTTCCCAACTCTACTATAAACATGCGGGTTTGATTCAACTAAGCATGCATGTTTATTTCAATAGGAAATGGGAGTGATGGTAAGCAGCTTATTTCCTATGAGAAGAAAGTAGGGGGCATGTTGAAACCCTACATGCTTGATTTTGCTTTCCCACAACATCTGCTATCAGAGGACAGTCAGGAAGCCCCACTGTACACAAGATGATCGAACAATCCTTTTCATATTGGTGGATTCTTCTTACTTTTTCTCTAACATTTTCAAGACACTAGAAATTCAATTATAGAAGTATTACAGTGTTGATGGGCATGACATAGTAGTCAGGCTGATTTGTGACGCCCTAGTTGTGACCTACATTGAGGGTTGCACCACACTTAAAGAAAGTTGGCTGAGGTAGTGATTGAGGTAGGGACAGCGGTATTTGTCTGGCGATTCTCTGCATATTTGCCGGTTTGCGGCCGGATCTCCACTGGTCCCATTATAGTTAATGGGGCCGGACGACATCAATGTAGCTTCTGGCAATGAAACCAGAACACTGGTGTGAAACTAGTCTAAGAAATATGTAGAACAGTCTATTTGATAAAGCTGCACAACAGGAAATTTTAAGGCAAAAATGCAGGCACTTTATTCAATGAAAGGGTTAATGAATTCAGGAATCTGTCAGGTCCATGTAAGTCAGTCAGCAGTGTGAAGCTACAATGATGTGTGACAGCAGACAATGTTTGCACAGGAACCTTTTCATAGCAATGAATTGGGCTTTAGTCACTGACATGCTTATCTAACATGATCTGACTTCTGCATAAGAATGGTCAAAATAACAAACTCTCCTGCGCCCCAAACGAGAGCCCTACATTTATAGTATAGTAATGGTTTCAGAAGTACCCCTCACTTAGTGTCGATGACCACTCTGATATAAGCAAACAGCCCACAATACACACTATAGGAGAAGAACTGATCCTACACTGTCCCATCTACAGTATACATATGGCCATTAAACATGTAGGAGTTAGTGTCTACTGCCATCAGGATACCGAGGTGTGCAATCATAGATGGGTATACTGTAGATGGGACAGTGTAGGATCAGGTCTTCTTCTATAGTCCCCAGGTTTCCCAGCCACCACCAGGCGCAGCTCCCCCGCTGCTCCCATAGAAATGAATGGGAGCTCACCGCGCATGCGCAGCCACCGCTCCCATTCATTTTTATGTAGCCGACGGAAATAGCCGAGGCTGTGCTCGGCTCTTTTCGCCGGTCCCATAGAAATGAATGGAGGGCGGCTGTACATGCGCAGTGCACCCTCCTTTACTTTGGGGGCTCCGTTCTCGATATAGGTGTGGGTCCCAGCGGTGGGACCCGCACCTATAAGACAATGGGGGCATAACCTAGCAATATGCACCCATTGTCTAAGATGAGAATACCCCTTTAACACCTTCATTCTCTATGATGGATATATTTGTCATGAGCAAGGGTTACAAGGGGCTTTTGGACAGAAGTATTATTTCCATCATGATGTTGGAGGCCACTGTATCACCAGCAAAAACATGGTTTATCCCTTTAGAAACTGGGATCTATAGTAAGTCCCCTAGAGGAATATAATTTTTTTTTAAAGAAACTTTCAAAAAACGCCTTTTTCCATTTAAAGGACATCTGCAGGTTCATTTGCTTATATTAAAACTTCTTTTTTCTCAGCAATACAGCAAATATGAACATGGGACCAACACAGATGCTTTCAGCTGCCAAGTGCACATGGTCAGCCAGTATCATAGGTACAAATCTGCTGACAGATGTCCTTTAAATATTGCTTTCTTATGTAAAAAATAAAACAAAAAAGAGAGATATTTGGCATTGCCACAGCCATAATGACCCAAACTGTAACATTATCATGTTAACATGCATGGTGAACACTGTAAAAAATAAAAAAAAATAAAAACAATGTCAGAATTATTGTTTTTTGGCAGTTCAGCCTCTGACAAACTGGAATAAAAAGAAGTTAAAAAGCTGCATGTACCCCAAAATGGTAAGAATAAAAATGTAAACTTGTATCGCAAACAAGCTATTAATCAGCTCCATAAGCGGAAAAGTAAAAATGTTTTGCCTTTCAGATTATAGTGACAAAAAAAACAAATATTTTATTTTAAAAAGTGTTTTTATTGAGCAAAAGTAAGGAAAAAAAAACTACATAAAATAGCTATACCTGTAATACTACTGACCCTCAGAATAAAGTTCACATATAATTTAGTCCCAAAAACTAAACTTAGAAATGAAATGAAAAAAAATGAATGTGATGGAAAAAAAACAAAGCATACCGAAGGCCAAAATAGGCTGCATCCTACAGGGTTTAAGCACCCTGTTAAAGGCAAAGCATTTTGTTGGCAGATCTCCACTCGGAGTTCAGCACCCAGGGCATATATCTGACTAGCTGCTTATAACCCTACATTAATACCCCTGAATCATCCCACCAGTAGTATATTTCCATAGTCCTCAGAGTTGCAAACTTGTCGTAATACTCTCTCGTTCCAGCACTGGGCTGCAGTATTGCAGGTATATATCTTGACACTGATATATCTTGACACCATTGACCAAATTCTCCTCCAAACTTAGCACCAAGTAAGAGGGAAGAAGAGGGGTAAAAAATAATATATGTAGTAATAATAATAGTAGTAATAATAAGAAGAACATTTAGCAGATTAGTATACAATATGTAAGGGATATGTTGTTATCAGTCAGCTAACAAAAAACTCTTGTTTTTTATTGTGTTAGTCACTACCAATATACTGTAAGTGTGCAAAGAACGGCCCCTCATTCTTGCAAGAAGCCTCATTATTTACAAGCTAAGGATGTCCTGGAAAAGCTTCTGCATATCCGTTTTTTCTTCCAAGGCAGGAAGAAAATGTCAGGAAGTGAGAGAATAAAGAAAGCGCACAAGGGACTAAAAGAAGGTCCATTTAACCCTCTGTACATTAGGTCACATCACAGCGTGTTCGCATTTCATTTACTAATGGCAGTGAAAGAGTCGTACCATATAATAATGATGTCATTCAGTCCGCCTGTGTTTTACTCTACTGAGGTGGAAAAAACAGGCAACTTCCGTCCTTACAAACTCAAGAAGCTTGTTTCCCATGGCAGGCAGGAAACCAGCACTAATGGCCCGGCTCCTCCACTTTTTTGGCATCATTACCAGCACGTGTTATTGATTTCATTTGCAGAGAAACATAATTATACATTTAAAATTCAAGTTTTCTTCTCAGTTTATCGGCAAATTAGTATTTGAAAATTTGAAATAAAAATTGACCTCTTTACAGCGTCATGGTGGCATCTTCTCAGACAAGAGAAACTCAGCTCTGAATTTCTTGTTATGTGGAGAACAGTAAAGCAGGGAAGGGAAAGGGTGCCATCTAGGCGCTCATCCTCTAAAACCCATCAGGACCAATATCAGAGAAAGCTAATCAAATGCTCAGAATATTTTGGAAGGAAAGGAAAACAATGCAAGCACAGAAAGAACACAGGAAGAACATAAGAAGATATTGTACTTGGACCCCAGTGATGCCAGGCAACAGTGCTAGACACTGAGTCCCCATTCTGCCCGCTGAGATACTAGAATTTGAAAGGTTTACCATAACGAAAATGAGAGAATCAAACTAATAAAATGAGAAGACACCATTCACAAATTAAGATGTAAAGATCAAAAAATTGGATCAATTTTTTAAGGAGGCAGGGAGATGTGTTTTACACTGCAGGACAGACTATCCAAGGTTTCTTAGTCTGCAACCATTGAGAAAGGTTCGGTTAGGATCTATAGACATAAATTAACTATTTACAAAAGTTTATTCATTGTGTTCCTTTCAGAATTTCACTTGTAACAATTCAAAAGGAGAATGATGAAATGAAAACTGTAATGTGACATTATTAGCACATTATATATCCTTGCGTTGAATTAGCCAATTATTCCTAACATTGATGATCAATAGTTTAATCAACTCAAAGAATACTGATCAGTTACAGAAAATATAACACAGACATGGATAGACTGTGGTCCCAATCAGCGGGAAGTTGATGGGGAGAGGTGGTAACATTTAGAGCACTAGACTGACTGCTCTTTTCCTACCAATGTCCATCAGACCACAATTAGTGTGGCTACGTTCTTCGATCCCAGGACAGTAAACCTAAAAAGTTTTTTCACTACTGTTATAGGAGTTCTGTGGCTGTTACTGGTATTTGCCTCCCAACCTCCCGGAACTTGAGGGACATCACGGATTTCAGTCCTGCAGTCTAATGTCGATGAGTATGTCCCGATTTCAACTGTATCTGCATCCAGAGTATGGAGATACAGTTGAATGCAATGGCGAAGCAGGGAGCCATCAACTCCCTGCCCCAGTATTCACCATCATCACAATTAATCACTATGCCTTTGCTCGTCTGCTGCTTGGATCACATGGTCATGATTGGGTGAATAAACATTCCTATGAATGGTAGTTTGTGATGACCTTGTGTAAAAGATCCCTGAAAAACTGATTGCCGCTCTCATATGGTACAAACACGTCTTTTAGTCGGAAATAATAAAATCTCATACTACCTGCCATATGTACTATAACTGTATCTCACTCCACTGGTTTTTAAATGGGTCTCTTGAAGTTATAGGAAGCATTCCTCAGCAGCAACATAAGTTGCTTCACTTGGAATATATCTCTGAACATGGAGGTGCCATGCAATAATGTCAGTGCCCCAGCAGCAAAGTTTTTTGATTAGAAAATGGAATCTGATCACCTTCCTAGAAGTTGTTAAAGTGCATTGAGGACAGGTCCAAGCGACGCCATTGTGCACCCATGCACCCAAGTTACTCCCGCTTCCTCAATCAAGAAGGAGAGGGAGGGGCTGGAAGAAAAAGCCGGAGGAGCAAGGGTGCACAGAGCAGCTTGGCCCCGTACTCGGTGCACTTCATTGCTCATTTGCATATGGTTAAAAAGTTATTTTTCTCCAGAACGAAGCAAAGGATCATTAAGTGAAAAGTACCATTACTTTCAGTTGAGTGAGCCCTACAAGGCATTGTGTCTGGTTTATCAGTGAATTTCCGGGTGAGAGATTCCCTTTAAATATAAAACTACACATTACCTATAGAATTTTCTGTTAAAAAACATCTGGAAGAATGCTCAGAATACAAAAACACCATTACCATTCTGTTCGGAGAGCTATTATTAGACACCTATTTGGGTCTATTGTTCTCCTAGGTTAGAAGAATACCCTGGAGTTTTCCTTTTGTTTTACACTGCCGAGGCTGCAGTCTGTCCAACCTTTTAACCTTTATTTTTTCAAAGCTCTCCTCTTCTTCTCCCTGCCGATTGTTCTTAACCCTTTGACACGGTGAACCAAAATTAACTTGTTTATTCTAATCTATAGAAAATATCTTTAACATCAAAGTCAAGGTTTCGTGCAGTATACTAATTCTGTAGTTAATGCACTTTATTCTAGGAATCTAGATAGATGCTCTATACCATTACAATTGTACATATGGTAACTGAAGGATATAGGACTTATAGTGTAAATTCATTTTATTAACCCTTTAATAACCAAGCAACACCCTGTGCAGTCTGGGTCCTTAAACTGCAGTAAGGTATTTTGCCATCAAGCAGCCACAGCTTAGACAACAAATTTGGGGTCATTAATCAAACTGGTGTGAAGTAGAACTGGCTTAGTTGCCCATAGCAACCAATCCGCTTCCTCCTTTCATTTTTGACAGCTCCTTTGGAAAATGAAAGGTGGAATCTGATTGGTTACTATGGGCAACTAAGCCAGTTCTACTTAACACCAGTTTGATAAATGACCCCAATTGTGTGTTGATGTAGAGATGCGCCTGAGCTGTACCATGCAACCTACAGACCACGACAGTGTCACTGAGGGGTCTGGGGGCTGTGAGGCAGCTCAGTGCAGAGCAGAGAACACTTCACAGTGAAGCAAAGTGAACCTCCAGTGCACTTACAGAGCTATTCCGGTTTTAATGATTACATTTATTTGTACACACGTTACGTCAGTCATGTGACACTCAATCCTGTCATGTGACCTCCAACATGCAGTTATCTGTTCATATATCTAAAAGGTAAGTAGCTGTTTATGGAGATGCAGAAAATATTAAAACAGTACGCGTACAGCATTACTGCCTGCAGCAGAACCTCATCATGTCTGCCAGTGTCTGTGTAGAAGCACAGCTAACATTGTTCTGTCTTCCCTGTATTTGTAGTTTGTAATTTTTTTTAAGTTAACTTTATTAACAAGATGACAATATCACCTAAAAAAGGAAGGCATTTTAATATCACCTGGAAACAGGCAGCGATGTAAACACACATACAGTGAAGTAGTTGTTGTAATAGCCGCAATGGTTTCCACCATTAGTCCTATGTAGTTATCCCATGGAAGTGTCCTGTGTGCTGATCCAGCACATATATGTCATGTAACACTGTTGCCTACTGATCCTCAGTGGGGTGTCACATGACTGATGCTGTGTTTCAGTTAGGCCATGGATGCATTACAGTGCTTTATGGGTGTAGAAGGACTGGATGTGTGTAGCAGAGCTATATGTGTGTATGGTAGTACTGTGTGTATATAGCAGACCTGTGTGTATACCAAAACTGTATGTGTGTGTGTCGCACACAAATACTTAAAATAATCTAGCAGAAGAAGAAGCATGGAAGGACACAATAGAGCAGTGACAGAAGACATATTTATTTGTACATTTGTACATTTAATGAGGTGACCACATGCACCATTGCTGGTTGTTACACCTAAAGTTATTGACCCCTCCACTTCAGTAAAACACCACTAAACCACATTCCCTTCAAGAGGACCTAGAAAATATTTTTCTCATTTTCTGTTTTCTAAACCTCTTGATAAAACCTCCACAAAAGTTTTGTTTATACTCTGCCCAGCCCTTACTTGCTGTCAAGTTTATCGTGGTCAAAACTGCTGTCAGATGTCCTTTAAGACTTCATACATGTAACCATATACAGCATATTACACAGCAATAAAAGAATAAGGCCCCATTCACACGACCGTATGTACATTTCCGCATCTTATCCGCAATTTTGCGGATAAGATGCGGAACATACGGACCCATTCATTTTTCCATAGGAGAAAAAAAATGCGGAATGCACACCGTATATTACGGAAGTTCTCCCGCAAAAAATATAAAGCATGTCCTATACGTGTCTGCACGCACAGACAAGTATAGGCATTTTGAATGGAGCGCCCGGCCGTGTGTTCCGAGCGGTGCGGAACACACGCCGGGCAGCCCCCCATATTATTGTGGGTCCGCATTATTGTGTACCCGCAAATATATGGTCATGTTAATGGGGCCTAATACATAATAGAACAACCGGCATAATCAGAAAAACAAATTGGATGCCTCACAGGGTTTTCTCACCTCACCTGCCATATTATACTGAAATATACAGAGCCATTCCAATGTACCATACCAACTTCTGTGCAAAGTGAGAACTTAGTCAAAGTTACTAAGCCTAATTTCAACCCGCCTAGCTCTGATTGTGACATTTGTCTCAGTAAACCTTCCTGTACATGGCACATAGGATGTATAGTGATACAGAATGTCCCATACAGCCCTGAACAATGGAGCAGTATGGAACTGCGTGTGTTGCCACACAATGCTCCATCACTGTATGCTATTCTTCATCTACATCCTACTACGTCTTTTGGCATTCATCAAGGTTTTTTTGTCAGAAACTGTCAGCATACCGAGGATAGCATGCATATAGTAGGGCACTATGCACATCTACAGGTGTCCTATTATGGCTCTGTATAAAACTGACCAGTAGACCATACAGGGAATTTTCTCAATGGGCCAGCACCCTCACTGCTGTGTGCTGGCTTAGGTAGGGCTGGCTTGGTGTTGTAGACAACATCTCATCTCCTAAGCCCCCTGCTCCATATCCATATTAGAGACAATTGGAGAAGGAGGACAGAACATGGCAGCTATTTATGGCCACCACAGAGGGACAGCTTGTGAGGAGGTATTCTGTGCTGCACTGTGGTATTTGGTTCCATGGGATGGTATTCTGTGCTGGACCATGGTGCTACTGACCCTGCCAACTTGTATTGGCCCTATCTACTTGTGTTGTTCTGCCTTCTGTCAATTTGGACCCACCTCCAACATTGGGGCCACTTTTAGCTTTTTTTCCAGGGCCACTTTAAGTTCCCAGACATAATACAGTCATGAGCATAAAACCTAATGCTGGGTATACACATTTAGTAGATGTTGGGCGCACTAACAGCTCCCCCATACACGTTTGGCTAAGGCCTCTTTCACATTAGTGGCAGCATGGATCCGGCAGGTGAAGGGTGCGAGGGCAGCGCTCTGGCCCCACACGTGTCACATACACATACACATACACGCACACATACACACAGACATAGACATACACACACACATACACACAGACATAGACATACACGCAGACATACACATACACAGACATACTTACATGCTCCCAGCATGCTCCGCACATCACATGCTCTGCTGGAGGGAGAATCTTCCTATGTGCGCGCAGTCCTCCTCCTCCTGTGATGTGCGGAGCTGCTGGGAGCATGTAAGTATGTCTGTGTATGTCTGTGTATATGTCTATGTGTATGTCTGTGTGTATGTCTATGTATATGTCTGTGTGTATGTGTCTGTCATGTGTGGTGTACTGTGGACAGGTCCGTCATGAATTCTATTGAAAGTCAATGGAGGACGGATCCGTTTACTGAGTATGTCACACTGAATGGATCCGACCTCATTGACTTGCATTGGGGGTCATGACGGATCCGTCTTGGTGCGGATGCCCAGGACGGAGAGCAAACCGCAGCATGTTGTGGTTTGCTCTCCGTTCTGGAGACGGAACGGAATGCTTTTCATTTCAGTTTTGTCCCCATTGACAATGAATGGGGGCAAAACTGAAGTGTTTTTTTCCGGTATTGAGCCCCTATGACGGAACTCAATACCGGAAAAAGAAAACGCTAGTGTGAAAGTAGCCTAAGTAACGTGCACAGTATGTGTACTCTATGGAAAGAGTAGAAATACCGTGTTTCCCCGATAGTAAGACACCCCCGATTGTAAGACGTATCAGGGGTTTCAGGGGGGTCGGCTAATATAAGCCGTACCCCGAAAGTAAGACATATGTCTTACTTTCGGGGAAACACGAGGGTATTGCCGCCTCCCTCTCATCTAGCTGCGCGCCGCCTCCTGCCCACGTCCGCACCGTCCCCCTCTCCATACGTCGCCGCGTCTGCCACCTCCCTCTGATCTTAATGAGCGCCGCCTCCTGCCCACTTCCGCGCCGCCCCCCCTCCATACGTCACCGCGTCTGCCGCCTCCGTCTGATCCAAATGAGCGCCGCCTCCTGCCCACTTCCGCGCCGCCCCCCCCCTCCATACGTCACCGCGCCGTCCCCCTCTCCATACGTCACCGCGCCGTCCCCTGCACTTGTCACTGCCGCCTCCTGCTTAAAATACGGTAATGCACACAGTATTAATCATACATCAGTAAAACATACACACTGGCATACTGGGGTATCATCTGCTGTATATAACCCAGTGGGTATCAGCAGGTATCACACTGGATTAAATACAGCAGGTGGTACTGTATCACACTGGGTTAGATACAGGTATAGGTACAGGTTTGCACTTTGCTGTGCCCACATGAGCTGTTTGACAATTTTTTTCCAATATAAGACATACCCCGAAAGTAAGACATAGTGGGGCTTTTGGGGATAAAAAGAAAGTAAGACACTGTCTTACTTTCGGGGAAACACGGTAGCTCCCGACAGATAGGTTGGGAGCTTCCCATACACATTAGTCCCTGCTGAACCCCTCGTTCTAATGTGTATCCGTCCTTAACACTGAAGCAGTAAAAAGTAAATGAAAACCATTAATAAAGTATAAAATAATTTCACTGCATCAACTCTATCTTTTGTAACAGCCCGACCATAATTACACTAAACATGCTGATCAGCTCTAATTTGAATTAGTAAATGCATTAGAGCATGAAAAATTGTATTATTTATGTACTTATGACCTAATGGTAAAGCACCAAATACAATGGGTGTAAAGAAAGGCCAATTTCTATCTAATCTATCTATCTATCTATCTATCTATCTATCTATCTATCTATCTATCTAATGGTTTGATTAGACTGGATTTATATTTACTCCACATAATATAGAGTTACATAACCATTTATGTTACACATGTTATATATACTATATGCTATATGTAACTGCAGTCTATGGGGACCTTCTGTTAAAAATATTTTTTTTCTTTCACCACTCCTGACATGCCTGTTTTAATAGCTTCATGCATTCCCCATGTAATAACAATTCTGGAGCATCTATTCTTATGGCTATACGTTGTTTCATTCCTTTATTATTTCTAATAGAAGTTATGAATGAATTGCTAGCAGTAAGGGTACAGAGGGGTGGTAACTAGTGTTGATCGAGCACCAAAGTGCTCGGGTGCTCTGGTGGTCGGGTAGAACACTTTGTGATGCTCGAGTGCTCTACAGAGCACCCGAGCACAATGGAAGTCAATGGAAGAACCAGAGCACTAAACCAGGCACCCCCTGCTCTGGAGAGGGGAGGGTGTCTGGTTCACAGGAAAAGGTTAGAAAATGATGGAAACACCACTGAAATGGTTTGGGAACAGCATGGAGAGGATGTCTGGATGCATCTTGGACTCCCAAGTCGCTGCTGTTAACGATGTTGTCTGAGTATTACGCCACTTTTACAGAATGGCAATAATACGCCCAAAACCGAAGATAAAATTGATTTTAGAGGAACAATTGTTAGGAAATTACACTGAATGTCAAAGTTATTTAGGATGTTCAAACGTTATACAGCAGAAGTAGTGCAGGTAATATCGCCTTGATTAGTGGCAGAAAAAGAAAATACACTGGATGTCACAGGTATTTAGGATGCACGAACGTTATACAGCACACGCAGCACAGGTGGTGTTAAGGTCAGGCAATTTTGCGCAAATTGTGCCCCAAAAAAACTATATGTTGCAGCCAGATAAAACAATAGTCCTTAAAAGGACTTTTGGGTCTTCTGAAAAGAAAAACTAAACTTGCCTAGCCAAATCCTATCCCTACACTATCTGTCCCTCCTTGCGCAAACGTTATACAGCAGATGTAGTGCAGGTAATGCCGCCTTGATTAGCTGCAGAAAAAAATAAACTGGATGTCACAGGTATTTAGGATGCACAAACGTTATACAGCAGACGCTGCGCAGGTAATGTCGCCTTGATTAGCGGCAGAAAAAAATACACTGGATGTCAGGTATTTAGGATGCACAAACGTTATACAGCACACACGTGCTCGCCCGAACACTATATTCGTGCGAGCATGGCGCTGCTCGGCACATCGCAGTGTTCGGCGACTTGGGAGTCCAAGCTGCATCCAGACATCCTCCCCATGCTGTTCCCAAACCATTTCAGTGGTGTTTCCATTATTTTCTGACCTTTTCCTGTGAACCAGATACCCTCCCCTCTGCAGAGCAGGGGGTGCCCGGTTTAGTTCTCTGGTTCTCCCACTGACTTCCATTGTGCTCGGGTGCTCTGTAGAGCAGTCGAGCATCATCTAGTGTTCTACCAGAGCACCCGAGCACTTAGGTGCTCGATCAACAATAGTGGTAACCAGTTGGAGGTGTGTACCTGCACAGACTCATTCTATCCAATCAATGCTGCCATTGTCAGACTGTGCAGGTACTCAGGTAGAACTAACAGGTCCTCTTTAGGTTTCATGGAGTTAAGTTTTCTGTCCACTTTGCTCTTAATAATCAGTGTAAAGTCGGCCATACATTTTAGACAGCGAGCATTTGGCTGACAGCTACCTCTCCCTACCCCATCCACGTCCATGCTCGGGTAAGAATGCATTTGTTCTGAATAGGGAGAACCACAATCAGACAGCTCTGGTAGTGGCTGATCTTCATGGGAACAAAAGCATATTTGCCAACTCTCCGAGGGCTAGAATAAACCCTGCCCATAACTGGGTGTTCCTGGCGGTATTGGGGCGTTCCCAGGAGGTGGAGCTTATTTGCCTCGATTTTGCCTACTGAAACGTATGCAAAAATGAAATTAAACTTCCCGATCCTTCTTGGCCCTGTGGATGAGTCAAGAGGCCCTCCATACACATCAGATGTTTGGAGATTCCAGTCGAAATTGGCGTCTTCAGCCAACTTTAATCTAATGTGTATATCCAGCTTTAAGCTTTAAAGGGGTTGTCTCACTTCAGTAAGTAGCATTTATCATGTAGAGAACGTTAATACAAGGCACTTACTAATGTATTGTGATTGTCCATATTGCCTCCTTTGCTGGCTGGATTCATTTTTCCATCACATTATACACAGCTGGTTTCCATGGTTACAGTCCACCATGCAATCCATCAGCTGTGGCCATGCTTGCACACTATAGGAAAAAGTGCCATCCTCTCTAGTGGCTGGGACTGTGGGAGCTCACATAAGCTAGTGCTTTTTTCTATAGTGAGCAAGCACGACCACTGCTGCTGGATTGCAGGGTGGTCATGACCATGGAAACAAACAGTGTATATTGTGATGGAAAAATGAATCCAGCCAGCAAAGGAGGCAATATGGACAATCACAATACATTAGTAAGTGCCTTGTATTAACTTTCTCTACATGATAGATGCCATTTACGGAAGTGACAACAACCCATTTAATGTATGTCCACTGAACCTCCTAATTTCAGCTGGGTCGGCCAATCATGTAATATTTATGGGAGATTCCTAATTCTCCTCTAAAGGCAAGTGAGTGCTGGCAAGAGAAGAGTTAGCCATGCTGGATTTCAACATGTCCGATCCTTTTGTCCAGAGGTATCCTGCAGTGGCTTTCTCCTCTCTTCCGCTCACATGCATGTCTGAGTGGAGAGAACATGCACAGTATGGGGGATCAAGAGAGGTAGTTGAACAAGCATTCATCCAGCAGTCATCTCACGTGTATGGCCAGAACCTTATGCTTCAGTGGTCTGATCTGGGTCCAGACCTTCTTCACGTAACAGAAAGCAGCCGCACTTCGGTTGTTTGTATAATGATCTCAGTCACTAAGATAAGGCCAGTGATCATGGCTGCCAGATAGACCTTATTGTGGCCTAGTCGTCAGCTGTCTGGTGGGATATCTGGATGTTATATTATCCTAGCTGTGCTCTCTTCATCTGACAGGGGACATGAGGTCAAGCAGATGAATTCACTTATGTGTGATTTATCCTTTTGTTGTTCCTGTCTGAGTACGATGAACTAGGAGTGTCGCTCAGTCAAACAGTCAGATGACCCAAAAGATAAATTGTGGGATTCCTTCCACATTCCAATCCCTCAGGTATGTACAAGTGAGTATAAAAAGAAGACCCACCATAGACAATCTAATTATTAATTATCATTATTACAGTTTAAACAACCGTCACTCATTTATTTCCTCTCCCTGTCCCGGTGGGTTTCACACTTCTTACACATAAACTCCACACAGTCCCCAAGCTGAGATATCAGGGTGCTGCATACATAGTGAAAGAGCTGGGTGACATCAAACAGCTTACGGTACTTTTTTGGACCAATATTCAAAAAACTAAAAAATCATAATCCTTTAATATGGTATAAAAACATTTAGACAGTAGAAAAAAAGTACACATAGTGAAGAAAACTCCACTTACACATTTCCAGCTCTAAAGCTCCTATTCATAGCTTTAGGTTTTGATAAAACTTTTGATATGTGACAGAGTTGAAAACTGAAATAAGAAAAGGAGAGCAGCGCATAGGTGGGACTGCAACTGAAAGATGGAGATGGACCAAATCAGAGGGGCTCACCTTGTGGGGTTGCGCTCGGAGCATAAAACCCTAGAAAGCAAGAAAGCATCTACTGTAGTATATTAAGTTGATGCTGCCAGACTTTATCCCTCAGGTACATTTGCTGGTTGTCAAACTGAGGTAGTAAGAAGGTAGGGGATGAGTCTGGTTGCTCTAAGGCTCATCTGATACCTTCTTCCTACCTCAGATATATCATAGAGAATAAAGATGGGTTTTCTCATCTGAGACAATGGGGGCATATCGCTAGGATATCCCCATTGTCTGATATGTGCAGGTCCCACCGCTGGCACCCACACCTATATCTTAAACGGAGCCCCAAAAGTGTTGGAGGGTGCACTTCACATGCACAGCCGCCCTCCATTCATTTCTATGGGGCCTCCGAAAATAGCTGAGCACTGGCTTGGCTATTTCCGTTGGGCCCATAGAAGTGAATGGGAGTGGCGGCTGGCCATGCGGGTTGCACTCCCATTCACTTCAACGGAGAGAGCGCTTGGTGGTGGCCGGACCGGAGTTCTCCAGCCACCACTTTGCCCTCTCCGTTTGAGATATAGGTGAGGGTCCCCAGTAGTGGGAACCCGAACCTATCAGACAATGGGGGCATATCCTAGCGATATGCCCCCATTGTCTCAGATGAGAATACCCCTAAATAAATAATGTTACAGCAATACTGAACTATATAGCTATAGGTAAACGCATAGTTGGCGGTGTTAAACAAATATATACGTTTTTTGGGGTAAGAAATACAGGGCCAATTAAATGAACCCTACTGCAAACACACTATAAATTGGTATTGACACATTAAAAATTATTATTTGTACAAACAATAGAAAAATTGCAGCTGTTTTTTTAGAAAGAAAAAGGTGCAATTTTACAGTATACACTGCAAAATATATATGCTGGTGATGCGGAGAATATGCCTATAAAACACTAATGAACTGTAGAAGCTTTGCAACACATTTTTGGGGAAAAAGGCTGAACCCACCAATCAAAACTTTTGATATAGTTTTCTGAAAACTCAGTTATCCTTTAGTCATTAAATAAGGAATTGCCTCATCTACCCAGTTATTGGCATTAAAAGGGTTCTCCGGGAATTAAGAAAATGAAAACACTT
This sequence comes from Rhinella marina, assembly GCA_900303285.1. Lineage (NCBI taxonomy): Eukaryota > Metazoa > Chordata > Amphibia > Anura > Bufonidae > Rhinella > Rhinella marina. The sequence continues at coordinate 164,605 of ONZH01009077.1, read as the reverse complement.
AAATAATACTTTATTATAAATATATTCCGTAATTCCTGTCATTAGTTATAATGGCTCGTTTTGTCTAGGGAGCATTAATCAGGGGAAATATTATTGGACACAAAACCTGTCCTAATCACACAGGAGGACAAGTTACTTCACAACACTGAGGTAAAGTGCTGCCTCATCCTCCTCTCTGCTCTGCTTGTTAGGGATTATGATTCTGAATACAGCTGATAAGATTTTCAGCTGAATCTCTGTAGGAATGGAGTTGGAGGAATGTATGCAGTCTCCATTACCACAGTCTGTCCTGTCCGTCCTCTCTGTTCTTTATGTCTCCTCATGAACTCCATTCCCACAGAGATTCAGCCGAAGATCTTATCATCTGTATTCAGGATCATAACCCCTGACAAGCAGAGAGGGGGGTGAGGCAGCTCTTTACCTCAGTAGTCTGAAGTAACTTGTCCTGCTGTGTGATTAGGACAGGTTCTGTCTGTAACCCTTACAGTTCTGGAATGTATTGGATAACACTGACATAATGCTGTCAGTGTTATCCAATACATTCCAGACCTCTAAGGGTTACATAGCATCATAACTCAGTATAATGTTATGCAACCCCATCAGTGCTGGAAGTTCAGGTCGGGTGCTGCGCTACGAGTCCTTAACGTGACATCCGCTCGTCTGAAAGGGGCCTTAGGGTTCCCTGAGATTGGGTCCACACCAGGTGCATTACACTGCCACATTATGCTGTGATTCACTGAATCTTGGATGAGGCTTGTATACTTTTCTTAAAAATATTGATTGTCCTAAATTTCTGGAAATGGAACGTTAATCCAAGTTATTCTAAATGTCATATTTGGAAAGTCAGGAAAATGTTTTTCTTTCCTTTATTGGGGGTAAATTTTTTTCCTTTCTCAACTCAGTATGATTATAGGTTGGACTAAATAGACCTGTCTTTTTCAACCTTATCAACTATGTTACTATGACCGGCAATATATCATAACATACCTTATTTTTACATTTCTAGAAATATCAATGGAATTGGAATCATATAACATTCTCTTGACTTGCGGCACACATGAAGAGTTCTCTATAACTATTTAGATTCCATCTCCAGTGAACCAAATTACCTATAAAACCAATTTTGTGTCCATAGAAAATCCATGTATCTGTTTGAACATAAATAGTACTGACAGTTTCTTTATTACTGCATCATCTTCTGGAATATAGTAAAAACTGGTAAAAAATTGAGTGCTGAAAAATCCAAAGAACTGCATTGAAACCACTTTAATGTGTTCCTGTGATACTTTGATAGGTAAATGAAAATAAATCAATAGTTAAATGATTAAGCAATGTAGAAACGTAAAGTAGCATCTGATTTCCCACAGAAGGCAACAGTAATTGCCAAAATAAATTCTAATTTAAAAAAAAGCTGAAACTGAAGGATGTGCGTAAAGGTTACAGTTGTCATGCTCCAATTCATGGCTTTAATTTTTAAATATAAAAATGTAGATTATTCTTTATAATTGACCCTATATATGCTGTAGCATTCCTCTTTTGGAGTTCCTTACGTTTGATCCAAATGCTTTTTCCCTTTTTGGTCTGTAAGTGTCCCTCTTTATACTAGACTAGCTGAAGGACACGGCTTCGCCCGGGTATATTTAATTTATTTCATTTTATGTCTGTGTATGTGTGTCGTTAAAAGATATCGAGAGTGATTTCTACAGTGCCCGCCCTTTTAACAGTGACCTCTACAGCAGCCCGCCCCTTTAACAGTGACCTCTACAGCGGCCCGCCCCTTTAACAGTGACCTCTACAGCAGCCCGCCCCTTTAACAGTGACCTCTACAGCGGCCTGCCCTTTTAACAGTTACCTCTACAGTGGCCCGCCCCTTTAACAGTGACCTCTACAGCGGCCTGCTCCTTTAACAGTGACCTCTACAGCAGCCCGCCCCTTTAACAGTGACCTCTACAGCAGCCCGCCCCTTTAACAGTGACCTTTACAGCTGCCCGCCCCTTTAACAATGACCTCTACAGCAGCCCGCCCCTTTAACAGTGACCTCTACAGCAGCCCACCCCTTTAAATGTGACCTCTACAGCAGCCCGCCCCTTTAAATGTGACCTCCACAGCAGCTAGAGTGGTCACTGTCTTCACCCCAGAAAGCCAGACCTCACCGGCCATTCCCCCAAACGTGAAACAGCGCCCCCAGTTCCCATGAAGACACACCACTAAATATGAGGCCACACCCCCTGGCTCCGTGAAGACACAGAGGAGAAACTGTCTGAGTGTGAGCTACTGAAAGGGTGGACATCCCTGTGTCTGTCAAGGCACTGCGTCAGACGGAGAACAGGTAGCCAGAAAACTGGACTGTCCAGCCTAAAGCCAGACATCTGGCCACCCTAACAGCAGCCTGGCCCTAGGGTGGCCAGAGGTCTTGTTTTAGGCTGGACAGTCTGGCTTTCAGACTCCCTGTCCTCTGTCATGCGCAGGGCCTGGATGGACACAGGGATGTCCTTTTCAACAGCTCACTCTCAGCAGCAGCACTGTGCAGTCTGAGCAATGAGCTGCAGGGAGAAAGTCACCCTCCCCCCACCCCTGCAGCTGACAGAAGGTAATTTTTACCTATATTTTTAATCCCGGTCAAATGCGGCATGGAAGGGGTGTGGCCTGATCGAGTCAGGGGCGTGACTTAGTGGGATCTGGGGGTGGGGTTTTTAAGTCCTTCTTTTGACGGTGGCCTGAATTACAGGTCGATGCCATAGTAAGTTAGGAGGAAGGTGGGTAGCAGTGGAAGAAAACATCTTTTATTACTACTGAACGGTAAATATGTGAAATTTACATTATATGAGGTAATGATTGATGATGAGTTAGTCTAAAATATAAGTTATATTTATGGTAACCGGAATACCCCTTTACCATTGTCATCCACAGTGCTCTGCCTCTTTAATGCAGACCTACAGCAGTGAACTGGCTAGGTTGCCATAGAAACCTGGTGTATGGAGACTAACTGCCTGTGAGCATCTATTGGCTGATAAGGGTCATGTGACCAGGCTACTATTGGCTAATGCATTTTTTGGGAATATCTCAGGAACGGTACGTCCTGGAGAGCTGAAAACTGTTCTAAAACCTTCCCGGACACCTGATGTACATGTGTGCCAAATTTTGTGATTGTAGCTGCAGTGGTGCGGATTCCTTTAGCGGACATACACACACACACATACACTCAGCTTTATATATTAGATGTACAGAAATCCCTGCACATACTACAGAAAAACCCATTGAGATGTATGGAATGTTTTTTTCTTTTTTTTTTTGCATTCCTACAGTCTTTTTTATGATGTTTTTTACTGTATACTTTGAAGAGTCATATTTTCAGGCAAAAACACTTTGGGTGGAATTTATCACGCCCTGCACTCCAGAATTCTGTCTTTAAAAAGTCACAACATAGAGCTTTTGTGACTTGTGAGATCAATAAAGCAAAGGTTTTGTGACTTCTTGCATATTTACACTTCAGTCCAGTTTTGAAATGTAGGTAGAAAAGTGGGCCTACTTGGCTATGTTATTGCCAAAAAAGTCACAAAAAGCCCCAAAGCCACTATAGTAGGGGGGATGGTGTAGAAAACTGGAGTACACATTCTAGACAAAAGTGTTAGGTTTAAAGTTGAGCCAAATTTAACAAACAACATTTGATAAATTTAGCATAAAGTAATCCAATGCAGACTCAGGCAAAACTGACTTCAAATATTACATAAATATGTCTGTAATAAATGATTCCCTATAGACTTTAAAGTTATATCTGGATGCATTAACCCCTTCATACACGTGAGTGTAAGTGTATGTCTGAGATGCACAAGGGGTATATGACGCTGCCTAACAAGATTTTACATATACAGCTGACATTCAGCTTCAATGACTGGGATCAGAGATAACTTTCATCCGCTCACTTACTCTCTTAGATACCACGGTCAATAGTGATCGCAGCAACTGAGAAGCTTGATCGGAGCCCCTGCAGTGAAATCATGGACTTCCAATTGTAACTATGTCAGCCTGAGGCCTTGTGAAGACTTCCAGGCATGCAATAGGGCATAATCGGCAACCAGTATAAATCCCATAGTCTGCAATAGTATACTATTGCAGTCTATGGTATAAGCAATCAAATTATTGCATGTTCAAGTTCCCTAAGGGGGCTAAAAAATTAAAGTAAATAAATAATAAAAAAAATAAAAAACAAAAATATTAAAAATCCAAATCACTCCTTCACAGTTTTAAATACAAAAAATAAACATAAGTGGTATTATCATGTCCAAAATTGTCCAAGCTATTAAAATATTTATCAGGTATGATAAATGCCATGATGTAAAAAATCTTCCCACACAAAAATGGAATAACATGTAATCAAAAAGTTGTGAATGTTGCAAATTCTTACACACTTCCCTCAAAATCTGGATCCAAACTTTTACAAACAAATCACTGAAAGTGACAGCGACCATTTTTAAAAAATTCAACAGAGTAGTGTGTATTTAAATTGGCTTTTGTGCTTGCACATTCTAAGATCCGTAGTTTTTTTTAGTTTTCCATTGATAGGGCTGCATGAGGACTTAGGGGGAGATTTATCAAACTGGTGTAAAGTAAAACTGGCTTAGTTGCCCATAGCAACCAATCAGATTCCACCTTTCATTTTTTCACAGCGCTTTTGAAAAATGAAAGGTGGAATTTGATTGGTTGCTATGGGCAACTAAGCCAGTTCTTCGTTACACCAATTTGATAAATCTCCCGCTTAGTTTTTTGCAAGACAAGGTATAGTTTTCATTGGTACAATTTTTTTTTTTTGCAACATTCACTGCAGGAAAAATGATATGATCATATTATTGTATAGTATTATATATTGTGTATAGTATATATATTGTTGTTATGGATGTAGTAATGCCAATTGTTTTAAGTTTTCATTTATTTATTTATTTTTTAAGTATTGCCAAAACAGGACTGTGTAACTTTCTATTTGGATAAAGTTCACAGTGTTCCAGGCTACCATCTATAATGCTTCTGGTCACCACGGAAAAGTGTGATGTGCTATCAGCACCCTCTGAACATCCTGGTTTCAGAGAACACTTTTAATGAAATTTTTTTTTTTGCAAAAACATTATAATTTTTTTCTTTTTAGTCTCAGTAAAGGACCTGAATGTGATCTTCTGATCGGCTATATATTTGTATTGCAAAGTATTATGCCTGTCAGTGTTACACTGACAGGCAGGCTCCTAGGCTCTGAGGGCCATTGTTGGAGCCAGTCCTTGTGCGAACACCATCATAACAATGTACTATAATGGCAGTTTACGTTATAGAGAAGGGTTAAAGCCTTGAAACTATAGACATGGCTTTTCTTTTATTTTCTGGACAATTCCATTGCCCGATAGGTTCACCCAACTTTCTGCAAGATTGTGAGTATTTCATTTTTCTTTAAAAAAAATCATATAATCAGGGCTGTCCTTGAAATGTAGAGTGTGCTAAAATGTCCTCACTCACCAGTTTACCATTCACCATAAAGAACAGTACTTGAAAAATGTGTGATGTCTGGATTTTTCGTGATTCTGTTCAGGAGACCAACATCTTCCTGACACTTTGTAGAGCACTTTTCTGAAAGAGAAGGTAGGCAACCGAATGCCTATTTGAAGTGGTGAATTAAGGGCTTTGTAATAACACAGCATGGAGTCAGTGACAGCCGCCTTGCACAACGCTTTCTAAGACATGTGCTTTACTAATAACCACTTACATCTGCCTTTAAACTGTCACTCACCCCAGCTGCTCCACAAGACTCTGCACGATCCAGACACAATTCAAGACATGCTTGAAGACTGCCGAATGGATACCCAAGCAGCATTCCTCCCAGTCCATTAGATTTTTCATTAGAACCATGTGACTTGTATTCCCATATTCCAACACTCCACCTTAGTGTTGAAATATGGGAATACAGGTAAATGCAAGGCAAGGTTGCAGTAATGGCTGTTACATTTGTGGCCAAAGAAATTCACCTCCAAGCCAAGCCAGGCCTATGATAAAGCCTCTTGACTACCCAAAATGTGGAGCCAACTGTATTATATCAATGGAATACATCAGCTCCCATTATTTAAGGATTGAAAATAGTAGAAAAATGTCTTTGAAAATATTCCCATTATTGTTATACATTGGACTATGATGATGCCTGGAATATCCCACTTCAGCTATAGGATAACAAATGGACGTCCAGGCATAGAACAACCGATTTTATGGGCAAGTATATCCTGGTGATATCCAGTGCTCTGCGTCATATCACGTAATTATTATATTCCGATCTCTTGAAGGTGTATTTCCACTGTACACATTTATAACATATCCACAAGATATGTATGCCATATGTGCCTCATAGCTACAAGCCCCAGTATGAACCTCCACCATGTAGGACCCCCATTCTGGAGATGAGTGGGACCTGCATCTGTAAGCTATTCATGACATAGCCATGAAAATATTCCTTAAATGTGTAAGATGGGAATATACTTGCAAGAAAGTTTTGGAGAATTTTTGTGACTTTTTAGATCATTTAAGTAAGTGCCTTAAATCACCCATGAAGAGTATATGCAAAAAGTATTGCATATAAATGGATCAGGAAACCTGACATGTGGTTATACCCTTATGTTGCAGTTTTTAGTAAGTGACGTGAACCAGTGATACTATTTCTCTTTTATGTCTTACTTTGTTTTACAAGACATTTATAAGCAGCCATTCCCTAATACAAACAGAGCAAGGAAAATGTTCCATTTAGGTTCTGGAACAGAATGATGACTTCCTTTTTGCTTTTCATCCCCATTTACTATGTAGCGGGATACAAGCTGCATTTTATTAAATCAGTAGCATTTATAATATTGTCATCTTCACATATGGCAGGTCTCAGGCACCAGGCTCAGGTGTGAGTTCTATAACTACAATCCTGGTCTGTAGTATGAAAGTCTATAGTTAGAGTGAGATATAAACACTTTATTATTAGATATATGCCCATTTTTGCCATATATCTGTCGCAGATTCAGTCTCAAAGGGGATTTGCGGCCAAATCTGTGACTATTCCCATGCTTGCGCCAGCAAGGGAGCTGGTGTAGATTTAGGCCTGCGGTAGATGAGCCTAAGTTATGTAGAGGCCGGTCTTAATAAATGACCCCATATGCCTCTAATTTATCATAACTATACGCCAGTTTTCAGGTGTGAAAAGGACAAATGGCATGTTTGTGACTTTGATCAACACCCCTTGCGCAACAATTTTTGCACAATTTTTCTCCACCGCCATCACCACTTTATCAAAAAAGGGGCGTCGCTAGGGAGGGGACGGGCCACACATTTTTTGGTGGTGACTTTGCTTGCAACGGACCGGCCACCGCCATCTTGCTTGAAGATAATAATAATAATCTTTATTTATATAGCGCCAACATATTCTACAGCGCTTTACAGTTCAGGGGTTCATGTACAAACAGTCATAAATAACATACTTATCATAAATAATAATTACAACAAGAGGAATGAGGACCCTGCTCGCAAGAGCTTACAATCTATGAGATCCCGCATGAAGTCCCGTGCGCAGTGACGTCATCACACAAGCAAATGGATCAGGTAGTAACTCATCACATGAGGAAGTAATTCGTCACAAAGTGAATTTTTTTTGTAAAATTCGGCAAAGCAGCCAAATTGAATTTTTTAAATAATTTGCTTGTCTCTAGTCACCACCAAAAATATATATACCGTAATCATAGCAGAAACTAAAAATTAGGAATGCAGTGTAAGTTTTGACCAACACTAAAGAATGGTTTTTAGAAACGGTAAAACTAAAACACTAAAATAGTCATATAACACTCCATTTGCTGTGATGCTGGGCGCTTATTATCGTACCAGCTGCAGCAAGTCATTCTCCAATGGCTGGACATAACAACTTTGTATATGTCACTGTCAAGCCGAGCTTTAAACTGGTGCTGCAGGGAGATAAGAGGAGATTCTTCATGGTCATCTGATAACACTTCCCCTTCTGACCCTGGAATTCCTCTCTCTGCAAGGGTGTTTTTACAGAGTAAAATAAATGCCATCCCCTCCTCCACTTTTAAAAGCCACAGAGTCTCAATCAGGCAGCACTGATATATTTTCTAGGAATGGACAATATCTGTCTCTTTCATATCTTGCATGGCACGTTACCTTGAAATATTGTTTCCTATTATGGTTTCAGACATTATGATATCATTTATTGTAATGATACACTTCAGCTCTTCAGCCATTGACAATTCACTCTCCTTCAGTATTGACCCAAGTTCATTTCCTTTACTTCCATGGTTATTATGAATGATTATTAATAATATGCATATGAACTTTAAGGTAAGGTTGTCCAGTCTGGTCCAGCAAAAGCATGCAATCAATCAACAGATTCATGTTTCCATAGTCTTGCAGCCCTGACCCCTTACTGAACCAGGAGAACAGGCATAAGATACATTCAGCTGTTATAGAAAATCAGTGCTGCCATAATGATAAGCCTATGTTCATACCACCCAGTTTGTGGTATAATGCTGGAACTGTGCATGGTCTATAATGGGCCTGATCTGTGCCAAAATGGTGTCCTTCCGGAATAAATTTGAACAGTAGTCAGAAATGCTTTGAATACAAGGGGATCCCCATGGAATTTCTTTTTTTGCAGTGGAAGCAAATGAGCAACATATGGACCTATATAATATAGGGTGAAGTTTCTGTGCTGAAAAAAACAACATGGAATCTGCTTCAAAATTCAGTGCGTCATTTTTTTTATCCTACCAATTTCAATGGAAACTTTGGATGTGGTTTTGGTGTGGAATTTTTCCATGCCGTGGTTTTCCATGCTGTGGGAGGTGGATCGCATCCATTTTCTCTGTGGATGTTAGGTATGAAATTCACAGATGTGTTTTGAACTCCGGCAGTCTATTCCAACGAAGTTACAGACTGCTGGAGTCAACTATATCCGACATAGCCATATACCACTATGCACCACCGGATATCCATTCACTGTAATAGGATCAGGCACTTTCCCCTATATATGACAGCTTTCGGCAGGACACAAAATGCTGCATGTAGTATTTTTTGCCTGACCGAAAACTGACATGTACGCAGGATACAGTAAACTCCGGCAGTCTGTTCCTCCTCAGAACAGACTGCCGGAGTTCAAAGCGCATATGTAAACCCAGCCTAAGATGCATCAATGAGTTTCAGTTTCATTCCTTTCATTTTTCACCCAATAATACATAAAAATATCTAAGTTTAATAACATGGCAGCCTATCGGGGTGGGACTGGGGTTCCTTAGGCCCACCAGAGATTATTCTTGGGGCCCAAACCCCATATAATCAATAATGTTTACTAGATTTTCATTCAAATCAATAGACCCTAGTGGCAATTTATTGTCTCCAAAGGCAGCTCTGATTTTTTTTCTCCTTGACTTTTGGGGCTCATTAAGGTATCAGAGCCTAGGCCCACCAATGGATCCTCTGGTACTCAGATGGGTCACTCCAATGCTACAGACTATTGTCACTCAGGCCTCTCTGACTCAAAGAATTTCACTCTGGGCCAAAGTAAAAAGTCAAAGATCGACACCAAACTTGAAAATAGCATTTAAAACAATTGTTAAAGGGGGTGTCCAATTTAGACAACTTATCCCCTATCCACAGGATAAGGGATAAATGTCTAATTGGTGGGGTTCCGGCCACAGGGGTCCCCACGGATCCTGAGAAACGGGGCCATGGTCCCCTGTTTGAAAGGAGTGGCGCCATGCATGCGTGCTGCCACTCCATTCACTTCAATGAGGATGCTGAAGATAGCCAAGAGGTTGTACTCGTCTATCTCTAGAAGTCCCATACAGTTGAATGGAACAGCGGTCACGCATGCATGTCTGTCGTTCCATTAAAACAGGGAGCACAGACCCTTGTTGATTGAGAATGACAATGTCTTAATGGGATAACCCCTTTAATTCCACCTCTTTAGAGTACAGGTTAAAAATACAGGGGGGAAGATTTATAAAACTGGTGTAAAGTAGAACTGTCTTACTTGCCCATAGCAACCAATCAGATTCCTCCTTTCATTTTTTAAAGGAGCTGTTAAAAATAAAAGGTGGAATCTGATTGGTTGCTATGTGCAACTAAGCCAGTTCTACTTTACACCAGTTTTATAAATCTCCCCCAGTGTTTTCTGTAAAAAATATACTGTATACTCCATTGGTTCCAGACACCTGGTCTGCACAGAAAGATCCTAAATTCAATTTCTACGTCTTCTAATAATGGATCAGTAAAGCTAATAAACAGGACACTAGACTGGAGAGTAAATGGTGTCTCCTGTCCCATGTGGCAGTGGTGCTGACTTTCTACTATCTGTAATTAGCTGCAGTAAAGCCGTCTCTTCACAGTCAGGCTGCAGGTGGCCGAGATATAACTGGAAGGCATTCTGCTGATGTGACCTGGGCTATGGGCCTGACAATAGACAGACGTCTAAAAGAAAGTTATATCCTCTGAAGAGATTATGCCAGTGAATTAAATCAGTGGGATCCTTTCACTTATAGACCCTGATTGGAGACATATGGACTGTAAAAAATAATTAAAATATGTTTCATCCAAATTCTGCATTCTGCCCAGTTTGGCCTGTAACATGTATATAGCACAACTGATTCTGCTGTATAACACATCCTTACATTTCTTTTTTCATCTCTTTTTCTCGGTTTACCATTTTTCCTATTTTAATCTTGTCTCTTGCTGGACCTATAGGGCACATGGTGGTATCTTGGCTTTGTACAAGCTCAGAGTTTTGTTGTTGGTTCTTACAGGACCGCACTGTAAAAATGTCATATTGAGGCATACACAGGAACATGGTGGGTGGTATATTAAAGAAGTATTCTCCCATAGAAGTTATAATATGTAGTACAGAGGCTTCACAGGGCAGTGGAGTGCCTATAGCTCAGACAACTAAGAACTATATGTGCCACCATACACTGTACGAGTTGTACCATCCAAATAGAGATACAGTTCAGTGCTAATTCATTTTATATTTCTTTATAGGAGCTTTTTACAGAACTTAAAATCCTCTGCTTCCTATTACATCCTCTGCTGGTGGCTGCACACGTTTTTTATACAATTAAATCCTGGCGGCCGGATCTCCACTGTAACTTCCAGCAATGCCAGATGCAGAGAGATAGGGCAGGGTATTCTCCACCAGATCAACCTGATGGAGATCTCGAACGCAACTGTTAAAGAGGCATAAGTCTTCACAACCTTAAAGAGGTTGCCCACCATGGAGCCCTTTTCTGCAGAACACCCATCATTCCAGGACTTGTAATGGGAATCATACCGACATGATCTCTGACACTGGATTCTAGCTCCTTCTCTTCCCCAGCTTTTCCTCAGCTCTTGGGTCTCCATGCATCAATATCTGTTTTTACGCATATCATGTGGCCACGAGAGCCAATGAATGGCCTCAGTATTGACATATCACCCATGTCATTTCACACACCACTGCAGCCAGTCATTGGCTACACCGGGAGAGACCCAAGAGCTGCAGCGAAGCCGGGGGAGTAAAGGAGTCAGAACCCAGCAGTAGGGATTAGGTAAGAACGATTCCCACCACGGGTTTGGCCAGGCTGGGGGGTCTACAGAAAAGGTCCCCAGTGGTGAAAAACCCCTTTAATAAATCTATTTGGCAAATATTTACTCAAAAGCCAAAATATTTTAATTTATTGCACCTTAACAAGTCTACTCTTTATATCCAGACTGTTGACAACTTGGTGGCTATTTATATTTTATCAGAAGTGGGTAAACCACAAGACTTTTTATCTGATCTTAAAGGGGTTTACAAAAAAATAAAAGCATTTTCATATTCCCAATTAAGGAATTCTGAGTTAATAGAGGGGGCTTTCTGTTCAAGATCCTCATCTGTTGCCCAGAGTCAAGAGCAGCCCCAAAGAGCTTCTCTTGCTTTGGAGGTCATGTCCTGTCCTGAATTAGAAAGGTAATTCAATGTTCTGAACAGGATACTGTGCAATGCTTCATTTCCCCTGTGGGGGTGCTACAGAGAAACAAAACATTTACTTCTAGGTGTCCCCACAGATTACACCAATCTCTGAAGGACCCAGCAGGAGAACCCTTTGTGCTCAGCTTATTGTAAGGGGACCCTTACAATAAGTAGGAATTGTCCAAAGTAGGGAAACTGTTTAAATTGGTCATTCCTTTGTTAGGGATACCTGACAATTTCAGTGATATTCAGACTGTCCAATGTTACTGTTTTCCAAGGTGTCTGGCAACAGTCCACCAGGTCAGATAATGGCAGCTCTACGGACTATGAGACATCTTCTAGTGTATAAAGTGTAGTGTGGGCAGCATAGTGGCTCAGTGGTACTATTACACTCCAGCACTAGGTTGGGATCCCCACCAAGGGACTATCTACATGGAGTTTGTATATTCTCCCTGTGTTTGTGTGGGTTTTCTCTGGGTACTCTGATTTCCTCCTTTGCTCTAAAGACATACTGATGGGTCATTTAGATTGTTCCACTGGAGACTGGAAGTGATGATAATGCCTGGAAAGCACTGCAAAATATGTTGGCTCAATGTAAGCAAAATAAATAAGTGAATGGTATATTAACCCCTTCACGCCCAGTGCAGTAATAGTACGGCGCTGTGTGAATGGGCTTGATGCCCAGTGCCGTAGTACTACGGCGCGCTGATCGGGCGGGTGCAGGAGCTGCGCCCGCCTGATCAGCTGCAGGGGGCCGGCTGTTCCCAGTAGCCGGACTCCTGCTGCATACGCCTGCATCGGTGAAAACACCAATGCGGGCGTATTAACCCTCGATGTGCCGTGGTCAGCGCTGACCGCGGCACATGCGATGCAGGCGTGTGCAAGGAGAGTCTATCGGGTCCCCGTCACAGCAGCTTGGATGGCAGCCCGATGCCTTCCTTAAGCATCGTGGCTGCCATCCCTGCGAGCCTGTGAGATCCAGCCCCCTGGACCTCACAGGAAGCAGGCTGTAAGTGTATTACACTGGTAATACACTTACAGCCAATGCATTAAAATGCAGAAGTATTGTAATGCATTGTAAAGGGGATCAGACCCCTAAAAGTGAAAAAAGGGGAAAAAAAGTGAAAAAAAATAAAGTTTTACAAAAAATAAAAGTTTCAAGTAAAAAAAAGTGCACTTTTCCCAAAATAAGGTTAAAAAAAAATTGTAAAAAAAAAAGGGAAAAAAGAAAAGACATATTAGGTATTGCCACGTCCGTATCGACCGGCTCTATACAAATATCACATCATCCACCCTGCCAGGTGAACGCAGTTAAAAAAAAAAAAAAACAGTGCCAAAACAGCCATTTTTTGGTCACCTTCCCTCACAAAAAGTGTAACAGCAGGCGATCAAAAAGGCGTATTTACCCCAAAATGGTACCAATCAAACCGTCATCTCGTCCCGCAGAAATTTAGACCCTACCTGAGGCAATCGTCCAAAAAATAAAAAAATATGGCTTTTAGAAAATAGCAACACAAAAAATAATATTTTATTTTTTCAAAAATGCATCTAATGTGTAAAACTTTCCAAAAATAAAAATGTTAGACATATTGGGTATCTCCGCATCCGCAACAACCTGCTCTATAAAAATATTACATGAGCTAGCCCCCTAGGTGAATGCTGTAAAAAAAAATTTTTAAACCTATGCCAAAACAGCCTTTTTTTGTCACCTTGCCTCACAAGTGTAATAGCAGGCGATCAAAAAGGCATATTTAACCCAAAATGGTACCAATCAAACTGTCATCTTGTCCCTCAAAAAATGAGACCCTACCTGAGACAATCGCCAGAAAAATAAAAAAAATAAGGCTCTCAGAAAATGGCAACACAAAAAAAGATTTTATTCTGTTCAAAAATAAATCTAATGTGTAAAATTTAACAAAAATAAAAATGGTAGACATATTGGTATTGCCGCGTCCGTAACAACCTGCTCTATAAAAATATCAGATGATTTTCCCCCTCAGGTAAATGCTGTAAAAAATGTAAAAAAAAACTATGCCAAAACAGCTATTTTATTTCACCTTGACTCACAAAAAGTGTAATACCAAGCGATCAAAAAGTCTTATGTACCCCAAAATGGTACCAATGAAAACTTCACCTCATCCTGCAAAAAATGAGCCCCCACATAAGACAATAACTCAAAAAAATAAAAATTAATGGCTCACGCAAACCAATCCATCAAAATCTGTGCTGCAAAATCCATATGGCGCTCCTTCTGTTCTGAGTCCTGCCATGTGCCCCCACAGCAGTTTACCACCACATATGGGGTGTTGCCGTATTCAGGAGAAAATGGGAACAAATTATGGGGTGCTTTTCTCCTGTTACCCCTTGTCAAAATGAAAAATTTGGGGCTAAAGCAACATTTTATTGGAAGAAATGAAACTTTTCATTTTTACAGCCAAGTGTTTCCAAATTCCATAAAACGCTTAGGGGGTCAAAGTGGCCAGTACCCCCTTAATATATTCTTTGAAGGGTCTAGTTTCCAAAATGGGGTCACTTTTTGAGGGTTTCCACTGTAGGGGTACGTCAGGGTCTCTCAATTACTAAATGGTGCCTAAAAACCATTCTAGCAAAATCTGTTGAAGGGGTTAAGATTGTTTAGTATACATTTGTTATGTGTTTATGGTCTTTTCCAGTAGTGCTGGCTATATGCATGATGGTGATGATACATAAAGCTTCATCAAGGTTCTGACTTGCATCAAAATTGCAGCAATACCATGTCTGTTGAGAGAACATGGTCCCAAGCAACCCTGCCCAGGGTTGCCATCCCAAATATTTCTTTTTTTCTGGACAACTAATCTCAAAATAATGGACAGTTAACTTTTTTTTTTACAGAAAATTAGAAAACCATTATGAATGATAAAGATTATAAGTAGAGATGGGCGAACGTGCTCGAAACGAGCACTGTACCACTCGGCTCCCCTGCGCTTGCATGGGCGCAGGCAGCCGCTTCCGTCCTCCTCCTCAGGAGCCCATGCGAGCGCAGGGGAGCCGAACGGTACAGTGTTCGTTTCGAGCACGTTCGCTCATCTCTAATTATAAGTAATACATGTCTATAGCTCAATATACTAATAATAACTCATTACCAGCATTTACATTGAGCTGTAAAATGATGATAATGATGACCCGAATAATCTAGTAGCCTAAAAATAATCACGGACACGAAAAAAGTCGCTTATTTTTTGAACAGTCCAGAAATTTCTGGACGGTTGGCAACCCTGACCCTGACCATTGTCGCAAAATCCAGCTGCTTCAACCAATATGCAAATGATTTGTCTGCATTGGCAAATTACACACTTTTGTGTGTTTTTGTTAACATTGAACTGAGTTTGTAAAGGAAACATTGGATTTTCCACAATGGAGTCAATGGCAATAAGTCTTGTAGCACATGATAAGATTTCTATCAGATCCATTGACCATTTATACACACCAATATAAAAAAGGAAAAAAAAAACATTTGCACTCATTTACACTAATCTGGTGCAAACTGAATGTGGGATGAACAATTGCTACTGCCATTCAGTTCTGTTGATTATTGGAAGCACATCACTGATTAAACGGGGAGATGTGCTGCTAATAATTGGGCATGTTAAATCCTGATGAAGGATGCCCACCAGCCCTCTGATCGTATGCTTGACTATGTGGGTTGAATATGAAGAAAGAGCATTCCTGTTATATTCCCGATAATTTTCCTGAAAATTGTGCAGTCTAATATGGCCATTATTCTTAAAAATAGGTGAGTAAACTTGCTACATATATTTTGCACTAAGGAGCACCTAAAATCTGCAAGGCAAAGCAAGTCAGGAAACCACACAGGAAGAGTCAGTTGTTTTAATTTTTATGAAGATTTTATGCCTGCAGAATGAACGGAAATCACAAGTGGCAACACATTCTTAAGTTCTTTCTGTTCCTGCAGCATAAAGAGTACTAATTATTTCAAGAAGAAGAAACTACCACAGAACCAACCATATATTGCATAACAACATTTTGTGCATCCCTACTACCTACCCAATTTGCAGTGGTGATCCCAGATATCTCCGAGACTTCACAAGTGTTAAAACCTACTTGATCTCAGTTTAGTTTCTGAGATCATATGAAAGGGTGAGCTTGTGTTCACATGTTGCAGTGCTGCGTATTGCTGTTATTGCTATGCAGCTGTGCCTGTGGGCTGGTGGAGCCCAGGGCCAACGCGGCTTAGCCAGTCAGCAAAGGTGCTGTTGAACTGCTGGGTCATTCCTCCTGTGGTTGCCACATAGTGCTGCGCCAAACAATAGTCACCCACTTGAAAGACGCAAACTTGATGCGGTATGTGGACTTATGCATTGTGATGAAACCATATACAAATGGCCTCATACTGTATTATGGCCTTGTATAAAATTAATTTTGTTGAGAAGCAATGTGAATTGTGCTGAGAATCAACAGATCAATGCATAGCATGTGGGATCCATAGTCTCTCTTTTTATTTGGTATTTTATAGAGAGTTTTATATATTTCAAGATAACTAGAAGATGATTCAAACCACCCCAGAACCAACCATCTATTTGCAGATCCCCTTCATTACAGTTTTTTGTGCATCCCTACTGCCTGCTTGATATCTCAACCCAGATATTTAACTCGTGAGGCAAATGTACCTGAATTTTTGTAGGATCATTATTTTACCCCTGTATGACAACTTGAAAAGTTACTGAATTTAGGAACTTACATGGGTCTTCTGGCAGCTTAAAATGGCTGAAAGTGAGCCTGTCACATTAAAGATGTAGTCCGATCTGCGGGGAGTTGAGCAGATTGATGTACAGTCATGGCCAAAAGTTTTGAGAATGACACAAATATTATATTTTCACATGATCTGCTGTCCTCTGGTTTTTATGTGTGTTTGTCAGATGTTTTTATCACATACAGAAATCTAATTGCAATCATATTATGAGTAACAAAAGCTTATATTGACAGAATGAGTTAATGCAGCAAGTCAATATTTGCAGTGTTGACCCTTCTTCTTCAGGACCTCTGCAGTTCTCCCTGGCATGCTCTCAATCAACTTCAACAAATCCTGACTGATAGCAGTCCATTCTTGCACAATCAATGCTTGCATTTTGTCAGAATTTGTAGGTTTTTGTTTGTCCACCCGTCTCTTGATGATTGACCACAAGTTCTCAATGGGATTAAGATCTGGGGAGTTTCCAGGCCATGGACCCAAAATCTCTATGTTTTGTTCCCTGAGCCATTTAGTTATCACCTTTACTTTATGGCAAGGTGCTCCATCATGCTGAAAAAGGCATTGTTGATCGCCAAACTGCTGGTACCATTCTTTATTCATGGCTGTGTTTTTAGGCAAGACTGTGAGAGAGCCGATTCCCTTGGCTGAGAAGCAACCCCATACATGAATGGTTTCAGGATGCTTTACAGTTGGCATGAGACAAGACTGGTGGTAGCGCTCACCTCGTCTTCTCCGAATAAGCTGTTTTCCAGATGTCCCAAACAATCGAAAAGGGGATTTATCAGAGAAAATTACTTTACCCCAGTCCTCAGCAGTCCACTCCCTGCACCTTTTGCAGAATATCAGTCTGTCCCTGATGTTTTTTCTTGAGAGAAGTGGCTTCTTTGCTGCCCTCCTTGAGACCAGGCCTTGCTCCAAGAGTCTCCGCCTCACAGTGCGTGCAGATGCACTCACACCTGCCTGCTGCCATTCCTGAGCAAGCTCTGCACTGCTGGTAGCCCGATCCCGCAGCTGAAACACTTTTAAGAGACGGTCCTGGCTCTTGCTGGTCTTTCTTGGGCGCCCTGGAGCCTTTTTGGCAACAATGGATCCTCTCTCCTTGAAGTTCTTGATGATGCGATAGATTGTTGACGGAGGTGCAATCTTTCTAGCTGCGATACTCTTCCCTGTTAGGCCATTTTTGTGCAGTGCAATGATGACTGCACGTGTTTCTTTAGAGATAACCATGGTTAACAGAAGAGAAACAATGATGCCAAGCACCAGTCTCCTTTTAAAGTGTCCAGTGGTGTCATTCTTACTTAATCATGACAGATTGATCTCCAGCCCTGTCCTCATCAACACCCACACCTGTGTTAATGGAGCAATCACTGAAACGATGTTAGCTGGTCCTTTTAAGGCAGGGCTGCAATGATGTTGAAATGTGTTTTGGGGGATAAAGTTCATTTTCTAGGCAAATATTGACTTTGCAAGTAATTGCTGTTAAGCTGATCACTCTTTATAACATTCTGGAGTATATGCAAATTGCCATTATAAAAACTGAAGCAGTAGACTTTGTAAAAATTAATATTTGCATCATTCTCAAAACTTTTGGCCATGACTGTATAGTTTTGTAAAGAAAAAATTCGGCATTGGTTTAAAATCTTTCTCATTCTATGTTTGGGAGTCCGATGGGCGGTCCTATTCAGTGATTGAGAGCCTTCCAGATAGGACTATGTATGCATACACTGAATAAGGCTTCCTACTGGACTCCTAAGTATGGAATCAGCAGGAATTAAAATAAAAAATGTATATCAATCTGCTCTATAGCACATTTCCCGCAGATTGGATTACATTTTCAATGTGACAGGTTCAATTTAAAGATTAACACAGAATATCTGAATCCTGCTGGTGATCTCTGGGGGCTTAGAGGTTATTGGTGAATTGATGTACTTGGCTATCTCTGGCAGTAGAGAATGTGTGGAGCAGCAAGATACATGCGTAACTACATGAGTAACTAGGACACGGGACCCCCATTTTACGGATTGGTGGGGGTTCCAGTGGTTGGACCTCTCTAAATTGTTTAGTTATTTCCTATCCTGCAAATAGAGGTAACCTCTTTAATGGTGATAATTCCAGTGGTCTAGTGTAGTGAACAGGCTAAGGCTACTTTCACACTAGCGTTTTAAAATTCCGGTATTGAGTTCCGTCATAGGGGCTCAATACCGGAATAAAACGCTTCAGTTTTGTCCCCATTCATTGTCAATGGGGACAAAACTGAACTGAAGACAACGGAATGCTCCTGAAAGCATTCCGTTCCGTCTTCAGACCGGAGAACAAACCGCAGCATGCTGCGGTTTGCTCTCCGGTCCAGGCATCCGCACCAAGACGGATCCGGAATGACCCCCAATGCAAGTCAATGGGGGTGGATCCGTCTGGTGTGACCATAATGGTAACCGGATCCGCCCTCCATTGACTTTCAATGGAGTCCATTACGGATCCGGGTACACATAGACACATACAGACATAAACATACACACACATAAAGACATACAAACACACATACATACTTACATGCTCCCCGGCAGGTCTTCGGAGCGTCAGGACGGCTCACACAGGTCACGATTCCCCACAGCGCCCTCTGCTGGGCGCCTGGTGGAATCGTCAGATGACGATTCCACCAGGCGCCCAGCAGAGGGCGCTGTGGGGAATCGTGACCTGTGTGAGCCGTCCTGACGCTCCGAAGACCTGCCGGGGAGCATGTAAGTATGTATGTGTGTTTGTATGTCTATATGTGTGTGTATGTTTATGTGTATGTATATGTATGTACTGTGTGACATGTGTGGGGCCGGAGCGCGGTTCCGGCTCCACACATGTCACTGCGGCAGGCCTGATCCGGCAGCACCCTTCACCTGCCGGATCAGGCCTGCCGCCAGTGTGAAAGTAGCCTAATACCAACATGTTTGTTTCTTTGAAGTCTTGATGCTCTCCAAAAGAGAGCACATAGCTTATCTGTAAACTAATTAAGGATTCTTTCTCCAAGACCATTCCTCTGGTTGTTGGTGTTTTGCAAATTATTCCTCCACCTCTCTGTTCTTTCCTGTGTATATCCATGTTTCTTTAGAGATTTTTTCATTCTCAGCCTGAAGAAGGCACCTCAGAGTCTCAAAAGCTCGCCTTATAACATCATGTATTTTAGTTAGCCATTAAAGGGTATCAAATTACAATATTTCATATTGTTTCTCTTTTGGAGAGCATCACGACTTTACACTACTGGCTAACACAGTACCAAACCTTTTTCTTTTGTTTCTTTGAAGGGATATTTCCATCTCTGTCATACAACTGAGATCTGATTACCCATCGTAAGCAGTTATGAGAACAGGGGAGTGGGCCATGCTACGCAGTTTCAGTGACTATCATAGATGTGATTATGAGTTACTGAACCAGCATAGTGCAGCAATCTACGTTGTTTCCATAACTCGTGCTCTATGGAAACAGTACAGCTCATTGTGTTGCACTGTTTCTGTAGCGTCCATTCACTGTAAGCCGTCTTGACTTCATGTATGTCCGCTGCATACCATGGGCATTTCAATCTCAGCAAAGAATGGCTGAGGTAGAAATACTCATTTAACGTAATGAAGTGTTTATGCCATAATCCCTGGTGCCTAAGGTAGTGAAGAGGTTAATGCCAGCTATCTGGGTTTTGTAAGGTCATGACATGGTAATGCCAGCATCCATGGTGGTCTATAGTAGTGAGGTTAATGTAAGCTTCACTGGTAATCTAGGGTTATGAAAGGGTTAATTGTAGCATTGGTGATATATACTCTCTTTTATCCTGGCAATGCCACAGTAAATTGGCAATCACATTTATCTCTTAATATTATAAAAATGAGTTTCTGTCTGTCTGTCTGTCCATCTGTCCGTTCTCTATGCGCAACCAAACTACTGGACCAATTTTCACCAAATTCGGCACACAGGTACATCAGGTGCCCGGGAAGGTTTTAGACCAGGTCTCATCTCTCTAGGACATAACGTTCCCAAGATATTCCCAAAATATGACCTGCATTAGCCAATATTAGCCTGACAGCATTGGTTTTAAACCCCAACTGCCATTCTCTGCACAGACACACACAGGGAGGGCAGGTTTCCATAACAACACAGCCAGGTAATTAGCAGCCAGCTGAGGATCTCAGGTAACAATCTAGTCATTTCTATTCAATGCTTTAAAGGGGCAGAGCGCTGTGGATGATACTGTTAAAGGGGTATTCCGGTTACCATGAATATAACTTATGTTTTAGACTAATTTTAGACTATGACCGTTTAGTAGTAAATCTTCCATTGCTACCCATTGCGTGTCCTCATAAATTACCATGGCACCGACCTGTGATTCACACAACTCTCAAAAGAAGGACTTACAACACCTGCTCCAGGTTTCACTAAGCCACACCCCGACTCTGTCAGGCCATGCCCCCTTCCCCCTCTGCAGCCAATTGGGATTGAAAAAATGAAG
The DNA here is from genome assembly GCA_900303285.1 of Rhinella marina. Lineage (NCBI taxonomy): Eukaryota > Metazoa > Chordata > Amphibia > Anura > Bufonidae > Rhinella > Rhinella marina. The sequence goes on along the minus strand of ONZH01009077.1, from coordinate 143,371 downwards.
GTAAAAATAAACTTCTGTCAGCTGCAGGGGTGGGAGGGTGAGTTTCTCTCTGCAACAACACACAGAAATATTAGATGAAATAGACTAATATTAGACTACTACCGTTCAGTAGTAATAAAAGATGTTTTCTTCCACTAAAAGGACTTAAAAGCAACCCCCCCCCAAGGTCCCGCTAAACCACGCCCCCGGTCAGGTCACGCCCTCTCCCACTCCGCAGCCAATGGGGATTGAAAAAATGAAGGTAAAAATCAACTTCTGTCAGCTACAGGAATGGGTGGGAAGGAGACTTTCTCTCTGCAATGACACACACACAAACATTAAATGAAATAAATTAAATATACCCATGCAAAGCAATGTTTTCTTCCACTGCTACCCACTGTGTTTCCTCAAATTACCATGGCATTGACCTATAATTCAGGCCACCCTGAAAAGAAGGACCTACAAGCACCCCCCTCCAAGGTCCCGGTAAACCACCCCCCGACCAGGTCAGGTCATGCCCCCTCCCACTCCGCAGCCAATGGGGATTGAAAAAATGAAGGTAAAAATCAACTTCTGTCAGCTGCATTGACTTTCTCTCTGCAACGACACACAGAAACATTAAATGAAATAGATGAAATATACCCAGGCGAAGCCGGGTCTTTTTGATAGTATAAGATAAAGGAGAATTCTGCACACCGTCTGCTTTCCAATGATGTTGTTCTTCTGGGGCAATGAAAATATATGTGACATTTCAGTCCAAGACTCTAAGACATTGTAAGGCCTCTTTCACACAAGTGATACGGATTTTGTCAGGATCTGCTTAGGGAAAAACTGATGGTTTTTCACACAACTCGACCATCAGTGAAAAACTCATTGTATCTGTTCTGTTTTTCATGCAAGTCCCAGTCACTTCTATGGAGCCAGGGCTGTGTGAAAAACACACAATATAAAATATGCTGCAATTTTTCCTGAAGGCAAAGATAATGCAAGAAATATGACGCTCATGTACACAGACCCATTGGAATGGGCCAGGATTCAGTTCTGATTCAACAAAAAATTCCCTAGTGGGAAATTAACCTTATCCCCCTAAAGCATAATGTCGTACATGTACAGAATCATGCACTAAAATTGTATGGTGCGGGCTGCTGCCGCGACCCTGGTCCATGTGCGGTGAGTGACAGCTATATAATACAGCCAGCACCCAGCCGCAAAGACTGGGAAGGGCAATCACACTGAACCTTGTTATTTAACCCCTCAGATGCTGTGTGCAGCGATCACAGCATCTGTGAAGTAGGGCAGAGGGATGCGGCTCCCTCTGCAGTGAAATCACAGGGCTCTGATTAGTTACTATGAAAGTCTGGGGCCTGCTGAGAATTCCCAGGGCTGTCATAGCAACCTCCGTGCTAAGCTGTACTTGAGGCAGAGCTCAGCAGGGAGCATGTCAAAATCCCATACATCCTAATAGATCTCTATTAGGGTGAATGGGACAAGGGATCAAAAGATCCCAGGTTCTAGCCCCTTAAGAAAAAATATTAAAAGTTAAATCAAACCCCTTTCTGTCACGGATGTTCTTGCGACAGGTAGCAGGAGGTCTGTCAGATTGGCAACACATGGTATAATCTGACATGTTTTCCTTTTTTGTTGTTGGTATTTACCACAATCTTTTCCCTCAGGTGTTGCTGGTGTGGTAATTGTCCCTCCCCTATTTGTTGCTGCTTCTCCCACAGTTCTTTGCGGTTTATAGCTTCAGTGGATATTGTGGTGAACTGGTTTTGGTTCTCAGCTGAGATCCTGGTGTTTCCATTCCTTCACTGAAGATAAGTGTCCTCTTTCCCTTTTGTGTTACATTACTTTTCCCTGTTGTTTGTTATTAGGCCTGAGGGAGACTCCTGTTCGTCCTTCCTTTTGGAGGAACAGGTAGACTCATTCCTGTCATTAGTTCCAGGGTCCTATAAGGTCAGTTTGGTTATTAGGTTCCTGTGTATGAACTCGCCTACCTTTGAGGCCTGTCCATACTGGTAATTAGTCAGGAATTGAATCAGGGTTTCCTTTAGGAGGTGTCCATATTCCTTCCTTAATTTCCAGGCCTAATCTCCTTTCCCTCGTACGCTCGATGTGGTCCCCCCACACACACACACCTGAGCGTGACACTTTCCCAATTTTACATATAAAATATATAAACAATAAAAATTAAACAACAGGTATAACCACATCCGAAAATGTCTGAACTATGAAAATATTTAAAACATTTTCCTGCACAGTGAATGTTGTAACGGAAAAAAATGAAAAACACACAATTTGCCATTTTTTAGTCACCTTGTTCCCCCACAAAAATTGAATAGCAGTGGTCAAAGTTGTACATAACACAAAAATGGAACCCATGAAAGCTACAGTTTATTCCGCAAAATACAAGCCCTCATACAGCTCTGTAGACCAAAATATGATAAAGTTACAGCTATCAGAAAATGGAGAAACAAAATAAAAAACTATACAAGTTTGGTATTGTCGTGATTGTATTGAGATACAAAATAAAGACATCATGTCATTTTTAGCGCACAGTGAACACCGTGATGTCAAAACCCCCAAAACCTTGGCAGAATTGTGGGTTTTTTTCAATTTTACTCCACAAAGAATTTTTTCCCCATTTCCCAGAATTAAATTAAAGAAAGTAAATTAAATGGTGCCATTACAAAATGCAAAAATAGGCCCTAATATAGGTATGTGAAAGGAAAAATAAAAAAGTTATGGCTATTGGAAAGGGGGAGGGAAAATCAAAATGCAAAAATGACAATAGGCCTGGTCTTTAAGGGGTTAAGGTAGGCTCAGACTGAGGATTTTGGATGCGGGTTTCAGCATGGATTTGGTGCCAGAAACCGGGCCAAATCTATGGTGTAACTGTCTCCCATTGCTTTCTATGGGAGGCCACACTTTAGATCATGTGGCCAAGAGTTTTTGCCCATTCTTGTCTGGTTTACCAAGTGGACCCCTCGCAAAACTGCAACAGGAGCCTGCTCATGGTTTAGCTACATTCAATGGAGCTACACCTAGAGCAGGTCTGCATGAAAACCCACAGCAAAAGCCACAGCACATTGCAGGGTTACTGGCATGGGATACCTAAGCATTTTGTCTTGGACATAATCCTCCGTGTGAACCTTCCCTAAGTAATAGATTCCTATTTTGTGTTATTTTCTTTTTTTTCAGAATTCAGGAGCAAAGTGCTTGATGACTTCTTCCCTAGTCCCTATTGCTGGAATATAGTAGTTTAAAAAACCCAAGCAGGTATGTACAGAAACATAATGGTTGCTAAGTGAACAATAGCTAATTATAGTAAAGTACATAGAGGCACCAACACCTCAATTATTGCTAGCAGATAATAATTTTCTGCCCTGATCAAGGAAACATCAATGACTACATGGTGTACTGAAACACCCATCAATTACAATGGAAGTCACAGCCAACATCACGGCTAGTTGTTCATACAACGAAGCTGCAACATCTTTAAAGGGTTGTCCAGGATTTTAATACTGATGGCCAATCCTCAGGATAGGAAGGAAAGGTATATACAGTGGCTCACCAATATGGAAGATAGAATTCGAGGTGCTTCACACTTGCGATTAAAACCCAATAATCGTATAATTTAATCAGATACAGACAGAATAAGTGGAGCACTCTCTATTTGGTAGTTAGGGAATTAATGCAATAGAGATAATATTTGATTAAAAATATGTTTATTAGTCTATGAGCATTAATAAAAAATATATAAAAAAATATATAAAAAAATTATGCATAAATAAGGAAAAAAGAAATAAAGATGAAAGTGAAAAAATATATGTTGTATGAAAAAAAAAATATATATGTAAATATATATATAGAGAGACACATATAGAAAAACAAGAGTCAAAGATGAGGAAAAAGTGGTAAAAAATATTAAAAAATATAAAAAATATAAAGTAGTTCCATATATTGTGGTCTCTTTTTTACTAGTTTGGTTAGTTCAGAAAAATAGTCCAGATAGGGTTAATTCAAAGGAATGGTATAGATGGAATTGATTGTGCCCAAATGCTATAAGGTCCTTACAGATAGAGTTCATTCAAAAAAATGATTTATATAAGGTTGATTGTACCCAAATGACACACTATAACTGTTAATTTTGGAATGTCCACAGTTGATAGTGACACAGTGTGTCAATGTTCATTCAGTTGTAAAAATAAATGATTGAAGGTGACTTCAACTTCCAATGCACTAGTAGCTTTTTAGTATGTAGTAGCTTTAAAAGTTCCTCATTTAGGTAAATACAAAAGGGCAATATGTACGTTACCCATCCAGACGTGAAGCAGTAATGGTCGTTTCTCCGGACCCATGGGTATGTCCCAGCTTTGCTCGACCACAATATATGGAACTACTTTATATTTTTTATATTTTTTAATATTTTTTACCACTTTTTCCTCATCTTTGACTCTTGTTTTTCTATATGTGTCTCTCTATATATATATTTACATATATATATATATTTTTTTTTTTCATACAACATATATTTTTTCACTTTCATCTTTATTTCTTTTTTCCTTATTTATGCATAATTTTTTTATATATTTTTTTTATATATTTTTTATTAATGCTCATAGACTAATAAACATATTTTTAATCAAATATTATATCTATTGCATTAATTCCCTAACTACCAAATAGAGAGTGCTCCACTTATTCTGTCTGTATCCAATCCTCAGGATAGGCCATCAATATCAGATCTGTGAGGGTTGGCTACTTTGCATTCCCACTGATCAGATGTTCTGCAATTGCTGATGTTGCTCCAATGCTGAAAGTAGGTGCTGGAACCACACAGCTCCACTACACAATGGATGTAGCTATGTAGTTTCCCACTTCCGGCCCCAGAACCAGGAGTGGGATTCAAATTTTTAACAACAGGTTCCCTACTCAACGGCGGACATGTGGTGTAATGACACATGTTTACATATACATCTCATATATGCAACAGACATATGCATAAATACACCATATACATGGTACACATACATAAATACACCACATATACACTACACACACATACCACCCAACTTTTAAAAATCTTAAGGAGCTAAACTATAGAATGGAAGTGCTCATCTCCAGCTGCCAGCCGGATCTGTAATTTTAACAACCGGTTCTGTAGAACCTGAGGGAACTGGCTGAATCCCATGCCTGCCCAGAACTACCTTGAAACAGATGATCTGCTCAGTGTGGGGTGGAGGGCCCCCACAGTTCAGATAATGATGGCCTATCCGAAGGATAGATCATCAATTTTAAAATCCTATAATCTTTATATATAAATGGTAAAAAGTATAAACCTAAAGGTGTCGTCCCTTTACAGAGTAATGAGGGGGGAGTTGCAGAGAGCGATAAGGAGAAAGCAAAGCTACTAAATATCTTTTTCTCCACTGTATTCACTGAGGAAAATAAACTGTCAGATGAAATGCAGACTATAAAAGTAAATTCCCCATTAAAAATGCCCTGTCTGACCCAGGAACTAGTAGAGCTGCATCTTAAAAAGATTAAAATAGACAAATCGCCAGGACCGGATGGCATACACCCCCGTATCCTAAGAGAATTAAGTAATGTCATCGCCAGACCCTTATTTCTGATATTTAAGGACTCTATACTGACAGGGAGTGTTCCACAGGATTGGCGCATAGCCAATTTGGTGCCAATATTCAAAAAGGGTCCAAAAACAGAGCCCGGGAACTATAGGCCGGTAAGTTTAACATCTGTAAACTGTTTGAAGGTTTTCTAAGAGATGCTATCTTGGAGTACCTCAATGAAAATAAGCAAATAACTCCATATCAGCATGGCTTCATGAGCGATCAGCCATGTCAAACCAATTTAATCAGTTTCTATGAGGAGGTAAGTTCTAGACTGGACCGCGGCGAATCAATGGATTCAAAGCATTTGACACAGTACCACATAAAAGGTTAGTATATAAAATGAGAATGCTTGGCCTGGGAGAAAATGTCTGTATGTGGGTAAGTAACTGGCTCAGTGATAGAAAACAGAGGGTGGCTATTAACGGCACATATTCAGATTGGGTCACTGTCACTAGTGGGGTACCACAGGGGTCAGTATTGGGCCCTATTCTCTTCAGTATATTTATTAATGATCTTGTAGAAAGCTTGCACAGTAAAATATCAATTTTTGCAGATGACACTAAACTGTGTAAAATAATTAACACAGAAGAGGACAGTACACTGCTACAGATGGATCTGGATAGACTGGAGGCTTGGGCAGAGAAGTGGCAGATGAGGTTTAACACTGACAAATGTAAGGTTATGCATATGGGAAGGAATAATGCAAGTCACCAGTACATACTAAATGGTAAAATATTAGGTAACTCTGACATGGAAAAAGACCTAGGAACTTTAGTGAACAGCAAACTAAGCTGTAGAAACCAGTGACATAGTCCTGCCACTTTAAAAAATCACTAGTCAGACCACACATGGAGTACTGTGTACAGTTCTGGGCTCCTGTGAACAAGGCAGACATAGCAGAGCTGGAGAGGGTTCAGAGGAGGGCAACTAAAGTAATAACTGGAATGGGTGGACTACAGTACCCAGAAAGATTATCAAAATTAGGCTTATTCACTTTAGAAAAAAGACGACTGAGGGGAGATCTAATAACTATGTATAAATATATCAGAGGTCAGTACAGAGATCTCTCCCATGATCTATTTATCCCCAGGACTGTGACTGTGATGAGGGGACATCCTCTGCATCTGGAGGAAAGAAGGTTTGTACACAAACATAGAAGAGGATTCTTTACGGTAAGAGCAGTGAGACTATGGAACTCTCTGCCTGAGGAGGTGGTGATGGTAAGTTCACTAAAAGAGTTCAAGAGGGGCCTGGATGCATTTCTGGAGGGTAATAATATTACAGGTTATAGTTACTAGAGAGGGGTCGTTGATCCAGGAATTAATTCTGATTGCCTGATTGGAGTCGGGAAGGAATTTTTTTCCCTAAAGTGGGGAAAATTGGCTTCTACCTCACAGGGTTTTTTTGCCTTCCTCTGGATCAACTTGTAGGAAAACAGGCCTTATAAACTATGTTACTATGTTTAAAAGGGTATATTCCTCTTACTAGCAATATTTAAAATTTATAACGTTGTGCCACCGTTTCCACCATTTTCTCACATTTCCCTATCAACCAGACACCCTCCCCTCTGCAGAGCAGGAGGTGCCTGGTCTTCTCCCATTGACTTTCATTATACTCGGGTGCTCGGCTGAGCACTCAAGCACCACCCAGTGTTCGGCCAGAGCACCCGATCACCCGAACATCGGGGTGCTTGATCATCACTAGTCATCAATATTAGATTGGTTGGGTTCTGGCTCCCAGCAACCCCCTCCATTCAGCTGTTTGTTTGAGGAGACCATTGCACTCACCAGTTTAGTGAGTACTAAGGCCTCCTCATAGCTTGCCAAGAACAGAGTTGTTCATTGGATATCAGCTGTTCTTGGTATTGGGTCAGTTGCATTCACTTGAATCCTCTGATGGGGCCCAGGTTCTGATACCATAGTGGGCTCCAAAGATCATGAGAGCCAATAACTTGCCAATATGGTCCTTTTCTTTAAATCAAAATCTATTAGATGTTATTGATATGGGATCTGGGCCCCAAGAATAATTCCCTCTGATGGGAACAAGGGATCCTAGTCTGACCCTGATACCGGTTAACCCCTTTAATGACATTACATACAATATATAACATACAAGTTAAAAAGTCTGATCGGCAAGGTAAAAACTGCCCCTTACTGCAGCCACTAATACACCATCTTTAAAGGGAGTCTGTCACCTCATTTTCACCTATATAGCTAACAGCAGTGCCCCACAGACAATTGCACACACATCCCAGACATACCTGTGCGGACTTTGTGTCTGTATTCCTTGTTCAGAAAAAGCACTTTTATTCTGCAGGAAAACAGCTCCCAAGTGCTCTGCTCTGCTGCTGCTGCAAACCAGACTGAAGAGGGGAGGGCTGCTTTAGCTGCTCATATCTTGGGATTGGTAGAAGATAGAAATCCCTTCTTTGAAAGCTGACATTCCAAGCTTTAAAATCATACCAAAATCACAGCATTATATCCAGTATATCAGAAGATATAGCTGTTAGAAATCGAGTCGGAAGAGAAAGCTGTTTTTAGTTTCACTTTCAGCCGGGCACTTGGGAGCTGTTTTCCTGCAGAATAAAAGTGCTTTTCCTGGACATGTAATACAGACACACAGTGCACACAGGTATGTCTGGGATGTGTATGCAATCTTCTGTGGGGCACTGCTGTTAGTTATATAGATGAAAATGAGGTGACAGACTCCCTTTAAACCATGTATTACAAAGTAGCTGACTTTGTAGAGAACATTTCCAGACCTTATAAGTCTCTCCTAACACACCATAGATCAGTGGTTCTGTAAGGTCCTGACACAATTATGATTCATGCTGGAAACCAGTATGAAAATCACTGCCTACAAATCCAGTAAAAGGCATCATGTACATTAGATATTCTATAACAGGAATAGCTCAATTATTCTGAGTGCTCTATAGGGGATGGTGGGGATTGCGTTTTCACTTTGCAAAGTAATCTGTATGGCAAAAATGTAGAAGCTATCAGGGTGAGCTTCACATTATGCATACAGATGTTTTACTATCCCCTATTCTGTATGAAACTGGCAGAAAAAAATGAGTGTCATTTTTCACAAGATACTGTATTACTAGGGTAACTCCATAACAGAGTGCCATATGGTCACATGCCTCACATTCATCCCAGATCCAGCTGGACAGTCATGAATTTTGGCCTCTGTCCCACAGTCCTGGGACGGCTGCTGCATGTCCCAACATTAACTTTATGTTCACCCTCATGGTGAAGCACAGATCTGTCAGCTCCACTATTCCTCTGCTGCCAGTGAAATCAAGTTCAGCTATGTACACATAGCTTGTTCCTGGTAAATGTCCTTTATTAGAACAGACAGAGTTGCTTTTTTTTACCTGAGAGGCCTTGAGGGGTCTCTGGGTGGGTACTATTTCTATTATGTAGCCTGCCTAGTATGCATGAGGTGTACTGTAAATAAGTATGTCTAACATCTGCTGGCATGAGAAAGGCTCAGCTTTCTTCTACTTTTTGTCATGAAAGGTAATTTGAATATCTTTTCCAGAGACCCAAAGAAATAAAATATGCTACTGTTGGGTGGACACTTGGTGGCCTAATACTGTGTGGGAGAATTTATGGGGGCCTCATAATGTGTGAGGGCAATTATGAGGGGGCCTCACACTGTCACTCTTTATGGGGCCATCATACTATTTGAAGTGCACTTAAGAGGGCAACACTATGTGTGGGGGGCACTTATGGAAACTTCCTACTGTGAGGCAGCACTTAAGGGGCATTAAATTCTGTCGGGGAATCATACTGCATGGTTAACACTAGAGCGAACATGCTCGTCCGAGCTTGGTGCTCGTTCGAGCATTAGGGTACTCGTAACTGCTCGATGCTCGGACGAGTATCTCGCCATGCTCGAGGAAATGGCAACTTCCGCATCGTGCTTTTTTGGCGCCTAAAAACACAGCCAATCACAAGCCAGGAGACTCTGCGTACCACCCAGCATCACGTGGGGCCCTTACATGTCGATAGCAGGGGTTGGCTGGCCTGATCAGGTGACCCTGGAATATACTACCGACTGGCCGCGGTGCTCGTCTCAGATGCCGTCTGGATATCGTTAGGGATAGAGCTGCTGCCTTTCAGGGACAGTGTTAGGGCCTGCATTTAGTTCTCAGTTAGGCAGGGATCACCCACAAAGAACCCAACAGCCCTTCTAAGGGCTAGAAGACATTTTATTTATTTTTTTTTTGTCACTTGGCTGGCTGGCACTAGTAGTGCAGCTATCGCCATATCTAAACCTGTTTTTTTTTTCATTCAGTGATCTCAGTGATACAAATCCATTGCACACAGCACTGTGGAACCATTCTGTGTGTCACAGTTCAGCACTGACTCACTCCAATCCATATATACTGTCCAGGTGACACTTTCTGTACGTCACACAATACAACCAAGTCATTTGCTACCTAAATTCTCTGTGTGACATTTGTCTGGGTCACAGACTAAATAGCCACCGTTAACAGGGTGTCAGTCAGTTCTACCATATTTCCTGCACGTCACGTTCCCAAAAAAACAAAATATAAAAAAAAAAAATTATTATTTCAGTTGTTTTAGCTCAGTGATACAAATCCATTTTACTCAGCTTTGTGTAACCTTTCTGTGTGTCACAGTTCAGCACATTCGCTCCCATCCGTATATACTGTCCAGGTGACACTTTCTGTACGTCACACAATACAACCAAGTCATTTGCTACCAATATCATCTACCGCTTGATCCAGAAAATTCTCTGTGTGACATTTCTCTGGGTCACAGACTAAATAGCCACCGTTAACAGGGTGTCAGTCAGTTCTACCATATTTCCTGCACGTCACGTTCCCAAAAAAACAAAATATAAAAAAAAAAAAATTATTATTTCAGTTGTTTTAGCTCAGTGATACAAATCCATTTTACTCAGCTGCGTGTAACCTTTCTGTGTGTCACAGTTCAACACATTCGCTCCCATCCGTATATACTGTCCAGGTGACACTTTCTGTACGTCACACAATACAACCAAGTCATTTGCTACCAATATCATCTACCGCTTGATCCAGAAAACTCTCTGTGCGACATTTCTCTGGGTCGCAGACTAAATAGCCACCGTTAACAGGGTGTCAGTCAGTCCTACCATAGTTCCTGCACGTTACGTTCCCAAAAAAACAAAATTGTAAAAAAAATATTAAAAAAAAATATAAAAAAAAATATATATTTTTTCAGTTGTTTTAGCTCAGTGATACAAATCCATTTTACTCAGCTTTGTGTAACCTTTCTGTGTGTCACAGTTCAGCACATTCGCTCCCATCCGTATATACTGTCCAGGTGACACTTTCTGTACGTCACACAATACAACCAAGTCATTTGCTACCAATATCATCTACCGCTTGATCCAGAAAACTCTCTGTGCGACATTTCTCTGGGTCACAGACTAAATAGCCACCGTTAACAGGGTGTCAGTCAGTTCTACCATATTTCCTGCACGTTACATTCCCAAAAAAACAAAATTGTAAAAAAAAATAAAAAAAACAAATATAAAAAAAATATATATTTTTTCACTTGTTTTAGCTCAGTGATACAAATCCATTTTACTCAGCTGCGTGTAACCTTTCTGTGTGACGCAGTTCAGCATACTCACTCCAAACGGTATATACTGTCCAGGTGACACTGTCTGTACGTCACACAATACAACCAAGTCATTTGCTACCAATATCATCTACCGCTTGATCCAGAAAACTCTCTGTGCGACATTTCTCTGTCAGTCAGTCCTACCATAGTTCCTGCACGTTACGTTCCCAAAAAAACAAAATTGTAAAAAAAATATAAAAAAAAAATATTAAAAAAAAAATATATTTTTTCAGTTGTTTTAGCTCAGTGATACAAATCCATTTTACTCAGCTGCGTGTAACCTTTCTGTGTGTCACAGTTAAGCACACTCGCTCCAATCCGTATAATCTGTCCAAGTGACACTTTCTGTACGTCACTTAATTCTACCGGACTTAATTTTTTTTTTTTTTTATCATACACCTATATACAAAAAATGTTGAACCCCAGGGCTAAGGGTCGAGGGCGAGGGCGTGGGCGTGGGCATTCAATTACTGCAGGGGGCAGAGGCCGTGGTCCTGGGCAGGGTGAGACAGTACCCGCTGATGAGGGAGCAGGGGAATGCCGCAGAGCTACACTCCCTAGCTTCATGTCTCAACTTACAGGGACACGTGGTAGAGGACTGTTGAAACCACAACAGTGCGAACAGCTGATCTCGTGGATTGCGGACAATGCTTCGAGTAATTTGTCCACCAGTCAGTCTTCCACGCAGTCCACCCACGTTACCCAAGGGAGCACTCCTATGGCTCCTCCACCTCAACCTCCTTCCCCCCAGTCTGCCCCCTCCCAGGAAAATTCGGAATGTGATCTGGCATACTCTCAGGAACTGTTTTCTGGACCCTTCCCAGAGTCACAAACCACTTCTCAGGTTGCTGCTGACCTCGTTCCCGATGCCCAAGTTTTCCAACTGTCGCAGTCTGTGGGTGATGATGATGACAATGTTGAGTTAGTGGAAGAAGTTTGTAAAGAGGTGTCAGACGATGAGGAGACACGGTTGTCAGACAGTGGTGAAGTTGTTGTTAGGGGAGGAATTCCGAGGAGGGAGCAGACTGAGGAATCGGAGGATGACGAGGTGACTGACCCAAGCTGGGTTGATATGCCGAGTGAAGACAGTGCTTCTGAGGCGGAGGCGAGTGCTGCACCAGAACAGGTTGTAAGAGGCAGTGGTGTGGCCAGAGGTAGAAGCAGGGCCAGAGCTGGTGCATCATCAGCAACTGTTTCACGTAGTGAAGCTCCCATGGCGAGGCCTAGATGTTCGCAAGTCTGGAGGTTCTTTAAAGAAAGTGAGGATGACCGACGGACTGTGGTGTGCAACCTGTGCCACACCAGGATCAGCAGGGGTGCCACCACTACTAGCCTAACCACCACCAGCAGGCGCAGGCATATGAGTGCTAAACACCCCACTCAATGGAACCAAGGCCGTTCACCACCTCCTGCGGGTCACACCACTGCTCCTTCCCCTGTGTCACTCGCTGCCTCTGCTAGTCAACCCCCCGCGTCACTCGCTGCCTCTGCTAGTCAACCCCCTGCCCAGGACCCCGGCACGAGCACCTCCCGCCGGAAAACCACACCTTCGCCTCCACGATCCTCCACAGTGTCCACCAACGTGTCCCAGCGCAGCGTTCAGCTGTCTTTACAGCAGACGCTAGAGCGCAAGAGGAAATACAGTTCCACCCACCCACATGCCCAAGCCCTCAACGTCCACATCTCCAAATTGCTTAGCCTGGAGATGCTGCCCTATAGGCTGGTAGAGACCGAGGCCTTTCGAAATCTCATGGCGGTGGCTGCCCCTCGGTATTCCGTCCCCAGCCGCCACTATTTTTCCCGATGTGCCGTCCCAGCCCTACACCAGCACGTGTCACAGAACATCATCCGTGCCCTGACCAACGCAGTTAGTGATAAGGTCCACCTAACCACGGACACGTGGACAAGTGCTGGCGGGCAGGGACACTATATCTCACTGACGGCACATTGGGTTAACTTGGTGGAGGCTGGGACCGAGACTGACCCTGGGGCCGCTCATGTACTGCCCACACCGAGGATTGCGGGGCCTACCTCGGTCACGGTCTCTCAGACGTACTATGCCTCCTCCTCCTCCGACCCCTCCTCCTCCTCCACCGAATTACCATCCGTGGGCACGGCGCCTTCAGTCGGTAGCTCTAGGCGCAGCAGCAGTGCCGTGGGTAAGCGCCAGCAGGCGGTGCTCAAACTGCTGAGCTTAGGTGACAAAAGGCACACCGCCCAAGAGCTGTTACAGGGCATCACGGCGCAGACCGATGTGTGGCTGGCACCGCTGAACCTCAAGCCAGGCATGGTTGTGTGTGACAACGGGCGTAACCTGGTGGCGGCTCTGCAACTCAGCAGACTGACACATGTGCCATGCCTGGCCCACGTGTTCAACCTAATTGTTCAACGGTTCCTCAAGACATACCCCAATCTGTCTGATTTGCTCACCAAGGTGCGCCGCATCTGTGCGCATTTCCGCAAGTCGAGCACAGATGCTGCCACTCTCAGGGCAGCGCAGCGCCGCCTACAACTGCCCGCTCACCGACTGTTGTGCGACGTGCCCACGAGATGGAATTCCACATTAAACATGTTATCCAGAGTTTACCAGCAGCGCAGAGCGATTGTAGACTGCCAGATGTCATCTTCCACCAGAACTGGTAGTCAGGTCTCTCAGATTCCTCAAGTCTACAATGAGGAGTGGACGTGGATGTCTGATATCTGCCAGGTGTTGAGCAACTTTGAGGAGTCAACACAGATGGTTAGCGGCGATGCCGCCATTATCAGCCTCACCATCCCGCTGCTTTGCCTGTTGAAAAAATCACTGCTCAGCATCAAGTCGGATGCTTTGCGCTTGTCACAAGAGACGGTGGAGGAAGATACGTCGCTTGATAGCCAGAGCACCCTCCGGTCTGTTTCTCAGCGCGTATCGGAGGAGGGGGATGAGGATGAGGAGGAAGAGGAGGAGAATGTCGGCGAGACAGTAGAGGGTACCAGTGCTCAGTCCTTAACTCTTGAGCGTGTATGGGCTGAAGAGGAGGACTTGGAGGAGGAGGAGGAGGAGGAAATGGAGAGTCAGGTCAGTGAGGAGAGGGAATTCTTGCGTGTTGGGACTCTGGCGCACATGGCAGACTTCATGTTAGGCTGCCTATCCCGTGACCCTCGCGTTAGAAGAATTTTTTCCAACACCGATTACTGGGTGTTCACTCTCCTGGACCCACGGTACAAGCAGAACCTTTCCACTCTCATCCCTGCAGAGGAAAGGAGTATGAGAGTGAATAGGTATCAACAGGCCCTGGTGCACAAGCTGAAACAATTCTTCCCATCTGACGCCGCTAGCGGCAGAGGGCATGGTTCTGTGGGCCAAGTAGCGGGGGAGAGGAGGCGAGCAGGCAGCTTGTCCAGCACTGGCAGGGGAACGCTCTCCAAGGCCTTTGCCAGTTTTATGTCACCCCAGCAAGACACTGTCACCTGTCCCCAGTCTAGGCAGAGTAGGGGGGAGCTGTACAGAAAGATGGTGAGGGAGTACCTAGCTGACCATACCAACGTCCGTAGCGATCACTCTGCTCCATACAACTACTGGGTTTCAAAGCTGGACACGTGGCCTGAACTGGCGCTGTACGCCTTGGAGGTGCTGGCCTGCCCTGCCGCTAGCGTGCTGTCAGAGCGGGTATTCAGTGCAGCTGGTGGCGTCATCACCGATAAGCGTACACGCCTGTCAACTGACAGCGCTGACAGGCTGACGCTTATTAAAATGAACAAAGCCTGGATTTCACCGGAATTCAAATCTGCTCCGGGGGAAAGCAGCTAAAGATTTAAATAACTTATGTATCAAATTCCTCTTCTCTACTCCTCTTCTCTACTCCTTCTCCTCCTCCATATCGTCTTTGCCTAACGCTAACCCAAAAAACGCCATTTTTAGAGGTCCAACTGGCACTCTTTTAGCACAATTTTTCAGGAGGTCCACCTACAGGCCCTCTATTCAAACAATTTTTTCAGAGTTCCACCTACAGGCCTTTCTTCAAACAATTTTTCAGGAGGGCCCCCTACAGGCCCTCTATTCAAACAATTTTTCTGGAGGTCCACCTACAGGCCCTCTCTCCAATTCCAGTTCCAAGTTTTATTTGCGCATACTGCATACATTTTTATTTTTGGGATAGGTGTGAAAAATAATATTACTTGCGAATCTATATTGCCCAACATTGGATACGGTAGCAAGTAGAAGACCAAACACATGCTGCTCACAGGGTTCCGCAAATTCCTGGTCCACCCGCAAATTCCTTGTCCACAATGTCAAGGAGGACGAGGTTCTGTGGATGAGCAACAAGTCCTTCTGTACTGAAATCGCCGACAAAGTCTCCATCTAAGAACACACAGACCATTGTGGAGAGAGCGGCATAGCTCGCCATCAAAGTGAGGAACCCCAACGCCAGACTGCGCAGAGAAGATAACGAATAAATATGTCTGTGGTTATTTTTGCTAAATAAAAGTTAAATAAACCCCTCAAAAAATTCATCTGTTCCTGTGCCTTATCCACCCAAGTTGAATCTGTCCCATCATGAGAAAGTCCCCCCCAAGGAGTCCCCACTGTAACTTGCTTCCCATACAACTACCTCACCCCCCGACACCTGTGTCTCGCCATTGTCCACGACCTCCTCAGACAACACTGGTAAATCCCCACTGTCAGCACACGGAAACAGCAAAAGGTCTTGCGAATTGGGGCAGAGAATGTTCTGGGCTAGCACATCAGGGAAGGGGTGACTATGGGGTTCCAGGGAGTACGTGACCACATGCAATATCCATTTAAAAGTCATGCCGCACTTGATCTAGCTCATAATTGACAATTGTACCGGTTGATTCTAAATTTTTAAGTTGGGGTCCTGCGTCGTCATTCTAAATCCATCCGGCTGTTGTCACCACCACACACGCTAGCCCAGGGGGCACTCCTCTGGCTCTTCCAGCGAAACCTCCTTGCCCCAGCCTGCTCCCCCCCACCTACAGGCCCACTCTACAAACAATTTAGCCGGATAGGGGACGTATCAGAAGTTGTACTGATGTTTGTTTTTGTTCTTCTTTTATCTGCCTCATGACCTGTGATAGGCAGAGCATGGACACGTCCCCTTAGCTGCAGTGGGAAAGACACTCCCCTGGCCAGAGCAAGCTCTTTTTCCGTTTTCCGTGTTCGAAATATCCATTAAATATAGGGTCCCAAGATAGGGGACGTATACGGTATTAAACTGAGAAGAATCGATACTGCAGCGGCTGATGCTAGAGTATTTCCAAATGCATTCTGGCTGTTGTCACCACCACACACGCTAGCCCAGGGGGCACTCCTCTGGCTCTTCCAGCGAAACCTCCTTGCCCCAGCCTGCCCCCCCCCACCTACAGGCCTACTCTACAAACAATTTAGCCGGATAGGGGACGTATCAGAAGTTGTACTGATGTTTGTTTTTGTTCTTCTTTTATCTGCCTCATGACCTGTGATAGGCAGAGCATGGACACGTCCCCTTAGCTGCAGTGGGAAAGACACTCCCCTGGCCAGAGCTCTTTTTCCGTTTTCCGTGTTCAAAATATCCATTAAATATAGGGTCTCAAGATAGGGGACGTATATGGTATTAAACTGAGAAGAATCGATACTGCACCGGCTGATGCTAGAGTATTTCCAAATGCATTCTGGCTGTTGTCACCACCACACACGCTAGCCCAGGGGGCACTCCTCTGGCTCTTCCCCCCACCTACAGGCCCTCTCTACAAACAATTTACCCGGATAGGGGACGTATTAGATATTGTACTGATTCTGAATTGCCTCCTGCGATAAATGGAAATCGAACCCAGATCAACTGCTTGGGAAGTAGCTATGCTCACCACTATACCACCAGCAGGCACAGCAACTGATAAGATCAGATACTAAACTTGATTTCAGCTGCAGTGCCAGCATGAGCAGTGGTGTCACCTGCAGGCGGTGATGGACCTTCGTTGCACCTAGTTGGGTGCTTCCCTAACATGTGATGGGTATTTGCCTCGCCTTTCTTGGTCTGGGTGAGCACAATTGCCATGAGGGTAACCACCAGGCTGTTGCCTGAGAATTTGGGGTAATGGTGGGATTAGGCAGCCTCAGAGGCATCCATGCATGCTGCCCCTGCTGTTTCCTGTCCATTTCCGTGGTGTTTCCATCATTTTCTGAGGTTTCCAGGTTTTCACCCAGCCTTCCCTAGGCAGAGCCTTGGTCCCCCGCAAAAATGCTCAAGTCTCCCATTGACTTCAATGGGGTTCGTTATTCGAAACGAGCACCCGAGCATCGGGAAAAGTTCGACTCGAATAACGAGCACCCGAGCATTTTAGTGCTCGCTCATCTCTAGTTAACACATTATGTCAGGGGCACTAAGGGGAAATTCAGTAATGAGGTATTCTTTCTTTGTGTTGGTCTCTAATTAATGTATGGGAGCACAAAAAGGGCTTTGCAGGGTTGGTAGTGTATAGATTCGGCAGACTTAGAGGTATGGTTTAATATAAAAATTTTGCCCCCTTGTGCTTTTCAAAAGTTGTTAGGTATGTGTATGGAGGTATGCATGTGAATTACTATAATCCTAATCCTTACTACAAAGCAGCAGAGGCTCTGTGAGCCCTTGTGCTGATTTGTTCTAAAAAAACATATTCTCTCACCATTAGAAAGTAAAACCTGCATCCTGAATATTAAAATCGCCACTTTTTTAGGTAGAAGTTGGCAACCACACAGGTTTTCCATTATCTGTAACCATGCCTCTGACTGGCTGTCTGCCAAGGTTAGACTCCAGTGGTGCATGGGACAGTCCAAGTGAACCGAGTAACTGGGTGGAGGCACATGAAAAATGTATGTGATGTTAACAGTAGAAAACAGACTATAATAATATAAAATATAACAAAAGTGAAAGAATAACACTGCAATGAAACTGAAATAAAAAATACAACAGAAGACGCCTTATATTATGCTGGCATTAATATATGGACAATGCCTTCGTCTGCCTTTTGTATGGGCACTTTCAGATGACATTTGTACAGTGTTTGGCACATTTGTATGAGTACTTCTGTGACTGGCACTTGAATATCCATAAACTTGTATGGGGATGCACATTAAGATGAGTGTTACTGTGGGTAACATTTATACTGGCACTTCTGTATGCTAAATACTGGGGGACTAAGGGGAAAGGGGAATGTATGGGGGGAATGCTAAATACTAGGGGCACTACAGATGGGGGAATGCTAAATACTGGGGGAACTACAGTTAAATACTTTGGGTACTACGGGGAAATACTAAATACTGGGGTCACTACAGGGAAAGGAATGCTAACTATTGGGGACACTACAAGGGGCTAATGCTAAAAACTGGGTGCACTACAGAATGGGTTGGACATGCTAAATACTGGGGGCACTATAGAGGGGGCCATGCTAAATACTGGCTGCACTAAAGAGGGAGGTCATGATAAATAACTGGCACACTCCAGAGGGGGAAAAGATAAATACTGTGGAACCACAGAGGGAGGCACTAGAGAGGGGGACATTATAAGTGCTGGGGGGGGGGCACTACAGAGAGGTCTATTATAAATACTGGGTGCACTGCAGCAGGGAATTATAAACACTAGGGACACTACAGGAGGGGCATTATAACTACAGGGGGCACTGCGGGGGAGTATAGAAATAGTGAAGGCACTACAAGGGGGCATTATAACTGCACTATTACTACTGGGGGTATTTTGGGGGCATTATGATTATTATTGGACACAATATGAATGGCACTACTACTAATGGGGCACTCTTGAGGAGCATTATCATCATTGGGGGCAAGATTACTAATGAGAGCACTCTGGAAGAAAATTATTAGTATTGGAGGGACTTTTAGGGAGCACCATTAACATGGGGGGCCATTCTGTATGGTACTATAATTTCTGCAGTATAGTATTTGGGGGCATTGGGGAGCACAGCAAGAACAGTATTTGGGGCAAAAAGACTGAAATAATTCATTGTGGCAGTCTGGTCTGAATGGAGAATATGAGGAAAGAGAATACCTACATCATAGGAGACGTAACTGCCTGTATGTTTAAAAGTGCTGTATATAATATCTATCCAAATATTTCTTTAACAGTAGGACTAGGGGGAGGGTTTGCACTGGGAATTTGCATTGGAGCAGCATTGCATTGGAACGTCATTTCAATCTTCACCTCAGGCAGCAGAAAAGCTAGAATCAGCCCTGAGGATAAAGACTGCTGATCAGTAGAAGAACACATAGTAAGGTATGAAAGCAAATAGCACAGTTCTCACTAAAAAGAATATGCAATATTGAAGACGGTACATACACTGGACAACTCAAGCATAAGCACAGGAATGTCACTGGTAAAATCAGAGACAAAGCTCCCAGATATACAATTGCAGGCCCCAACATGCAGAACAAGACAGATAGAAAACAGATAACATGATTTAAAATGATAATTTATAATTCATTATCCCATAGAAAATATTCATTAATGCTCTCTAGGAAGGCTCAGAGCAGTATGTGCAGTATATCCATCCCCAAGCTTATATGGCACCAACATATCCTGAGTCTATGTCTCCAATCTATATCCCCTATCGTAGATGGGAATACACAAAAGACAGAATTTCATAGAACAGGAGATTAAAACACTAACAAGGTACCCAGAAGAATGTCGTTATTCCACCATAGGTGGTCTCCAGCTAGGTTCCCTGCAGATCAGAGGCTTTACATAGAGGCCATCATCTTATTTCAAACTTAAAAAGGTTGTCCCATGGGCAAGGGCTTTTTCTGCAGATCCGGTGACAGTCTCTTCTAGGCAGAGGCTTCCACCTAGCAGTGTTCCTGGGGACGTCACCGACGCTAATGGGTGGGCTTTAGCTGCCCTAGCCTGTAAAACTGGCTGGGACAGCGCTAAAGCCTGCCCATTAGTGCTGGTGATGTCAACGGCAACACTGCTAGGTGGAAGCCTCCGCCTAGCAGTGTAAAAATCAAAACCAAACAGCCCTTGCCCTGCTCGATACAGCACAGGGCAAGGGAGAGCATTGGAGCATTAAATGCTCTAATGCTCATCTCAGAGGATGTGCTTGGGTGAAAAAGGGGATATGTCCGGGTTCAGCTCTGAACCCAGACAACCCCTTTAAGCCAGCTATACACATTAGATAGTTGTCTGCTGAAAACTTGTTCACCTCTCCTGATCCTCCATACACATGTAAGTGCATGTACTCAGAACAGGGAAAGGGGAAGAAGCTTTTGTAAGACTCCTCTGGCAGAAACTTATTTTGTTGAGAACAAAAAAATGATTGGGCAGGTGAAATCCAACTGCCCAATCCATATCTCCTCTAACATTTACCATCATGGAAGTGTCTGGAGGCCCTCATACACATTAGGTGGTCGGATGGTCCTGCAGAAATCGCCGGGTTCAGTGAACATTCGTCTAATGTATATGGCCAGTACACATTAAACAAATGTCAGCCAAATCTATTGAATTCAGTGACACTAAAGTGATGTGTAATGCGTTCTTCTCTAATCACAGATCCACTTTCAACTTCTCTATTTTCTTCCAAATAGATGTGTCTTTCTCCTGCTTGCATGTGTCTAGAGGGGTCAGGAGAGATAGCTGACATTCATCCAACAGCTCTCTAATGTGTATGAACAACCTTAGGAGTGACTATGAAATGTTCAGTTGGGTAGTGTGGCAACAGCGTGTCTTTTCAGACATTTTCCAGGCTCATGTTTATACATAGCATGTTATCTTTACATGTACAAAGCAAACAAAGTCGTGGGAAACTCATCTTTGGATATGTACCTTTCTGGAGATTTCTACAGCTACATTAATGTTTGTTTGGCTCAGTAAAATAATACCGTACACTATAACAATGTATGAGTTTATTGGAGAATGCATTATATGTCATGTAGATGTTGTGCCAGCTTGGATTGTTCCATATTCACTCGGTACGGTTGTGTAAATTTGTTTACCAAGTCTGAAGTTAGTGCTTGAATTTCAATGCTCTGATGTCACCTATTGTACAGAGGAACTGAGATCATCTGATGGTACAGTGTGATAATGCCTATAGTGCGGGATTAGACTGGCTGGAGAACTGGAATCAAGACCAGAAGCAGATCTGAACAACATCACTAAGCAAATTACGTGAGCACTTTTAAGCTGCTGGTCATTAAATAGGTCTTCATAGAAAAGGGTACAATTCAACAATCTGTGAAGCCTCATGTTTATTAGGACATGACAAAAGAAGTCTCTAGTGGATATCCATAAGCTGGTATCCCTCTGATGCTAAGAATGAAGGGCCTAGTGTGCTCTTCCAAGTGTTAAACCCTTTGGCTTTAGCTTAGAGATCACACAATCCTCAAGCTCTGTGTTCGGTACTCCTATTCAACTTAATGAGAATGTAACATTAAGGTTTATGGACTCCACCAAATCACAGGAGCCCATTGATGGCATTTCCTCATTGGCACTGCTTCAAATGTTACAAAAGGGAACTGAATTTTCAGCAATACTCTAATACATAACTGGCACTAGGAACGACAACGCTCCCTCAGGGGCCACAACTCATTTTCTGCATAGTTACACAGTAATTACCTCTAGTTGTTGTATGTAAACATATGCAGTTTTTGTATCTACCAGGCTAGTAATGCTGGGGAAAAACCAATATGGGTTATCATTTAGCTTTCCTAAAAACATGTAAACAATTGGTGAAGCTTCATATTTTACTATACATGGTAGAAGAAGTCACCAATGGAATTCCTCTAATACTAAGAATGAAGGGTCTAGTGTGCTCTTTCAGATGTTAAACCCTTTGGCTTTAGCTCAGAGATCATACAATATCCAAGCTCTTTGCTCTGTACTCCTATTCAACTCAATGAGAATGTAAAATTAAAGGGATTTTCTGAGACTTAAATGTTGATGGCCTATCCTCTGGAGTCTGGATAGGTCATCATTGTCTGATTGGTGGGGTCCAATCAGCTGTTTCAGAAGGCTGCGGAGTGGCACTGCCTGAGGAGGCGCTGTGGCACTACTTCGACCACCAGTGCCATCTCAAACAGCTGATTAGCAGGAGTCCCGGTCGTCAGACCCCCACCAATCAGATACAGATGACTGATCCAGAGGATTGTTCATCAGTCTTCAACTCCTGGAAAACCCTTTTAACGTTTATGGGCTCCAATAAATCTCAGGAACCCACTGATGATATTTCCTCCTTAGCACAGCTTCAAATGTTACAAAAGTAACTGAATTTTTTAGCAATTCCCTAATATATAACAAATACTAGGAACAACCCTTCCTCTGGTGCCGCTAATCATCTTCTGATTAGTTATACAGTGATCCAGCTCTAGTTTTTGTATGCAAACATAGGCAGCTCTTTCTATCTATAGGTCCAATAATGCTGGGTAATGACCCTTAATGGAGACTTAATGGTAGCCACATCAGTTGTCATGTAGCTTTTTCAAAAAGACATAAAACAATGAAATAAATGAATAGAAATGTTAACAACTTAATGGAGAAAACAACCAAAACATGCATATAAGTCATTAAAATATAGACCCTTATATGTACTCCCTTAATAAAGAAGCACCCTCCATTCATTCATATGAGAGCCTCAATGTCAATCTTACAGGAATAAATAGAGAGCCCGACTTCCGGTCCACAATAAAAATGCTGTGTGAATCAACTAGTCAGAGTTGGAGTCATGGTGGCTGAGAACGGAGCTTATAATTCTAAAAGATAGAGATATGTAAACTCAAACGGAGTGATTTTTAACATCCAGATTGCGGATACAGCTAGGAAAATACATCACAAAAATACTGTGCAGAAATGTTTTTTGTATTTGTCAAACTCCTCTTCCTGTATTGAAAACCCAACTCAATATTTGATCTACAACTTATAAGAATTATTTCTTTTAAGCTACAGTATTATGTTTTAGGCCATATGTTGTATTATGTTATAGGTGAACAACAGTCATGCTGTTATCTTCTCCCTCTTCTCTCTCCACCACATTCTAAGAGAACATCCAAGGAACTAGGTGACCATTAACATTAACTATGCTTTTCTGACCTATAACATCTACACTTCATCTGAATTAGTCTTATTCAGTCTCAAACAGATGCTTTCAATAAATATGATCAACTAAGTCAACTCCAGTTTCCATAGAGCCGTGGTTTCCTGGATCCTAAAGCTTACAAAAATTAAACTAAATAAAATGTGAGATGACTACTATATTATGTTACATAATTTGTCTACTTTATAGACATAACAGCATACACCATTGGATGGTATTGCTCTTTAAACTTTTGGGGGGGAAGTATGTTTATGACCTATTGTTTAGTTTCCTATTTAAAAGCCTTTAGTATTAACCACTTGGTTGCCCACAATATCTTTAACTGGATCCACAGTACTTGAGAACAGTTACAATTGTCTTCCATGCTCACGTACTCTGGAAAACGGAAGCAGGTTGGGAGAGGACTGCTCAAAATGTCTTTGTTGACGTCCATAACAACTCCCCTAATGATTTAGGTCATTGTGTTCAAGACTGGAAGGAACTCATTGTCATAGTGTTAAGAAATTCAGCCCTCTAAAAACACACACGTAATATTGTAGTCATTTCTATGCATGTTCATAGATTACACCAAAGTGGTTCAGGCAAGATGAACAAAATATTTTATTAATCCTTAACCAGTCAAAAATTTGGTTCTACAATGTTAGAAAAAATGCAGGCAGATATTTATCATAACTGCTAGCTAAATCTAGACGTTAATCGTCCAAAAAAGGTTGATAAGGTCACCAGTGTAACTGGATTTATGTGTCTTAGTTCCTGTTTTCCTTATTATATTTCCCCAAAAAAGTTAAAAAATAACAATTTTTGCACAGTCTAAGCATACTGTTTTATGTGTGCTCTATATTAAGACTAGACTGATCTCAGCAAGTGCTTGGACTTCTGAATCTTTTCTATAGATGAAAGAATGTGCCGTCCTTTCGACTTGATTGACTAGGTCCATAAATCTTAATGACTTTGTCCATACCCTGTTTATTTGTGTTTTAGAATAGAATATGTTTATAAAAGCCTATAGCGTCCCTCTCCATAGTTCCCATTTACAACAAGTTAATAAGGTATTCATGCCCATCCCTCTTGAGATTACACATCTGCATGACTGCTAAGGGTGCAGACACTGGTGTGGTACATGGATTTTGAAGGATATGTAAGACTAGGGATGCTGTGGCTTTAGTCAGCTTAACTTTCGTGATGAGTATTTTTCATTCACAATGACTCTTTTCCTATTACTCAGACTAATGGCTCCTATCACTTGTTTTTACAGCATTTGCTGCCCAGAATAAAAAAAAATACAATGTATTTTATTACTTGTGACGTGTTCCCCTTTTTATTTTTAAATAGTTTTTCACCTAAAATTTCATGACGTTCTTACCGTAAGCAACGATTTACCATAGAAGTATTTATGCACTTGCTAAAGCTTGTTTTTACTTAGCTGCATACCACATATTAAACCAATTAGTGTGATTTGTCATTTACATTTACAATGTTGATCCCATGAATATGATTTAGTAAAAAAATGAAAATGTCCACCAGTGATGTTCAAAAGCGTGAAACAAATGGCAACACACTAGACCACATGTTTCCGTGTCCCTCAATGGCCTGAGTATTCAGAATGACTCGGTACTGGTAACATGTATTGTGAATAGATTTTCACATTTACTATAGCGCCTACCAACAACTTTGACATTTTACATATTTGTCATTTCAAAAAGTTCTAGTTAGATATTTGTATTTAATACAACATATGTCATTTTTAGGGTACGGTCACACTGTCAGGTTTCCAGATGCAGTTTTGGAAGCCAAAATCAGGAGTGGATCATGAATTGAAAGCCTACAGGACTGATAGAAATTCTCCTCTGAATTCAGTACTGGTGGCTTCCAAAACAGCATCAGGAAACCTGACAGTGTGGCCGTACCCTTATAAAATAAGAAACAATGCTAATGAATAAAAGGTTATAACTGTTGTAGTCACTACCTCCTGTACAAGGCACTTTCCTAATGTACATCTGGTGGTGCAGAGACAACCCATGAAAGCTACAAATTAAATGAATGTTCCAGTTCGCATCTCTGGAATTTGTGATCAGATGCAGGAATAGCTCATGGCCACCTTAACTGATGTTCCCCCCACATCTATAAACAATACACTGACCCTGAAACGACTGTATATTCTGCATTGTATAAGTGCCAAACTTGGTAGATTGCTTGCAATGTGTTTAAATTGCCCTTCTGCTCATAAACTAAAAGTGTAGCCCAGCATTCTCTACTGATACAATAAGACTCATCATACGCGCACCTTCTACCCAAGCTCTGTCATCTGCACATGTACATACAATACACATTACCTCACGAGTTTCAAGCTGAAGCAGCTCCTCCAAAAACTGTCAGGGATGGGTTTGCATGTTTGCTGTCAATCACAGACAGGCAGCTCCAGCTTGTCTGAGACCAGGGTATACTGTAAACACTGCTTGGCCAGCACTGCAAATACCATCAGCTCCACTGTATCATCCTGGCAATTCCAAAATTTCCACCAAAAGTTTTCTTCTTTCAATCCATACAACAATCCTGAAGGCAACTTCAGTTTAAAGAAATGTAAAACAGTCCAAACTATCAAAGGAGAAGGGGGGTTA
The DNA here is from genome assembly GCA_900303285.1 of Rhinella marina. Taxonomy (NCBI): domain Eukaryota; kingdom Metazoa; phylum Chordata; class Amphibia; order Anura; family Bufonidae; genus Rhinella; species Rhinella marina. The sequence continues at coordinate 117,445 of ONZH01009077.1, read as the reverse complement.
AGTATTAAAGAAGGTCAATAGGGAGGAATCAATAACAACAGCAGGGCAGTGTAATCCAGGGAAAGAAATCCACGTGTTTTCAGCCAGGAGCTGCTCCTGGCTCAGGGATGAGGAACAGGAGTGGGAGTTCAGACCAGGGGTGTGGAGTTGAGAGCTGCCTGACATGAAATGTATCTTGTTTCCAGGCTCAGGGCAGGGCTGCTGCTCTGAGATCAGACACTGAGCATAGCCTGCTCTCACCTCACCAATAGCAGAGCCCTCAGCACCGAGTATGTCATCAGGCCCTAATCAGGAATCTCCAACTGCACAGTCAAAACTTCCTCTCAGAAGAATAAGCCCATGTTCATTGTTTTTTCTACATTTCAGGCTGGTGACACCACGGCTACTGTCGGTCATTGTTTTAAGTAAGATGACTTTTCAATAGCTTTTTTTTTTAACTTTACATTCTCTGCAGGATGTACTGTACAGCTCTACATAGGGATCTCTTTCCAAATAAGCATGTCATTATGCTTTTCCATAAATAGGGTAGATTTATCATTATTGACGTACGTTGTACCAATTTACAAGGGCTCAAAAATGGTGTAGATTGCTCCAAGTTCATAAAAATGTTGCAGGTGGCTCGATAGATTTGCATAACTTACTGTCTTCATGGTTGCCACACATGTATGATAGTATTTTGCATAAAAAGCAGAAAGAGCTACACCTTAGCTATACCTCTTGTCAGGGTTGGCACACTCCATCTTTAGGAAAAATCTGGAACTTCAGTCCATTTTCGTAAAAATAAACTTTCCTCTATATGGCAAGGTGAGGAGCACATTAAGCAAAGGGCCTCAAGATTTAGAAACAGTTGCATACATAAAAAATGGGAGGACCATAGCAGAGATCTAAATGGCTCCCAATTTTTTTGCAATTATTTGCCACCCAGGACAAAGGGGTTGGAGTTTGTCTCCCCATCACACCCCTTCTATGACTCTTGGGATAATCCCTTATCTCCTAGATTGCTACAATACAGTTACTCTGTAGATAAGAGTCCTGGAAAGGTTCTCACCACCCAGTAACAAACAGAGCAAAAGCTCTCTGGCAGCTGCATGGTGCTCTGTCTCTATGCTATGGTATATAAGTTTAAAAGGTTCTCAAAAGTTTTTGTGTTACAGCAGTGAATTTGGAACCACTGTGTTAACCAAACAGATTTGACTTGGGGTTATTCCTTGGGAAGTTATCCTGGCTTTTCACCCTTTAACCCCTATACAGGGATCTGGACCACTTCAGGGGAACCAACAGGCCATTGCCTCCTGAAATAGTCTCTGTTTGGTTGACTGCTGGCCTATGGGGCTCAAGAGACAATGGTGCATATCCCGAGGGTCAGGCAACACCATAGTTGGAGACAAGCCAACCCCAGGGCTAGTAGAGCATGTGCAGTCCCATAAACAGTCCATGGTCAGAGCAGGCAGCTCAAGGTCAATCCAGAGGTCACGCAGAGCTCAGGTCAGGCAGTGAAGGGTCAAATCCGGAAAACAGGCAGGGTCAGTACATGGGCATAAAAGAAAAACTTTGGCACCTTTGCAGGGAACTACAGTAGCAAGCTAGACAATTTATTGCTCAGGAACATAGGGGAAGGTTCCTTCAGTACCCAAAGGTGGCCAGCCACTAGCCGGTGTGAATGCTGGTGCATGCACTGGCCCTTTAATAGCTGGGGGAGCACACCCTACAAACAGGAGAGAGAGAGACCTTGCTGGCAAGAAGCAGGCAGTGGCCATTAGTAGTATAACAGGCAGGCGGCTCTGGCAGAAGAGGGAATGTGAACAGAGCGGTGCCCGTGTCTGGCAGCGATCTAACATTGTGTCTATTGGAAGTCATCATAATTAGTGTTAAGCCAATCAAAGCATCCAAAATGGAATTCGAGTGTATCTTGTTCAACTGCTAAAACATTCATAGTAAATCTGTTATTTTACAGATAGAATTACTGTGCTTCAGTATTAAAGGGCAGTCTAATATATGGCTGCATGCATCTTGTTCAACTGCTGCCACCTCCCTGGTTAATCTGTTATATTTACTGATAGACTAATTGTGCCTTAGTATAAAAGCGAGGTCTAATATCTTTCAGCATGCATCTTGTTCAACTGCTGCAAAATTCATAGTTAATCTGTTATTTTATACATAGGCTTACTGTGCCTTAGTATTAAAGGGTGGTCTAATATATCACGGCATGCATCTTGTTCAAGTGCTGCCACATTCATAGCTAATCTGTTACTGTACTGATAGGCTTACTTTGCCTCAGTAGTAAGCAGCGGTCTGATATATTGGGTGTGAATCTTGATCAACTGCTAAAACATTCATAGTTAATCCGTTACTTTACTGGTAGACCTACTGCTCCACAGTATTAAAAGGCAGTCTAATATTTCGTAATGTGCATCTTGTTCAACTACTGCGATATTCATAGTTAATATGTTATTTTACTGATAGACTAACTGTGCCTCAGTATTAAAGGGAGGTCCAATATATTGCCGCATGCATCTTGTTTAACTGCTGCCACATTCATAGTTAATCCCAGGGGCATTGCTAGGGTCTCAAAAAATCCGGGGCCAATGAATATGGCCCAATTGGTCCCCCTGTAGTTATATTCCTCCCTCCACCATACAGTCTCATGTAAATAACATCACATCATCTCTCCTGCCCCCTCCAAAATACAGTCCTATGGAAATAACACTATTTCCCTCCCTCCGCCATAGAGTCCCATGTAAATAATATCACACCATTTCTCCAGTCCCCTCCAGTATACATTGCCATGTAAATAAGTGCCTATCTACAGCCCCCTCCAAAATACAGTCCCATGTAAATAACATCACCTCTTCCCCAGCCACCTTCAACATACAGTCCCAAGTAAATAATATCAGCCCCCTCCCCAGCCACCTCCAGCATGTAATCCCATGTAAACATCACCTCATCAACATTCAGTCCCATGAAAATAACATTATTCCCCCCACCAGCCATCTTCAACATACACTTCCATGTAATTAACATCGCCCCCTCAACATTCAGTCCCATGTAAATAACATCACTCCCTCCCACAGATGCCATCAACATACAGTTCCATGTAAACAACATAATCCCCTCCCACACCCACCTTCAATGTACAGTCCGATGTAAATAACATCACCCTGCCCCAGCCCCCTCCAACATTCAGTCCCATGTAAATAACATCACTCCCTCCTACATCCACCATCAAAATACAGTCCCATGTAAATAACCAGCATTGCTCTGTCTCTCCCTTCACTTAACTCTCCTCATGTAGCAGACATCACACACAGCTTCTCCCCCCAGGACTTCTCCTCTTCACTGCCATCCTCTCCTGCACTGATCACACGAAGGAGACATCATCGTTGGTCCTTTTCAACCACTGCCTGTTTTACTGGTCATATGACCTGTGATGTCATCACAGGTCCTTCAGCTGTTCCACGGCATTAGATTCAATTGTATTGCTGTCCTGAGGATGGCAATACAGTTGTATCTAGCTGGCAGGCAGGACATTCAGGGCCTGGGATAAAACATCAGGGCCCCGGACCCGAATATCTTAAACTAGCAATGCCACAGGTTAATCTGTTATTTTATAAATAAACTTACTGTGCATCAGTATTTTAGGGTGGTCTAATATATTGCTGCATGCATCTTGTTCAACTGCTGCCACATTCATAGTTAATCTATTACTTTACAGATAGACTTAATGTGCTTGAGTTTTAAAGGGCGGTCAAATATATATCGCTGCATGCATCTTGTTTAACTGCTGCCAAATATATAGTTAATCCGCTATTTTACAGATAGACTTATTGTGCCTCAGTATTAAAGGGCGGTCTAATATATCGCCACATGCATTTTGTTCATCTGCTGCTACATTTATAGTAAATGCGTTACTTTACTGATAGACTTAGTGTGTCTCAGTATTCAGGGGTTGTCTAATATATCACTGCGTGCATCTTGTTCAACTACATTCATAGTTAATCCATTACTTTACAGATAGACTTACTTTGCCTCAGTATTACAGGGTGGTCTAATATATCGCCATGTGCATCTTGATCAACTGCTGTGTAGGGATGGCGAACCTGTGGATGGTTAGCCAAAGTTTGGCTCAAAGTTCGGTTCAGGTACCCAAACTTGACCCTGAACCCCATAGAGGACAATGGCAACCCGAACTTTGGGGCTGTAAAATGACTGTAAAATAGTCATAGAAAGGGCTAGAGGGCTGCAAAAGGAAGCAAAATGGAGGTAAAAGTAGGACAATTGTCCTGGAAACAAATGTGGATAGGGAAATTACTTAAAGAGAACCTGTCACCTCAAAAATGCATCTTCACCCACCAACACTACCTCATAGTAGCTCGCAGTCTGATAATAATCATCTGTTTCTTGCTGTAGTCCGATGTTGCATAAGCTCAAAAAATGTTGTTTTATTCTCCATCAGCGCTAAATTGGCAGTCTTCTTGAAGTCAAGGGAGCAGTGGCCTCCTTGCTACAAGTCAGGGTAACCACGCTTGCCTGAGAGTGATAGACTGTACTTCGGCTGCGATTGCTAAAGCCTTGTGCATGCGCGGTGCGCTCTGTACTCATGCGGGACCCCATCTCCTGCTGCTGCTGTTAGCTGGGTTTCAAATCACGCACTCTGTTACGTATCTTTGCAGTTAGGTTTAATATGAATAAGGTCACTTAGGACATAGGGTCATTGGATTACAGCTCTTTAAGTATGCCAAGAGGACTATATATGTCATATGGAACTTGTGTTTATGATGAGACGTTTCGCTCAGGGTGACCTTTCTCAATCTGACACTGTAATGAAAATAATGAATAGTTTAGATTGCTGTCACGATGTGTTATTCACAATACATTGGTTGTTGTAGAAACAATAAAATATCAGAAAAATGAACTACAATTATGTACACTAAGATAAGGTATTAGAGACAATGCACTCATCTGGTGTGAGGTACATATATATAGGAACTGGTATCATCAAGGTATTACGGATATAAATACAGAGGCACATGATGGTTAGTTGGTGCTGGTATATGTGAGGAGCAGGAGGCGGGTCATGTTAAGAGGGACAAGGTAAAGAAGAGTAGGTAGGAACTTACCAAAGTTACAGTGGTATGAAGCTTAATTGAAGTGGCGTAATGCAGAGCTGTACTAGCGGTACGGTGGAAGCGTCTTATATGGTGTGGCGTCTGTACATTAGGCGGCAATGCGCGCCGGGCGCGCTGTTGCCGGAAGTGTGGCGGCGGCCATCTTGAGAAAGGGCACGCATGTGTAAAGAGGCAAAGAAGGCAAAGCGCCATCTTGGAGAAGGTAGCGCATGCGCAATAGAATGCAATGTAGAAATCGCCATATTGGATGTGGTGTATGGGTATGATAATGTAAGTGGATAAAGAAGGAATGGAAATATATTGGAAAAACAATTGTGGGAGTAGGGAAAGTATGTGGAAGAGGGTAAGAGAAAGGGCGGGAAAAGGAAGGAAAGGAAAGTGAGGATGAGATCGTGGGAATATAAGTGTGCACTAACAATAGAATGTAAATGTATATAGAATATACGGGTATGTAGAGGGAAAAAGAAGAATAAGAAAAATATAGAAAAGTAAAAAAGTAAGGAAGAGAAGACAAGAAATCATGACCCGGGACCTGATACTACCTTTTTAGTTGTAGAATTGTCCACGTGTCTGAGGAGAAAAAAAGAAAAAAGTTAAATTAAGATTAATAGATATGCACAAAACAATAACATAAATTGGAAAAAAATTTTTTACAATAATACACTAGATAGGGAAGATATCGTATTCTCGGTTGAGGCCATTAGGATGAAGAGTATTGAGAGTATGAATCCAATATGATTCTCTCTTTTTGAGTAGTCCAATGTGGTTACCTCCTCTCCGTGGTCTTGTCACCTGTTCTATGACTTGAAACTTTAGTTGAGCCACGTTATGGCTCGCTCTTTTGAAGTGGTCAGGAAGAGGTAGCCATATTTTTTGGCACCTAATTGTGGATTTATGGTGAGTAATTCTGTCCCGAATGGTTTGAGTCGTTTCGCCCACATATACGAGTCCGCAAGGGCATTTGATTAAGTAGACAACGAACTTGGAGTCGCATGTAAAGAAGTCCCTTATGGGGAAAGGGCGGCCTGTGTGTGGATGATAAACAATGTTACCCTTGGATATGTTGCTACAACACGAGCAGTGTAAGCAGGGGAAGGTACCCGATCTCTTAGTGCTGAGAAATGTCTGTTGGGGTACTTTCTTCTGACTACCAATATCCGCTTTAACGAGATGGTCTCTGAGGTTCTTAGGTCTCTTGAGACACATGAGGACAGGTTGCTGAAATTCAGAGATTTGGGGGTAGGTTCTGTGAAGTAGAGGCCAATGTTTCCGTATAATCTGTTGAACTTTGGGGATTACTGGATGATAGGTATGTACAAATGGGACCCTTTGTGAGGTGTGAGGGGAAGTGGTCTTAGGTCTGTATTCTGGGGTAAGAACGTGTTCAGGATAGCCTCTATCGCAAAATTTGTCTTTCATTTTGGACAATTGTAGATCGCGTTTATCTGGGTCGGAGACTATACGTTGTACCCGTGTGAATTGTGACTTGACTTCATACCACTGTAACTTTGGTAAGTTCCTACCTACTCTTCTTTACCTTGTCCTTCTTAACATGACCCGCCTCCTGCTCCTCACATATACCAGCACCAACTAACCATCATGTGCCTCTGTATTTATATCCATAATATCTTGATGATACCAGTTCCTATATATATGTACCTCACACCAGATGAGTGTATTGTCTCTAATACCTTATCTTAGTGTACATAATTCTAGTTCATTTTTCTGATATTTTATTGTTTCTACAACAACCAATGTATTGTGAATAACACATCGTGACAGCAATCTAAACTATTCATTATTTTCATTACAGTGTCAGATTGAGAAAGGTCACCCTGACCGAAACGTCTCATCATAAACACAAGTTCCATATGACATATATAGTCCTCTTGGCATACTTAAAGAGCTGTAATCCAATGACCCTATGTCCTAAGTGACCTTATTCATATTAAACCTAACTGCAAAGATACGTAACAGAGTGCGTGATTTGATTTCTTCATACAAGGTGGAGTTCAACTCCTATATATCACTGCACCTCAACGCAACAGGAGTGCACTATCTTTAATCTATATATGCTAGCTGGGTTTCAACAGAGACAGCAGGAGATGGTGCAGCAGGAGATGGTGTTGCATTTTTGAGGTGACAGGTTCCCTTTAACCCCTTAATGACCGGGCCATTTTGCACTTTCGTGATCAGGCTTATTTTTGAAAATCTGACATGTGTCACTCTATGTGGTAATAACTTTGGAACACTTTTCTGACTGACCAATCGCAGGGATTCTATGGCAGGGACCACTGTGAATGGTCCTCTGCCGGGTGCCCGGACAGCTCTGCTGTCCGTGACACCCGTTTACATGCAAGTGTACTTGCGGTGACACTTGGAGCTCATGACATACTGTGCACGTCACGATGCGGTAACGTCATTCGTCATTAAGGGGTTAAAATAAAATAGAATACATAAAAATAAAAAATAATAATCTGGGAGGAGGAGGTCTAAGTGGAGTAGGAGGTTGAGAAGGCGGTGGACATGGCAGTGTAGGTGGAAGAGGCCAAGGAGGTATCCAACACTGTTTTTGTTTTTTTTCTTTATTTCTTTATTATTTGTCTGTTAATTCTGTGTGTGACCTATAGCCATTTTTGGGGTGTGGCCGGTATACTTCACTACTCTGCCAATATAACAAATAATAATCTTGAACAAGGAGGTGGAGGTCCGAGTAGAGGAGGAGGTGGACATGGCGGTGTAGGTGGAAGAGGTGCAGGATGTGGAAGAGGTAGCCAACACTTTTTTATGTTTTGTTTTTTATTAATTTTTTTAAATTTAAAAAATGGCAAAAAGAACAAACTGGGGTGCGGCCAGTATACTTCTCTACTGTGTCAATATAACAAATAATCTTAAACCAGGAGGTGGAGGTGGAGGTAGAGGTCCGAGTGGAAAAGTGGACAAGGCGGTGTAGGTGGAAGAGGTGGAGGTGTTTTTTTTTTTATTATTTGTGGAGGGCCCAAAACATAGGTAATGGCAAACAAAAAGCATAAACTGCGCTGGAGTATAACAATGACTGGGTGCGGCTGGTATAATTCTCTACTCTGCCCAAGGTACAGACAAGTCCTGTGGCATCCATGCCTGGTTCATTTTAATGAATGTGAGCTTGTCCACAGTGGATGTGGACAGGCGAATGACCCTGTCCGTGATCACACCCCCTGCCGTGCTAAACACAAGTTCCAACAATACACTTGCCGCAGGGCAGGCCAGCAACTCCAAGGCGTAAAGAGTAAGCTCAAAATTAAAGAGGACCTTTCACCACTCCTGACATGCCTGTTTTAATAGCTTCATGCATTCCCCATGTAATACCAATTCTGGAACATCTATTCTTATGGCTCAATGTTGTGCCATTCCTTCATTATGTCTACTAGAAGTTATAAATTCGTTAGAAATAATAAAAGAATGGCACAAAATAGAGCCATAAGAATAGCTGTTCCAGAATGGTTATTACATGGGGAATGCATTTAGCTATTAAAACAGGAATGTCAGGAGTGGTGACAGGTCCTCTTTAACAGACTGATTAGCTATTCTATTACAGTGTGATGGATGCAAAGGAGGTGATTTGCGCCCCAAACAATGGGTTTATGTCACTGACAGAAATAACAGACTGATTATCTATACCAGGGATTCTCAACCTGCGGCCCTCCAGCTGCTGCAAAAATACAACTCCAAGCATGCCCTAAAGCTGTCCAAGCATGCTGGTAGCTGTAGTTTTGCAACAGCTGAAGGACTGCAGGTTGGGCATCCTGATCTATACTATTACAGTATGACGGATACAAAGGAGGTGTTTTGCACCCCAAAAAATGGCTACAGGTCACCGACAGAATTAACAGCCGGATTAAGTATTGTTTTTCTGTGTCACTGGTGCAAAATAGGTAGATTGTACCTCCAAAAAATGCCTATAGGTCACCCACAGACTTCATAGCCACATTAAAAGCCTAACACTGTCCCTCACTGCAGCAGCGTCCTGTCCCTAAACTAGTTAGAGCAGAATGGCATGCAACATGTGATCCGGCATTTATGCATGCAGGGTCACATTCTGCACCAGAGCAAGCGTCTCTGCCTAAGTCCACAGATGTCACGGTCGCTATTGACTGAGGCATCTTAGGGGTTAAATCATCGGGCTCAGCTCATATTGGGCAGCAAGCTTAATAGTTACCATAAGGTTAGGGCAACTGTCCTTTTGGTTACAAGCTTAAGTGACGTAACAAGCCTGTCTTTCTTTGAGGCACATCTTTGGTTAGACACAACAGATTAGGTAAACACAGTGGCCTACATTTATCAAGCTCTCCTGCTTTTAGGCGCAAAATTAGACTGCCGTATTTCATTCAGCTTTCTTTTGCTGAGGATTTATTAAGGATAGTTTCACATCTGCGGCATGTATTCCGGCAGAGAACAGCCTGCCAGAATTCTCCAGATCTGGCACTGCTGGATGCAACCGGAATGCCTGCCAGCCCCAATAAGTATAATGGGGTCCGGCAGAAAACAGGATGTATTCCGGCAAAAATGCCAAGTATTATTTTGACACAAACTACTGCATGCTGTAGTTTGTGTCCAGCCGATTCCCGGCAATCTCTGCCAGAACTGGAGGCCAGATCGTAGTGCCACAGACGTGAAATAAACTAGGAATTGGATTAGTCTGACCTCTGGTGGCTCTTTTTCAGTTAGACAGGTTCAAATTCTCTTAGACTTGTCTAATTTATTTGCGCATGAAAAACATTGCATGTCTCCAGGAAAATGTAACTTTTAATGCAAAAAAAACCTGCACTTCACTATTCAAAACAGATGTAGAAAAGTACGCCAGCTCTGGAGTGGAGTACAAATTAGACTGTTTTTACGAAAATTGAATTAATCTAAAAAATAAAAATAGGCAAACGAAACACAAAAGCCTCCAAAACAGGTGCAATTTCAGTAGTAAATACGACTAAAAAAATAAGACAATCTAAAACAGCAGTTTTCCAGCTAAAAACAGGCTCAGACACTATACTAGATGTGCCCCAGTCTCTTTTGGATACAACAGGTTCACTTTCTTTCTGGCAGACACTCTCCTCAAAGATCTTTGGTGATGTCACTTTGTCTCTAAGTCTACATCTGCTTGAAGGAAGCAAAGAAAATGGTTAATGCTGCTTGTTTACAGGATATATCAGGTGTCCATGTGGCGTAAACCACACACTTCATCACAGACATTAATGTAAGGGAAAGAAACACTCCGTGTAACACACAAATGCGCACTCTGAGCAGATGTTTACACAAGATGCATTGTCTCTTCTCACACTATATGCTCTCAGTCTGGTACTCTACTCTCTGCACAATCATAACTACTTGCAGAAAGTAGGTCTTCTTACTCTCCTTACTCAACTGACCTTTTCTACAGGTCCAGTGATGCTCCATGGCACTTGGCTAGGAAGTGAAAGTCTGATACCCCTCATTCAAGCTACCCCTTTCTGCTTCTGCGGATCTTCAGCTTCTCTGACTTCATTTAGGCCCTAAGGTGACGTGTCACTTACCATAACTTGCTAGCCTATTACCATACTGCCTACCTTATTGCATCTGATCACGAGGTCCTGCTGGACACCTTGATTTATTATCTAGCAGGACCATGCTTGTAAAGATGCCTTAGACTCCTATGCTCACATCCAACCTATATGAAATGCTCATCTACATCCTGGCTGAAGGTATATGACTCCCAGACCCAGGCTATATCTTCAACATTACCTCAGAATAGGCAGTAGTGCAAAGGTTTTTTTGAATATCTCACTGGCATCTCACAGCATCATAAGGCACAACATAAACATATATCACTATAACCCATCAACATTGGCAGAGTTAAGTGAAAGTCACATACAACTGATGTAGCATAGATACCACATATCAGGTGACTAGCATATTTCTTAGTAATCAGACCTGGTAATCAACATTCACTGTATTGCCACCATAATGGGATCAACGTTAGCCAATAGCAACAGAATAATAACAACAGCACAATAATGCAATGGATGCATTTTCTTGTAAGAGGGACTGTGGTTATTTTCAACCATCTTGTATGCTCATTTTATTCCCCCAACACACCCTTCCCTATGTGACCACCAAATTGGCCACAAGTGACTACATCTTCAAAGCCTCATTGACCACACGTCTCTCTCTAAAGAGGATTATTTTGTCTCTAATCAGGATCATTGCTACAGTTTCCTATGCCAAGTATATGACTTGATGATGTGGGTTTCATATTTTACTTCCCAAATAAACCAAACTATCCACAAAGAATACTGTAAACCCCTCAATGGCCCCAGCTGCTCTGGTGACCACTGAATGGAATTTTATCTTCTATATATACCGGTATATAAAAAGTTAACTTATAAGGAAGGACAGATTATTGTTGTGTTCTTGCCAGCTATGTAGACTATTCCATTTTATCAGTCAGAATTGTAGCCAGGACGTTCGTATTAACAGGGCTACATTCATGCTTTATTTTCTAACATAACCCAGACAGCCCACACATTTCTCTCTTCTTGTTGAAGAGATTACTCAGCATTTCACACTACGGAGAATTGACAGGAGGGAACTGGAGAAAGGTTCCAACAGAACAAGGTGTGTCACTTTAATTTCTGTTACACATGTCATCTGATGAGATAGCTTGGGCACCTCAGGCATTGGGACACCTATCTTGCAATAACTGGCCTATCCACAGTTTACCTCACCCTGATTCCACAGCTGAACATGCCAGAAAAAGGTGAAGCTTATAAAACTCAACAACAAGTACTTTCCTCTGGATGATATCCTGACTCACAGGTTTTCCTCTTATAATAATTATATAAACACTTAATGTGACCTTCTAGCATTTCACAATTTAAGTGGATCCTTTCCCAATGAAAATTATTTCAGATTGTAAAAGTCTTTTATGTCAACTGCTTACTGTGCAATAAATACAATTCAAAATGTAAAACACCTAATCCTAGATATATATATAAAAACACTAGAGAATGAGGACACAACTAGTCTGGGCTCCTCATGACAAGGAAAACACACGTGGCACTGCATGGTCAGATGGAACTGGACACAGCAACACTGACTTATTAGAAACTAGACATTGCACAATTAATTCACAAGAAAGTAAGCCCTGAATCACTAAGGTAAATCACCATAGTGTACTGCACAGTGATTAAGGATTGGTCTGCAAGCTATTGGTCAGCAGAAATACTGATGACATCAAAAATAGGAAATGGTTATCTATGACCTAGCACATAACTCCATATCAGCATGGCTTCATGAGGGATCGGTCATGTCAAATTAATTTAATCAGTTTCTATGAGGAGGTAAGTTCTAGACTTGACCACGGCGAATCAATGGATGTCATATATCTGGACTTCTCCAAAGCATTTGACACTGTACCGCATAAAAGGTTAGTATATAAAATGGGAATGCTTGGACTGGGAGAAAATGTCTGTATGTGGGTAAGTAACTGGCTCAGTGATAGAAAACAGAGGGTGGTTATTAATGGTACATACTCAGACTGGGTCACTGTCAATAGTGGGGTACCACAGGGGTCAGTATTGGGGCCTATTCTCTTCAATATATTTATTAATGAACTTGTAGAAGGCTTGCACAGTAAAATATCAATTTTTGCAGATGACACTAAACTGTGTAAAGTAATTAACACAGAAGAGGACAGTACACTGCTACAGGTGGATCTGGATAGATTGGAGGCTTGGGCAGAGAAGTGGCAGATGAGGTTTAACACTGACAAATGTAATATTATGCACATAGGAAGGAATAATGCAAGTCACCAGTACATACTAAATGGTAAAACACTGGATAACACTGACATGGAAAAGGAGTTTTCGTGAACAGCAAACTAAGCTGTAGAAACCAGTGTCAGACAGCTGCTGCCAAGGCCAATAAGATAATGGGTTGCATCAAAAGGGGCATAGATGCCCGTGATGAGAACATAGTCCTGCCACTTTACAAATCACTAGTCAGACCTCACATGGAGTACTGTGCACAGTTCTGGGCTCCTGTGAACAAGGCAGACATAGCAGAGCTGGAAAGGGTTCAGAGGAGGGCAACTAAAGTAATAACTGGAATGGGTGGACTACAGTACCCAGAAAGATTATCAAAATTAGGGTTATTTACTTTAGAAAAAAGACGGCTGAGGGGAGATCTAACAACTATGTATAAATATATCAGGGGTCAGTACAGAGATCTCTCCCATGATCTGTTTATCCCGAGGACTGTGACTGTGACTGTGAGGAGGGGACATCCTCTGCGTCTGGAGGAAAGAAGGTTTGTACACAAACATAGAAGAGGATTCTTTACGGTAAGAGCAGTGAGACTATGGAACTCTCTGCCTGAGGAGGTGATGATGGTAAGTTCACTAAAAGAGTTCAAGAGGGGCCTGGATGTATTTCTGGAGGGTAACAATATTACAGGTTATAGTTACTAGAGATGGCTCATTGATCCAGGGAGTTATTCTGATTGCCTGATTGGAGTTGAGAAGGAATTTTTTTCCCCTAAAGTGAAGAAAATTGGCTTCTACCTCACAGGGGTTTTTTGCCTTCCTTTGGATCAACTTGCAGGATAACAGGCTGAACTGGATGGACAGATGTCTTTTTTCGGCCTTATAAACTATGTTACTATGTTACTAGTTCTCAACCTTTGCTACATCCACCCCGGTGGGTACATCTCACATGTCTAGGGGTTTCTTGCAGTGTCTTTTATTGTGTGATGATGTATTATCTTAGCCTTAGCATGAAGTGATTGATCTGAGTATGGGAGTATTGGGCAACATTGAAAAATCACTGCCCTAGAGTGTCCATCATGGACGTTATTAAAGAGGTTATCCTAGTCGCTGGCTTATCCTACCTGATTGGTGGTGGTCTGACTTCTGCATTCTCAAAAATCAGCTGTTCTATGTAGCTCCATCACCAGAATTCGGCCCCAAAACACCTAACTGCAGCAATTCTCCCTTTGATTTCAACAGGGCTGCAGTTGTGAGTGCTGTCCAGTACAATAATGTTAGTGCTATGTAGCTCTGGCGCCAACTTCTGGTGACAGAGCTACACAGAAAAGCTGATTGTCGGGGGTGTGGGGTGTCAGGATAAGCTATGAAAAGCTTATCCTGAGAATAGGCCATCACTTAAAAAAGGCTGGACAGCCCCTTTAAGTAGTATACTGGGCTCCAACTTGAATTAGAATGGCTTTAATAAACAGCATCATGGTTTCTGCAAATTTCTAGACAATAGATTTCTGACACGATAATATCAAGTAAGTACTGAAAAATAACCACACAACTCTCTGAAGATCTGGTGCTAAGCAAAGCAAATTCTTGAACCCATTCCATGATCACACATCCATTATGACTAGAGATGAGTGAACGTGCTCGAAACGAGCACTGTACCGCTCGGCTCCCCTGCGCTCGCATGGGCGCAGCTGCCTGCGCCCATGCGAGCGCAGGGGAGCCGAGCGGTACAGTGCTCGTTTCGAGCACGTTCGCTCATCTCTAATTATGACATTGCCAGTAGTATCTACTGGAGCCTGGATAAATGATAGCAACAAAAGGAAAAAACAAGTTGTAGGGTAACCTGAGCTATGCCTGGGGCCCCATGTAATACATTTCCCCTGTGGCAACCACTATTTGAAGATCCTGGTTGGCCTTGATTTCCAGGCCCCATGGTGAGACACCCAATTAGTACACTTGTTTTGATAGTTGAAAGATATCACAATGACTTGCAGGTAATTTTTTAATGAATTGTCTTAAAGGGGTTTTCCAGGAATTTGAAGAAAGGGAAGAAAACTGAAGAAGGTCATGTTTCTCAAATCTTTCCAATTCATTCCTCATCCTTTGTTCATCCTTCTCACCTAAATGGATTATTTGTGAATTTGACATTTATGACATATCCTAGGATAGGTCATCAACATCAGATTGGCGGTAGTCCTACACCTGTTTCCCATGCTGGTCAGCTGTTTGAAGAAAACGTCAGTGATGCCACATTCATCAGTCATGTGGCCTAGATGCAGCTAAGCCCAATTAAAGCGAATGGGGCTGAGCTGCAATGTGAAGCACAGTTGCTAGACAATGTACGGCTATATTCTTGGTAAGCAGTGAAGGAGCCTCTTCAAACAGTGAATCGTCGGGGGTCCCAGGAGTCGAACCCTGAATGATCTGATATTGATTATCTATTCTGAGGATACACTAGGTTATCAGGATCAAAATCCTGAAAAACTCCCTTAAGCATGCATATTTGCTGCCATGGAGAGGAGCTTACGTCTATGTTCAGGCACAGCAGATTTACCATGGGTTTGCATTCATGGATTTTTGTGCAGCAAATCCACAGCAGGCTTTTCTGATGTATTTTCTGTCACATGTTGATGCACCCAAAAGTGTAATTGTCATTTCAAAAAACATTTGAAAGTCATAGTGACATACTAAGCCAACCACGTTTGCTAAGACAAGAAGGCACCTGCTGCCAATGCAGTACCCCAGAGAAGAGGGTATCTGCAAATGGTTTGTTCTTTAATGAAATGTTATGCAATGTATTGTTATGCCATGTATTGCAACCAGTATAGACATGTGTGGATGGCACAGCCAAGAGTTAATAATCCTGGCTCAACCCTTGCAGGTTCTAGGTGGTGGCTGGTTCCAGACCCATCAAAACCCCTAACATCAAAGGTACCCCTGCTAACATCAGGAAGGAGACCCAGAATCTTTGTGTAATCCAAGGAATGAAAGGGAACCCTCTTCTTTCACTGCATGGCCCTAGGGAGCAACAGTATGAGAACATCTGTTGTGATAGAATGGGACTGCCAGAGCCACTACCACTCCCATTCTCCTCAAAATCTTGCTGCATCAAGGCCAATAAAATAATGGGTTGCATCAAAAGGGGCATAGATGCCCGTGATGAGAACATAGTCCTGCCACTTTACAAATCACTAGTCAGACCTCACATGGAGTACTGTGTACAGTTCTGGGCTCCTGTGAACAAGGCAGACATAGAAGAGCTGGAGAGGGTTCAGAGGAGGGCGACTAAAGTAATAACTGGAATGGGTGGACTACAGTACCCAGAAAGATTATCAAAATTAGGGTTATTCACTTTAGAAAAAAGACGACTGAGGGGAGATCTAATAAATATGTATAAATATATCAGGGGTCAGTACAGAGATCTCTCCCATCATCTATTTATCCCGAGGACTGTGACTGTGATGAGGAGACATCCTCTGCGTCTGGAGGAAAGAAGGTTTGTACACAACCATAGAAGAGGATTCTTTATGGTAAAAGCAGTGAGACTATGGAACACTCTGCCTGAGGTGGGGGTGATGGTAAGTTCACTAAGAGTTCAAGAGGGGCCTGGATGTATTTCTGGAGGGTAACAATATTACAGGTTATAGTTACTAGAGAGGGGTCGTTGATCCAGGGAGTAATTCTGATTGCCTGATTGGAGTCGGGAGGGAATTTTTTCCCTAAAACTAGTAAAATTGGCTTCTATCTTGGTTTTTTTGCCCTCCTTTGGATCAACTTTGCAAGATAACAGATTGAATTGGATGGACATACAGTTTGTATCTCTCCATGCTAGCTGAAGATTATTTACCATGATTTACACCAGAAATTGTCATAAATTAGGGCCCATAGCTGGCATATATTTGACTTTATGGTGCAAAGACAGCCAGAGATGCGCCAAATTTATTAAGAGGTGTGTGGACACTTTAGCTTTAAGGGGCATATTAAAAGTTTTGAGTTGTGGGGGGTGCTGAGACCCTCACAGATGGCTAGAAAGAGGAGAGAGAAGCACTCACATATCGTGCTCTCTACCCTCGCTGCAGGAGACAGTGTCAATAAAAGTCTATGGGCCCAACGCTGAGACATGATTTTGTGATACTGTATGTGTGTGCTTATCTCTCTTCATTCTAGCAATTGGTGGAGGTCTCAGCACTCAGACCCCCACGACCAAAACTTTTGATATGTCCATTTTTATATTAATATGTAATTAGTATATTTTATGATTTCATAGAAAAGTACTTTACCATGTAAAGTGTGAATGTCACTTATTCTCAGTATGGCTAAATAGCAATAATTGCTGTGGTATATAAATGGTTCACTATGTCATTGCTTGAAAAAGGCTCCATTGATAGTGTTGTGATATGCACTACATGGGTGAACAGGGCTAGTTCTGTTATGTTACACTGGAGAGCTGCCAAATTTTAATTTCTGGTGAAATTCTAGAAAACAAGAGAAAGTAAATGTAAAGTAAAAGCCATTCTATAAAATGTAGTAATAACAGGATTTTAAGTGCCGACATTACAAACAGTTCATACGTATCTACTAACACAACAAATTAAAGAGAACCTGTCATGTTGAACATAGTATCTGAGTTGCAGGCAGCATGTTGTAAAACAGGAGATGCTGACCAGACTGATATAAAAGTAATCAGTATTAGGCCCCATGCGCCATGTTTTCGGTCCACATATGGTCCACATTTTTTGGCGGATCAGATGCCACCCTGCAAAAAATACAGACAGCACACTATATACTTTCTGCATCCGTATGTCATCCATGGCCCCACAAAAACACAGAACATGTCCTATTCTTGTTCATTTTGTGGATAAGAATGAGATATTTCTACTGGAAATGGAAAATAAATGGTGCCATGCACACAACTGGTATCCTTGTTTTGCGGATCAGCAGTTTGCGAACTGCAAAACACATACAGTCAGGTGCATGAGGCCTAACTTGTATTTGATTCATTTAATGAATTCTCATTCTGGGCTTTGAAGTCAAGAAAGCAGTCCTATCAGTGATTGACAGCCTTCCCTCTATGACTGTGAATATAGAGATTACTGTCAATCACTGATAGGACCGCCTCCTAGACTTTAAAA
The DNA here is from genome assembly GCA_900303285.1 of Rhinella marina. NCBI lineage: Eukaryota > Metazoa > Chordata > Amphibia > Anura > Bufonidae > Rhinella > Rhinella marina. The sequence goes on along the minus strand of ONZH01009077.1, from coordinate 99,413 downwards.
CCCAATGGATAAATTACCAGTTTTACTGAATCTTTTCCCACAAAACTATATATCAATCCACTCAGCTCCTCCTGCTCTATAACATGCCACTGGCAGATTACACTGCATTTTCATGGTGACAGGTTCCCTTTAAATGAACTGCACGTCTTCGCATGGAATATTTGGAAAAGGCATCTGGTAAGATCAGTTTGACACATCTGTAACTGTAGGGAAACATAACATTTGGTCACCTATATGTCCTCAGTGGGGACATGGACATCCTTCCAACCATCACAAGATGACCCATGGTGTTGTTTCTGATAGAGAAACATTGAGGTTATAGTTGTAGATATGACACAAATTTCAAACAACTCATTAGAAACCAAATATTGTCATGTAGCCCTAGCCATAAGCTAGCTGTAAAAGTGTAAATGGTTAATCACTTCAGGACTACCCACAGTAAGTATACAGTGCCTTGCGAAAGTATTCGGCCCCCTGGAACTTTTCAACCTTTTTCCACATTTCAGGCTTCAAACAAAAAGATATAACATTTAAAATTTTTGGTGAAGAATCAACAACATGTGAGTCACAATTATGAAGTGGAATGAAATTTATTGGATCAGTTAAACTTTTTATGTAATAATAAAACTGAAAAGTTGGGCGTGCAAAATTATTCGGCCCATTTACTTTCAGTTCAGAAAACTCACTCCAGAAGTTCATTGAGGATCTCTGAATGATCCAATGTTGTCCTAAAGGACTGATGAAGATAAATAGAATCCACCTGTGTGTAATCAAGTCTCCGTATAAATGCACCTGCTCTGTGATAGTCTCAGGGTTCTGCATCATGAAGACCAAGGAACACACCAGGCAGGTCCGTGATACTGTTGTGGAGAAGTTTAAAGCCGGATTTGGATACCAAAAGATTTCCCAAGCTTTAAACATCCCAAGGAGCACTGTGCAAGCGATCATATTGAAATGGAAGGAGTATCAGACCACTGCAAATCTACCAAGACCCGGCCGTCCCTCTAAACTTTCATCTCAAACAAAGAGAAGATTGATCAGAGATGCAGCCAAGAGGCCCACGATCACTCTGGATGAACTGCAGAGATCTACAGCTGAGGTGGGAGAGTCTGTCCATAGGACAACAATCAGTCGATCACTTCACAAATCTGGTCTTTATGGAAGAGTGGCAAGAAGAAAGCCATTTCTCAAAGATATCCATAAAAAGTCTCTTTTACAGTTTGCCACAAGCCACCTGGGAGACACACCAAACATGTGGAAGAAGGTGCTCTGGTCAAATGAAACCAAAATTGAACTTTTTGGAAACAATGCAAAATGATATGTTTGGCGTAAAAGCAACACAGCTCATCACCCTGAACACACCATCCCCACTGTCAAACGTGGTGGCAGCATCATGGTTTGGGCCTGCTTTTCATCAGCAGGGACAGGGAAGATGGTTAAAATTGATGGAAAGATGGATGGAGCCAAATACAGGACCATTCTGGATGAAAACCTGTTGGAGTCTGCAAAAGACCTGAGATTAGGACGGAGATTTATCTTCCAACAAGACAATGATCCCAAACATAAAGCAAAATCTACAATGGAATGGTTCAAAAATAAACGTATCCAGGTTTTAGAATGGCGAAGTCAAAGTCCAGACCTGAATCCAATTGAGAATATGTGGAAAGAGCTGAAAACTGCTGTTCACAAACGCTCTCCATCCAACCTCAAAGAGCTTGAGCTGTTTTGCAAGGAAGAATGGGCAAGAATTTCAGCCTCTAGATGTGCAAAACTGATAGAGACATACCCCAAGCGACTTGCAGCTGTAATCGCAGCAAAAGGTGGCGCAACAAAGTATTATTGCAAGGGGCCGAATAATTTTGCACGCCCCACTTTTCAGTTTTATTATTACAAAAAAAGTTTAAATGATCCAATAAATTTCGTTCCACTTCACAATTGTGACCCACTTGTTGTTGATTCTTCACCAAAAATTTAAAATGTTATATCTGTTTGTTTGAAGCCTGAAATGTGGCAAAAGGTTGAAAAGTTCAAGGGCGCCGAATACTTTCGCAAGGCACTGTATGTTCACCTTTGTCCATTCTTCTGCTGGAGATTGTGCCCCACCAGCAGTCCCTGGATCAAGATCTCACTGACAGCCTCTGGTCCTGCTGACATCATTGGAACCTGTGCTTGTTTGGTTCTTGTTTGCTGTAGCAGCAGTTTTTTTAGGGTGTGTTTCCTTTCAGACTGTGATGATGGCGCGAGACGATGTTACACAACACACACATAAATTTTACAAAAAACAAATTCATTTTTACCCCTTCCTGCCACCCTACATAAATTAGTGGGTTAACGACACAGTGCTCAGTATTTTACATGCTCTGGCTGATGGCGCTGCTAGCTCCTTTGCACACTGCCACCCACTGGGTACGGCTGTCAGGAGAAAACACAGTATTATTATTATAGAGTTTGAATGCAGTGGCAGTCAAGCAAGCTCAACACGGGACTCCCAATCTCATGATCGATATGGGTCTCAGCAGTTGGACCAATTAGTCACTTACCACCTATACTATCATAAAAAAAAAAAAACTTGCAGTAAAATTGCATTTTTCAAGCACAGGGAAACCTAATGGAAAATGCAAGACAGAAAGTTCTGCCCAGATCATGCTGTGTCACGAACACCAAAAAACACACAGAAACTTTACAGTAACATCTGGCTGCAGTGTTTTTCACCAAAAAGAGCCATTAAAAATGGCAACGAGAAAGCTGCAAAAAATACTGCAAAATGATTCAATACCTGCTTGAAAATTCATGTCCTTCTCTGTCTGTCACAGAGAAGTGTTTAAGATTTTACAAAAGAATTCCAATCACTGTCACCTTTACAGAATTATGATAAATATTCAATAAAAAGCAAAGCCATGTATCATATATTTCCCTTATAATTTTAAAAAATTTCAATTGATCATATCACTCTGCTCTTTGATGGTAACCTCATTCCTTTTGTCTCACAGATTTTTTTTTTATTACTTGTTTGTTACTCCCTCAGCTGTAAAGAGCGCTAGCATATGTTGAAGCTATAAAAATACAAATTGTTACTATAGTGTATTGCCATTATTGTTGCCAACATCATTTTATCTAGAATACATTACAAATGCATAGTTCAAAGACATTTCATTGCAAACACTGCATTGTTCCCAAAGTAAATTGTCCATACCAATGTGTGGTGTGCTTATAGAAGGAGAATGATATTTAATTTCACCTCTGTCTTTAAATTACAGAAAACACACTTGCAATTTTGCTAGTACAATTAAACCCTTTCTACCCGGAAGTTTTTGCATTTTTGCATTTTCATTTTGTGCTCCCAGAGCCATAACTTTTTTTTATTTTTTTGTTCATATAATCGTACGAGGTCTTGACTTTGCAGGACAAGTTGTAGTTTCCAATGCCACCATTTAATATTGCATATAATGTAGTGGGAAACAGTAAAAAATTCCAAATGAGGTGGAACTGGAAAAAAAAAGAAAGCAATTCTGCCACAGTTCTATGGGGTTTTATTTTACAGCGTTCGAGAAGTGATAAACCTGACCAGTAAGTTTCATTCTCAAGATCAGTATGAATCCAGCGATACCTTATTTATGTGTAGTTTTTCTTGGGTTTTCATACTGATAAAATAATAAAAACCTTGAAAAAAAATCTTTTTTTTTCGTCGCCATATTCTGACCCCTATAATTTTTTTTGTAATTTATTAAGTGAGGGCTCATTTTGTGTGTATGACCTTTTGATCACTTTTTATTTAATTTTTTGTGGGAAATAAAAGCAGCCAAAAACAGCGAATCTGTCATTTTTACATTTTTTTCCATCTCACCGTTTGTCGTATGGGGAACATATTTTTATATTATTATAGTTTTTCATACTGATAAAATAATAAAAACCTTGAAAAAAATCTTTTTTTTTTCGTCGCCATATTCTGACCCCTATAACTTTTTTTGTAATTTAGTAAGTGAGGGCTCATTTTGTGTGTATGACCTTTTGATCACTTTTTATTTAATTTTTTTGTGGGAAATAAAAGCAGCCAAAAACAGCGAATCTGTCATTTTTACATTTTTTTCCATCTCTCCATTTGTCCTATGGGGAACATATTTAATATTATAATTATGTGGCGATACCCATTATGTGTGTTTTTTTTTATTTTTTATTTTTATTTTAGGAAAAGGTGGTGATTTAAATTTTTATATTTTTAAAAACTTTATTATTTTGTTTTACACTTTTTAGATCATATTTAGATTTTTAGATTAATTAGATTTTTATTTTCATTTACTCCTATGAGAAATGCAGCAGCCTCCTGTCATTCTCAATGACAATCGCTGCCGGATTTTTGCGTGCTTTGATGTTAAATGTCTGAGACCAGCATTATTGCCGGTCACGGACATGAGCCACAGGTGTCTGCTGTATGAAACAGCAGACACCCGTAGCTATGGCGCCCGCCCCGAAGTTGGTGCTATCTTTAAAGACCAACCATCTCTATACTAGTACGGTGCTGGTTGGGAATGGGTTAAAGAGGACCTTTCTTGCTTTTACAGTAGAGTAGCTAAATACTTTTACTTGCAGGGCACCCCCGCTGCTGCTGCCACTCGGCCAGGTTTTTCAAAATAGCGCTTCTGCGTCCCCCTGTATTTTTCGGGCTCAGTATGCTAATACTGAGCATCAGAACAGGGAGGAAGAGACGCCAGGGTTTCTCAATGGGCGTCTCCTTCTCCCTGGCTGTGCCGCGATCCAATCGCATCGGAGAACGTCACAGCCAGGGAACTGCAGGAGCGCTATTTTGCAAAACCTGGAAGGGTGGCAGCAGCAGCGGGAGGTGCCCTGCAAGTAAAGGTATTTAGCTACTCTAGTGTAAAAGCATTAAAGGTCCTCTTTAATAATCAGTGTATACCACACCCATAACTTTTCATTTATATGAAACTCATGACTTTTCATTTGCTCTCGTGGAAGAGAGCAAAACGAAAGACCCAGAGTCAGAAATTGGGTAGCAGCAGTAGCAGCACCAGCTATCTAGCCAGTAGCAGTAGAAGTAGGCCACGGTTCTCCCTGGCTTTTGGAAGTTGCAAAATAATTATACAGGACAAAGAGGATAGATTTTGGACTTGATGGCTCACCCCTCCTCTCAGTCACAGCAGATGATGTGGAGGTCACATTTGAATGCAAAATCGTACCTTGGAGCCAGAGGTCACAGGATTCCTCTTGCTGCTCCTCCTTGCAACCCCAGAGAAGCTTTTCAGTTTCAGTTGCATCCTGTCTGTCTTCACTGCCCCCTCCTAGTGGGAACCCTACCAGGCGCTACTGAAGATACTCAAGAAAGTCTCCCTGTTGATGAATTATGTGAAAACAGTCAGTTTTTGGACTGCCATAAGGAGGAGGTGAGGGACCCCATGCAGAGCTGTGTTGGTAGTAGTACTAGTGGCACCTGTAGCCACAGTGGAGGTGGTAAGGGCAGTGGTACTCGGAGGAAATCTTATGCAGGTAACTGGGAGAAGGGCCAAGTGGGTGAGGACTGATGATGATGTTTGTGTGTTGGATAAGACCTGAGAGCCGGATCAGGTGCTAGGGAGGAGGTGACATCACAAGAGAAGGATGGTTCCATAAGCAGCAATAAAGAGCAGAGGCACTATATGGCCAGAACCTCCCAAAAAACTGGCAGGGACTGATCTGTTTCTTTGGTTAGCTCAGGAACTGGTGATACCATTGACACTGTGGGCACAAGCTCAAAACATGCCAGACCTAAGCCAAGCTCGGGTGTCGCTATCTCTGTGTGAGTATTTTTTGTATGGCAGCATTGCCATGTGCAAAATCTACAGGTTTGAAATTCATCATGGGTGTTCTAACCTAAACATAGGCACCATGCAGTGGCGTACCGCCCATATAGGCAGACCACGCCACTGCTATGGGGCCCGCGGCACAGGGGGGTCCGGAGCGCACGGGAGGCCCCGCCCCCTACTCTGCATCATTAAGATGCGTCCCGTCCCTGCGCTCCGGGCCTCTCCGGGCCCGCTCACCGCCGCAACTTTTACCCTAACGTCCTGAGAGCGCTCCTGTGCCCTCCCAGCTGGCCCCGCCTCCTCCCTCATGAAGAGGGGAAAGAAGAAGACCAAGGCCCAGCCCCCTCCAGAGTGGCGTCAGGACAAGTAACTACGTTTGTATGTGTTTCATGTATGTATGTATGTGTGTGTGTATATATGTATATGTATGTATGTGTGTGTATGTGTGTATGTATGTGTGTGTATGTATGTGAGTGTGTATGTATGTGTGTGGGTATATGCATACACTGTACGTACTGTATATTGTACAGCGTGGCGCAGGGGTTATATTGTCAGGCATGGTGTAACCGCCATGCATTTGTTGTACAGTATATATTATAATCCCTGTACAATGCTATACAATGTAAAGTATAATCCATACACCATGCTGTATAATATACAGTATAATCCATACACCATACTGTATAATATACAGTATAATCCGTACACCATACTGTATAATATACAGTATAATCCGTACACCATGCTGTATAATATAGAGTATAATCCGTACACCATGCTGTATAGTATACAGTATAATCCGAACACCATGCTGTATAGTATACAGTATAATCCGTACTCCATGCTGTATAGTATACAGTATAATCCGTACACCATGCTGTATAATATACAGTATAATCCATACACCATACTGTATAATATACAGTATAATCCCTACACCATGCTGTATAGTATACAGTATAATCCGGACACCATGCTGTATAGTATACAGTATAATCCGTATACTATGCTGTATAATATACAGTATAATCCGTACACCATGCTGTATAATATACAGTATAATCCGTACTCCATGCTGTATAGTATACAGTATAATCCATACTCCATGCTGTATAGTATACAGTATAATTCCTACACCATGCTGTATAGTATACAGTATAATCTGTACACCATGCTGTATAATATACAGTATAATCCGTACACCATGATGTATAGTATACAGTATAATCCCTACACCATGCTGTATAGTATACAGTATAATCCGTACACCATGCTGTATAATATACAGTATAATCCATACACTATGCTGTATAATATACATTAAAATCCATCCTTGTGGCTGCCCCATTCAGTATAACGTCTCCTTAATTTAAAAAAAATAAATAAATCAGTAGCTCATGTATACATTTCTTTATTGGCAAATGGGGGTGTGGCATGGGAGGAGCCAGGGCAGCATGTGGGATGGGCCGGGTTAGTGGGTGGGGTTAGGGTCCCCATTCAGATTCTTGCTATGGGGCCCAATGATTTCTATGTACGCCCCCGGGCACCATGGCCGTATTAAACCACATGACTTGGCATCACCAGTTACTGTGGAAAAACAGAAGTGGTTGCCAGCTAGTGTAACATGAGTGTCCTCCAGTTTCTTTTGTGGCAGCCCGCATCCATAATTTACTGTTTTTCCTGCTAAGACTCCTCCTCCTACTCAGTTTTTTCATCAGCCATCGATAAGGCTTGCATGACATGCCACTTAGTGGATTCTGCTGGCTGATAGGGTGTACTCAGCCACTCTGAAATATACTTAGCTGCCATTGTTTCTATTAAAAAAAAAAAAAGTTATTCCTGCCTTGTATTGTCACTTGGCAGATAACATGGGCTACTCCTTGCAATTCACTCTGTGCGGCAAGGTGCACAACATGATGGACACCTGAATCAGCTGTTAAGGGCCGATTCTAAATGTAAGGCAGCTTTCTACCAGCCCCTTCCCCACCCACACTACGCCCCCTTTTTGGCGTGCAATAGAGTCTGCGCCAGATATACACCGCAAAAGTAACGTATATCTGTTTATAAATGACCCACTAAGTCTATTATGTAAGTCTATTTCCTCTTAGCCGCTGTAGTAAACTATACCTACAAAAACCCTGATCCATATAATTCCACAATTATTAAATTATATTAGTACAAATCACAGACAATATTTCTTTGAAAATATGATGAGTACATGAGAATGTGGTGGCATCTCTGTGGACAGCAAAAAAAATCATGATTAGTATAAAAATAAATAATACATTACAGACACAAGAGGCATCAAGTGACACCTACAAATACATCAAATCACATGTACAAGGTCTATACATAAACTGCTAAGAGTAATCCCCTAAACTAATTCTAAAGTGGCAGTGCATCAGATTAGAGAGTAATAATATACATGCACGTGTATATCATATCAATGACAGCCAAAAGGTGTTGCAGCCAAAGTTACCATAATAAAGTATTAAAGTATATTACCCATGATGTGTGCCGCAGCCAGGATGGTGCCCAACGCTGGAGTATAGTATGGACATGTCTTCAATGGTAGGCTAGATCTGGTGAAAATATTAGAATGTTGCATACATATACAACTACACAAGTGTACAGGAGATCATGGAAGATGTCATTAATAACGTCTTGCAAAACATCAGAAGCACTTCTGAGTCCGAATGAGACCAAGTATTCGCAGTGGCCATCACTTGCACATCACAAAGTGGTTTCCTTTCATGTGTTTGGACATGGTCTGTGAGAGAGGATACCCACAACCTCTTCAAGGAGTAGTTCCTGGGATCAGGTTAATAGGACAATGACAGGGGCAATGAGGAGGCAGGGTCTCAGCCTCTTTCTTATGGAGGTTTGATGGGATTGGTGGAATCTAAACAAACTTAACAGTCTTCAGGCAACGGGAACAGTAGACAGAACCCCAACAAACTACAGTATCTATCCAGGCAGAGCCAAGTAAGACCCAGGAGCAGAGAACTAGTAGAGAGAAGCAGGACATACAATTTAACGTTCTCAGAGTGGAGCTCTTCCACAAGAAGCTGCGCAGGCTCTGTGAAATATTGTATGCAGGGGCGTAACTACCATAGCAGCAGACGATGCAACTTCTATGGGGCCCAGGGCCAGAGGTGGCCCAGTCTTAGTTGGGATTATTTCTTCTTCTACTAGAGGTGATAACTTGGTCAGGACTAATAACTTGGACTACTAAAGGAACAACTTTTAGCAAATTAGGCAGTGTAAAAAATGGCCCAAGGGTCATGTTGTGTGTATGTGGGGGGGGGGGAGCAGTTTGATCCTTGCTATGGGGCACTTCTCTACATACGCTACTGATTGTATGGTCTCCGTTAGAGTTCTCCCATTGATAAATGTCACCCCAAGGACTTCTGTAGACCACAAACGGGTATTTGATACTGGTTCAGCAAGGCCAGATGCAGGAAGTTTCCTACCAATCCAGTGTCTATGAGGGCCTGCGTTGTAAATTGTGTACCTTTGCTGAAAAATTCCATGGGACAAGTCAATTTAGGGCCATCTCTCCTACAGACCCTAGGCTCAGGAGTTTCCTACCTTATGGGGCAAGTGCAGTCATAGTGTCCCTTGTGTTCACAATACAGACATGGTTTGTTAGTCCACCTGCTCTGATGTTCCTACTCGGACAACCTAACTCTGCCCACCTGCATGGGTTCTGGAGCTGAAGTTGAGGAAAAAGAAGGAGGAATCAAAGGTTTTTAGAATGTAGGTGCCAATTGTGGAAGTTTCCTCTCTTCAGCTGCCTCCCTGGCACCCTCCAGGAACCAAAAGTCAATGCAGTTGGCCACAGATATCAAGGCCTCCAGATTGGATGGTATGTCCCAAAATGCCAGCTTATCCTTGATTTGCCCCGAAAAACCCTCCAAAAAGGCTGCCACTAAGGCTTTGTTGTTCCAGGACAACTCAGAGGCCAGGGTTCAGAACTGGATGGCATACTGACCAGCATTGAGATTGCTATGATATACCTGCAGAGGAATCGGCAGAGGGAGTTTGCCAAGGTTGTTCAAAAACTTTATGGAATGTCTCCAGGAACTCTTGAAAATCACCAGTGACTGATAACCCCTCCACTATAATGAGTTTACCCAGGCTAGGGCCTCACCAGACAGCTGTGATGTCAAAAATGCCATCTTGGCCCAGTCGGTCAGGAACTGGTAAGACAACAACTCTAAATGAATTGTGTATTGGTTTATAAATCCATGCCCCATGATTGGGACTGAGCTGCGCCTAAGCTACGTGACTGACGTGACTGTCCTAGGAAAAGGACACAGCGCTCTGGTGAGTGCTCTTCAAACAGCTGATCGGCAGGGGTGCCAGGTGTCAGACCTCCGCCAATCAGATATTGATGACCTATCCATCAATATGAACTGTAGAGGATGAAGCATGGGTCTTTCGTTCTACTAACACCTCTGCAGACATAAAGATGCTTGGAATAGGAATAAAATAGAAAATATTCACCAATTAGTTGCCCTAGGACCAGATATGTCTGAACATAAGGTTGTAGCTGAAATAGTTTTCGATGTACCAATTTCTATATGTGATAATGAGAAGAAGGCTGCAACCTATACCTTGTACTATGGTCAATTCTGACTATAGGGCTAGTTTCTATTTATTTGTTCATCTCTGAGCTCAATAATTGTATTGCAAACCTAAATACATTGTCATTGTCCAAAGTTCTCAATTTCTCCATATAGACCTCAGATACAGAAACGCACAGACAACAAAAGACATACACATGAAAGAAGCAGAATTCCCAGAGAGAGGAAAGATGCTGGAATTACAGGAATCCTACAAACCAAACAATCTGTGTGCTCTGCCCTGCTCCACCGTGTCCATTCTTCTGCAGACAATGTGACAACTTCCTGTTGGAGTCAGCGCTGTGCAATGGGGAGGCAGGGCTGGCTATAGATAGCGCTGTTACGAGGGAGTCAAAATTCAATAATTTTTACGTATGCTGTTTGGAGAAATGTACAGATAAAGTGGCAGCCGAACTGATGTAAAATGTCTTGTAGTGTGAGGATCTTTACCTGGGACTTGAATATTACATGAGTTCTTTAAGAATAAATAAATGCCAATCCAATAACGGAGAAGATAGTGTGATTTCATTTCCTATTATATTTTCTGTTAAAGTCCCATTGTTGAGGGCTGATATCAGACAGTATACCTGAGGAGGGTAACAATGTATAGAAACATTTATTCAGAAATCATGAAATACAAAGAATCTGTAGTAGGACTTGTCCTGTGTTCAAAGCTTCTCATTAGGATAAAGTATGTTGTGATGTTAAAGAAAAGTTATTTTTGGAAGATCATTGTCTTGCTCCCCTCCTCCATTCTAGTATCCCCCCTTTCCTGTTCTTCTGACTCACCCTTAGCCTGCACGAGTAGGAAGTCTCTCCACCATGTGCTTAGAGCAAATACAATAATTCAGCTGAATAATTTAACTTCTACTGTTCAACGGACAATAAAATGGTGATATATTATTCTACTTTAAAGGGACACTTCCATCAAACATTTTTATCACATATTAACAGTCAATATGTGATTATTCTATAAACTCAAAAAATTTTTATATAAAATCAGGTGGGTGGTTTTCTGGATATAATTTTTTTGATGTTGCTCTACTTTTTGTCCTGGTTCTTTAAAGGGGTTGTCTGGCCTAGGAGCTGCCAATCTCAATACTCGTAACCTGGTGCTCTAGCACATGTGACCATTCAGGACATTGACTGGCCACAGCAAGAATGGTACCAAGCCACTTCTGGTCATGTGGGGACTGGAGGCAGTTGTGTATGTTGCGTACCCACACAGGAGGTGTATGACAGAGAGAATGGGACTAGAAGTAGAGTCTTCATGGTTTCTATGCTCCCTGGGTTGCTCAAAGTTGTGGGAAGGGGCGCACGCTTTGTTCCCCCCGAGACACACCCTGGTGTAAGGGGTCTACTGCCTGGTGTAAGATGGGGGTGCCCTTGGTGATGGTGAGTGCTAGGGTGCAAGGCAGGTAGACTAGAACTATAGCTAGCAGCAGTCCGCAGTGATGAAGCCAGAGGATAGGTAATCAGTATATACAGTAAGTCTCAAAAAACACTTTTAAATATCTCAGCGTTTTTAACGATGCAAAGATAGAGTTAACAAGCCAGTTGTCCTCTATCATTAGATCTATACTCATACTTTCTCTCTGTTTCAGTCATGAAGGTGCAATATTTCTCTCTCCTTCTCTCTTAGTGTCTGAGGGTGAGGGGTGTAGTCCTACACAAAAAATACCGCTCTGATCGAAGAGTCTGTTTAAGGCAGCATTTTGAAGACTTTTGTGCAAAATCTTCACTGCCGTTTTTCAACAGTGTCAAGAACAGTGTCTACTGGTCAGAAAAAACTGTTTTAGTTTTTTAAAATGTCAATGATGCATTGCCTAAATGGAGAGAACACTGGTCTTACTGTACATTAATCAGATTCATGAAGCATTGATGTGATATATAACTGGTATCCCACAATTACTCCAAATGACACAGCAGGCAGAGACATCAGTTTGTTTTATGCTCTTAATCGATACTACAAAATATTCTCAGCATATACTGTTTATGGAACATTAAATCCATAATGCATGTAAAGCTGGAGCACATGAAATCACCTGCAAGTGCTAATAAACGGACTGTGCCGCCCTGAGGTGAGAAAAGTTTGGCTGTGTAACACATGGATTGCAGTCTTATGCAAGAAGTGTAGGGTGAAGAATGGAGTTGGAGACGCTCCTTGAGGCGGGGGAGAGACTGGTGCTAGTCTCGTGTGACATGCGAAGATCATACTGTTCACACAGATGCTTGACTTTGCCTCAGGCCTGTCTCAGCTGTGTCTGCTTTAGTCTCTCGGTTAGTTTGAAGTTACAGACGATGTACAGTTCCTTCAGTAGACGGAACTTAGCTGCAATCAGTTTCAGGAGGTGGATTACTGATACCAGTCTCCATCCAACTCTTGCACCTTTTGACTTTCCAAAATCCTCCAGAGAAAACATATGTCTGATCATTCTAATTAAAAGAAAAAGCATGGCTTATACATCCACACGCCATACATTGATCTGATCCATAATTTATAAACTGTACTTGAGGCACCTTGTATACCTTTTGATCAAAATGCCTAAGCTCACTCACCATGTCAAGGTGACCTCTTTCGTGTGGGTCCCTAATCTAAAATGGCACAGTGCCACATAGCAACCACCGCCACCACAACACCACAGCTGCAGGCAGAATAATCCAGCAGCTCAACAACACCCATGCTGTCGAGTTAAGCCTCCCATGGCACTAGGCCACAGAACCCACAGGCACAGCGTCCTGGCAATAGCTGCCACCATGCAGCACATGCAGAAATCTACAGCTCAAACTAATAGCTAATTCAAATATTCATTTTTATTTCCTGTTAAATATTCCATTCTGTAATGCCATATACACAGTGTGATCATTTACCTTAGTCGCTGACCTTGTTGGTTCATCTATACTGACAGTAACCAAGCTACTACAAAAGCACAATGCAACTAAGATGGCTTATAACAAATAACCTACCTCAACTAAACCCATGTCCTGCCGCTTTCCTAAATAAAATAAAAATACATGTTACAACTACACTTTTCTTGTTGTATGGGGGTCGGTCACAGCTTTTATTAATTTTACCAATATTTTCCAACCTGTAAAACGGTCATAACATCAGGATGGCGTAACAATGGGTAAGAAGTAAAAAGTCTACACGCAGACTTTAGCGCAATCTGTCTGCACTGTGTCACTTTTGGATTTTATCTATTTGAAGAATAAAGGTCAACTACACTTTTATGGGAAGCTAGAGTGGTATGCTGACCACCAGACTCCCAGTGAGCAAGCCTGCCTTCTGCTTCTCTCCATTCTTTCCATAACCACACCGACCGCCAGCTGTGTGACTTGAGTAGAGAAACAATGATCACACTAGAAGGAAGCGAAATATGTGAACATCCAGAAAATAACAAGGCCAAGCCACTAGAAATGCACTCTGAAATTGTAATCAAAAGTAATATTATTATTTTCTTCTTTTTTAGTCTGAGGCAGGAGGGTCTTTACATTCCTAGAGAGGCAGTTGGAGAAAGAGGACGTTACCCAGGTAAAGACCCTTTATAAAATCTCACTAGATTTTAACAAGTCCACAGCAAAGTTGGCTGTTACATCAGTTAAAAACACCCCCAGTGCGACAATTAAAGTAGAGGTGAGAGCGACTGGCCAAAAAACAACTCACCTCATCCACTTGATTGTGCTGCAGCAGCTTCTTCTGTCTTCACTGAACAGGACCTGCCAAAGGACCTGAGATGTGCGCAATGACGTCCCCACGCTCTCCCACATGGTGACGTCATCATGCATATCGCAAGTCATTTGGCAGATCCTGTTCAGTTTAGATAGAAGAAGCTGCTGCAACGTGATCAAGTGGATGAGGTGAGGGTTTTTTTTAAACCCCTAAATAGCCATATTGTTTTGCATTCTGTCCTAAGAATGCTATTATTTTCCGATATAACCATGCTATAACGGAAAATAATAAAGTAAAGTTCGGGTCCCAATTGACTTTAATGGGGTTTGGGGTCAAGTTCAGGTCCCGAACCCAAAGTGCGACCTGAAGTTCGGCCGAACCCGTTGAACCCAAACTTCCACGGGTTTGATCATCCCTACTGACGTCTTCAGTGTCTAGCCCTGTCAATCAAACTAGTGGGGTACGTGACATGAAGAGGAGTGAGTGGAGCCTGTGGGAGCAGAGAGGTTAACTATCTTCACTGCTCCTAGAGGCTCACTTGTGTGTTAAAAAACTGCAAATATCTCGGCAATGCGGGCACAGACACCAATGGGACCAAGACCATGATCTTTAAAGGGTTTCTGTCACCAGAAATAACCCTATTAAACCAAGTGTCATTTGCAATGAGCAAATGACACTTGATTCCAGTAATGTTACTATTATACTTCTCAGTAACGGCGTTTTGCTAAAAATAGCGATTTTATAATATGCTAATGACCTCCCCTAGGTGCAGTAGGCGTGAACCTGCACCTAGGAGAGGCCATAATAACGCCTCTTACCACGCCCCCGGTCGCGCTGATTGACAGGGCCGGGCAGCCAGCTCTTTCGGCTCCCGGCCCTGTACGAACCCGAAATCCCGCGCCTGCGCAGTAATGAAGCCGGGACCCGGGCGGGCGCCGGCTCTCAATGCGCGCTGATCGCAATGCGCAGGCGCGGGATCAGCGCGCATTGAGAGCCGGCGCCCGCCCGGGTCCCGGCTTCATTACTGCGCAGGCGCGGGATTTCGGGTTCGTACAGGGCCGGGAGCCGAAAGAGCTGGCTGCCCGGCCCTGTCAATCAGCGCGACCGGGGGCGTGGTAAGAGGCGTTATTATGGCCTCTCCTAGGTGCAGGTTCACGCCTACTGCACCTAGGGGAGGTCATTAGCATATTATAAAATCGCTATTTTTAGCAAAACGCCGTTACTGAGAAGTATAATAGTAACATTACTGGAATCAAGTGTCATTTGCTCATTGCAAATGACACTTGGTTTAATAGGGTTATTTCTGGTGACAGAAACCCTTTAATTGTCAAGGTCTTATCTCTCTGGTGAAAGAGTTTTAAGTACAGAGGCCTTTAAGGAAGATGGTTTAATTCTAAAAAAGGGAATGTCTTTTTGAGAAAACTGCATTGAAGAGCATCTGTCAGCATGATCAAACCTAGTTAGTAGACACACTTCCTGGTAGGGTTGACTATGCTGAGTACAAGGACTCCTTCTTGCATCAATCCGATTTGTCTTTATTGAGAAATGCCTGCATTTTATTTTTATGTTAATGAGGTCCTCTGAATATTGAGGGTCGAGTCTAGCCCCTCAGAGACCGCCTTTCTGCCTCAGTAACTCCCTCTCTCCCAGTGATTGATGACTAGCCATGCATACTCAACCTTAGTCACTAAGGCCAGCATAATCAACCTTAGTCTACTACGCTGACGAACTGCTGCTGACAAATGCTCTTTAAGAATAGAAGACATGTCCACCACTTCTGTTATATAAGAATAGAAGACATGTCCACCACTTCTGCTCTTTAAGAATAGAAGACCCGTTCACCACTTCTGCTCTTTAAAAATTGAAGAAAAGTCCACCAGTTCTGCTCTTTCAGAGCAGAAGACACATCCACCACTTCTGTTTACAGGTGTTCATATTTATTATGTAGCAATGCTCTAACTGCAAAGAGGCAATGTACCTGCTACAACTCTGCAGCAGTTCATACTGATCACCAGTCGCTAGACTGCATACAATAATGGATGGTAAGGATATACAGGTGGCACTACATTAAAATGAATACCTATTCATGTAAGGCTAGTATCTCTGTTTACCTGATTTGGCAGGCTGTTCTGGTAGAGGAACAGCCTTCATGCACCGTTTTTTGTCCAACCGAAATGCAGCATTCATCACGGTAATCTGCTGGATTCCCACTGGATACCATTATAGTCAGCGGGGTAAATGGCAGCCTGCTGGATCAGGCAAATGGAGATGTCAAACTAGACTTATACATGGTTATACTAAGTCCACTACAGCCTTCAATAGAATAGGGCATAAGAAAGAGAGAGAGAGTAGCCAACCAGTACCCTGCTGTGCACTGATGAAGTGCAAAAACCCTGAAACAGCTGTATACAGATGGGTCTCTTTTCCTTATGGTTTGGTATGGTTTTTCCATAGGTTATACTATATCATATAGCAAAGCATTTAAAGGGTGGGGCAAGGACTTATAAGGTAACTAATAGGTGGCACTAGAGAGACAATTTTCCTTCATTCTAGAGGAGACCTACTTTGCATATTATAAAATGACTAAGACCAGACGTTAGATTGAAAAGACAATATATTTAGCACAGTACATTACAATGAAAAATGTGGAAGCTTTTACAGTTTTACATGAACGCTACATTACTAAATATTTCATCTAACATATACAATGCTGATTTATGTAGATAATCCATTGTATTAATCTCCCTCATAATTCATGACAAACTTCACTCATTGTGCTGTGATTGATATAAATGTGAGGCATAGACATTATTTCTGAAATAAAAATGAGTTTACTGTAACCAGGGAAAGGCAAAAAGAAAAAAAAGACATTGCAATCACTGACAAGCATTTTTGCTTTTAAATGGAGTTTCCTGGTAGCAAATGTTGTCAGCTGTTGAGACTATGTAGGGGTTCATTACGTCTCTGCAATTAATTGCTCTGTTCTCCAACAGCACCAAAATAGTGCTTCCTATAAAATGAAGAGGAAATAACATGTAAATGTGTTGTGTATTAAAAGAACACTGTACAGTTAAAATAGATCATTGCTCTATGACGAAACCTGAATATCCAGAAAGAATACAGATGTAGCTGAAGCGAGTATGGATAGCTTTGCACTCATTTTTTATCTGATTTTAATGCTTGACTTTGAACAGGCAGAGATCTAGGCAAGCAGCGTTCATGCAAATACGTGAAACAGGCCTGAGGTCAGGGCAGGCAGCACGGAGAGTCAGTAAACAGGCAGATGTCAGTACACAGACAGACAAACTGAACAACACACCTCACTGGTTACTAGCTCAGAAACCTAAAACTCAGGGACCCTCCAATAGGGAATGGTGCCTAAAATACTTTCAAGTCATCATGCATGCTCTGGAGGCAGGTCAGGAAGCCTTTACAGCTTTCCTCCTTAACTACAACCTGTATGAGCTGCTTTCTCCTTGTTCTTTGCACACATCTGCCGTGTACAACCTCTTGCTGCTATCTATAACACTGAGAGATGTGACTCTTCTGCACAGCAGCAGGGGAGTCACACGGTGCCTGTGACTGCCCAAGAGAGTGGGACAGCAGTGGGCCCAGGCCGCCATTGCAACAATGTGTAAGTCTGTTACCTAACTGCTGGTGCTGCTGAATATAACATAAATATGACAGAGCTCTGATCCTATTTCTGACAGCTCTCTCTGCTGTCCCCCTACCTTCTCTCTGAGTTAGAGATAGCAGCAAGAGATTGTACACGGCAGGTGTGTATAGAGAGCGAGGAGACTATCCAAAGAGAGCAGCTCACATAAGCTGTAGATAAGGAGGAAAGCACATACAAGTCAGTAAGGAATGACAACTGCAGGCTGAAACTTAGTGCAACCTTTTTTTGCTCAAGGTAACTACTAACATATGTCAAAATTGTTGCAGAGTATGGTTGCTGGGTGCAGCAGAGTCAGTTTACATCAGACATTGTAGAGTAACAGGAACTGGGTTTATTGGAACATACATGCAATAACTGAAGGTCAGCTTACATGATGAAGCTACCCCATTTTGCTCTGGTGTGTTTGGAACTGTTTTTTGATGTTCTATTCCATTGTGTTTTAAATACTCTTGTATCTTATGTCCTGTGAATTCATCTCCATTATCACTCCGATGTATGAGAGGCTTCCTCAGGGGCGTAGCTAAAGGCTCATGGGCCCTGGTGCAACAGTTCAGCTTGGGCCCCCCCTCCCCCCGGCGCTGGTGCACCTACCTTTTCTGATGCCCAAGGCAAATATTGAAACACCCCCCCATGCCAAATTCTCAACCTAATCCCTTCCCTCCAGTCCTACTGTTAAAGGGGTTGTCCTCTTTTTACTACTAATGACCTATCCTCACGATAGGTCTCTTTAATATCAGATCGGCTGGGGTCCTCCGGCACCCCTGACGATCAGCTGTTTGAAGTGAGGGCAGAGCTCATATGAGAGCTGCTTTCCCTGCTCTGTTCACCTGCTTGCCATAGAATTTGCAGTGAAGAGCAGTTAACAAAGCAGAGAAGGCAGCGCTCGTACAAAAAAAAAGACAACCCCCTCAAAGACAGACTTGGAAAACATTTCATACAGCACTACAGAGCATACAGGGTCATACAGCGCCACATATGTACCTCTTACATCCAGTGACTTTTCTTCTCTGATGTAGACGTTCTCTTTCCTCCTCTTCTCCTGTCAGACCAGACCGCCATGGTGACTTCTTTCAGCTGTGCCTCGTCTCTGAAGAGTTCAACAAACAGACATCTTACTTTCCTACTTTTCCATCATCCTCTCACCTTCTCAACATCTCACCCTGCCCGCCCCCCAATATTATACTGCAGAAACAGCCCCCCTGAAAATACTGGCACCACACAGAAAAACAATACCACCTTACCTTTCAGATCAGATCCCCATATCAAACCCCAGATGAGACCCCCCATCTCCAGACCCCCATTAGACCTCCAAACTCCCATATGTAACCCTCAGTAGACCTCCCAAGCCCCAATCAGACCCTCAGACCCCCTATCAGATCATCATTAGACCTCCAGACACTCAATCAGACCCCCATTAGACCTCCAGACCCCCAATCAGACCCTCATTAGGCCTCCAGACCCCCAATCAGACCCTCATTAGACCTCCAGACCCTCAATCAGACCCCCAATCAGACCTCCAGACCCCCATTAGACCTCCAATCAGACCCCTCTAGACCCCCAGTCAGACCCTTCAGGCCCCTAATCAGACCTCCTTCAGACCTCTAAGTAGATCCCCAATCAGACCCCCCCCCCTTCTGGCCCCATATCATACTCTTGTGGCCCCCATATAGGACTCTCTTTCTGGCCCCATGTCAGAACCCCTTTTCTGGCCCCCATTTTAGACTCCCCTTTTTGGTCCCCATTCAGTCCCACCATTTCAGATCCCCCCATTCTTTCCCACCATTTCAGATCCCCCCATTCTGTCCCCACCTTTTCAGATCCCCCCCATTCTGTCCCCACCTTTTCAGATCCCCCATTCTGTCCCCACCTTTTCAGATCCCCCATTCTGTCCCCACCTTTTCAGATCCCCCCATTCTGTCCCCACCTTTTTAGATCCCCAATTCTGTCCCCACCTTTTCAGATTCCCCCATTCTGACCCCACCTTTTCAGATCCCCCCATTCTGTCCCCACCTTTTCAGATCCCCCATTCTGTCCCCACCTTTTCAGATCCCCCCATTCTGCCCCCACCTTTTCAGATCCCCCCATTCTGCCCCCACTTCAGACCTCAGATCAGACAAGACAAAAAAAAAATAAACTTACCGCCGGTCCTGGCTGTGTCCCCGCTCTCTCCTCTAACCAGGGGCCCACGCTGAAGTCACCTGACCTCCTGCAGTGTCAGGTTAGAGGGCGCTCTGTACGTCCTGACGCTGCAGGCAGTCAGGACACAGCAGCGCTGGCCTCAGGAAGAGCAAGCAGGAGGAGGGGTAAGTACTGTACAGCGCTACCAGCGCTTCACTCCCCCTCCTCCTGCAGGCTAGTGAGCGCTTCCATTATGGAAGCGCTCGCTAGTATTCCCTTTATAAGATGCACTGCATCTTATAAAGGGAAAAGTTTAGCACCAGTGGCATTTAGCACCATGGCTTAGGGGCCCGGTCGCAACTGCGACCGCTGCGACACCCATAGTTACGCCACTGGGCTTCCTCTGAAACTTTTTACTGGTCTTTACTACATAATCTTGGAATTTGTCAAGAACTTCACTCTTGTGTTCCATTAGGTAGATGACTGTGTATCTTGAATTGTCGTCTATGAAAGTCACAAAGTACCTATTGCCTCCAGGTGTAGGTGGGTTTAGGGGACCACATACATCACTGTGAACTAGGTCAAGTGGTCTAGAAGTTCTCGTCTGACTGACTTTGGGAAGTGTTCCTCTTGTAGCTTTGGATTTTATGCAACATTCACACTTAGCAGTAACTGGACAGGGGGATACTGTTAGATCCTTTGTCAGATTCCTCCTTTGTAGTTCCTGTATGCATTCTGGGTGTCTGTGACCTAAACGTCTGTGCCAGATGTGTATACAATCATTGTGTTTATGTGTGCATAGTCTCACCTTTTCCTTCACTGTGTTGAGGTGATACAGATGATCATGCAGCTTGGCACTTGCTATTATCTGCTTGCCGTCCAGGATAGAACACTTGTCACCTTGGAATTTTACAGTGAGTCCTTTGGCTGTTAGACGCTTCGCAGATAAGATTCCTCCTTCTAGATCAGGAACATAAAGCACATCTTTCACTGGTATGGCTAAATTGTGTCCCGCATCATTAGGGCATACAAGCGTTCTATGCCCATATCCTTCTGCATGTATTTTACTTCCATCTGCAAGGTAAATAGTTTCTTTGTTAATCAGATCAAGTTCTGTGAAAAAACTTCTATCACTCGTCGTGACTGGTTGCCCCCGAGACGATGCACCAGCCTTGACATTTATGGTTGTCACTTTAAATGTGGCATCCCAGTTTCCTTCCCATTGATCAGAGATTGTGGCTTTGACCATTTGTTTGGTATAAGAGGGAAGCTGTCTCATTTGCTCTGCTTTCCATATAGTACAGTCTTTCTTTATGTGTCCCTGTTTGTGGCATCTAAATTTTTAAATGCTTAAACTGCTTAAACTGGATATTTCATGCAGTCTTTTCAGAACATCCCACATGCCTTTCGCTGTGCCCTCATGGCGTATGTGAATAAGCTGATCATCCTCCACTAGTAAGCTTACGGTGGTCCGTGCCTGTCTGTTTTTCTTATCCCAGTCCTGATCATTATCCTGCGGCCTCTCTGTAGTAGTAACCTCCCACAAGTCATCTCTGGATAATAGCATTTCCACTTTAAACTTCCATAGCTGATAATTGTCATTGCTCAGCTTGGCCACTGAGAGTTTAACCTCTGAGTTTACTGCCATTCTCCCTCCTTTATATATGAACAGTCTTACTTGTCTACAGGTGTTGTCTCTGGAAAGCTTCCTTATGTCGATCTACACATCGGCCACACTGTCTCCTGTTCGGGGCTTTGTTCTGCCTGGGCCTCACCTGGTCACTGGGCTTTATCCGGTCACTGGGCCCATAACCTGTTGCAGAGTATGGTTGCTGGGTGCAGCAAAGTCAGTTTAGATCAGACATTGTGTAGTAACAGGAACTGGGTTTATTGGAACATGCATGCAATAACTGAAGGTCACCTTACATGATGAATAGAATAGACAGAAAAAGAAATCAGTGAGTTCACTTCAATGTACAGGAAAAACAGCATATGATAGAAATGCATACAGAGAGACTACAGGTTAGCACTAGTAACAGTGACATCTAGTGTCACAACAATAAACTGCAGTCTTTCTAGCAATAGACTAAGCTGTAAGCTGTTGCATCTTCAACAAAAATCACTTTTAAATATGAATGATGTCCACAGCCTTTAACTTGCCATTTAACTTTTTAAAGCCACATTGGGCACATGTATAAAAATATTTTCACAAGCAGGCAATTTGTTGTCGTAATTCCTGCTACTGTCCTATTTATCCAAATGAAGCTTTCAGAAGTCCATGCACATGCAGCAGAAACAACCTCATTCAGATGGATTTTTCAGAGGTCTTTGTGTATCTGCAGGCAGAGGAGCCACCTACAACCTTTTACAAAGCTATACCAATATATGACCAGGCTCAAAAGGGTTTTCCAAGATACTTTTACTGATCGGTGGGGGTTTGACAACTGAGACCCCTGCCAATCAGCTGTTTAAGAAGGCACCGGCACTTGCAGTAGTGCCATGGTCTTCTCTATGCTCACCAACCAGAGCGCCGTACGTTGTACATTGCTTGGTATCGCAGCTCATCCCCATTCACTTCAATGGGGCTGAGCTGCGCCTAGGCCATGTGAATGAGGAATGTGACATCACACAGCCTAGGTAGAGCGGCAAGAAGGCTGTGGCACTACTGCAAGCACAGGTGCTTTCTAAAACAGCTGGTTGGCAGGGGTCCCGGGTGTCTGACCCCTACTGATCAGTAAAAATATTTTGGAAAAATCCCTTTAAGCTGTATAACAGTCTTTGGCCATAAAAATTGTATGTTAAAAAATCAGTGATCAGTGGGGATGCCAGATGTCAGAATCCCAGCAATCAGACCATTATAATATATTCGCTCAACATGCTGTAAACACATTGGATAAAAATCCCCTTCCTTTTTGACAAAGCCCCGTTTTTCAAATCGTGCATGTGTCACTGTGTTAAAAAAAAATCAGAAATTTACTGAATATTTGGAAAAAGTTGCAATTTTCAATATCTATTTTTTCTTGTTTTAAGTCATACTTCACAAAACAATAATTTTAAAGGTTTGCTGGGAAGCAACAGGCCCCAAACCCACCTTAACTACCCATATCTTGCCCAGTGACAGACTCTGCATAGACACCAGAAAAATGACTAAGGGGTCCAAACGAGCCCAGCTCAAGGTTGCTGGCTGGGTGTACAACAACCTGACGGATCTGCAGCTAAAAAGGTGGAAAAGAGGCACCATGTAAGTGTTTAGTTTGCTCCCCAATTAATGTGAATTTTTTTTTTTCGTGAATTGAAGGGTTGCTGTAACCATGTGTATGGACTATAATGTATCCCATTTTCTCTAAAATGCTACTATTTGACAACCAATAACTGACTGTGCTCTGCTTGTCATTTACATTCACTCCATCTTATATCTTGTCCATGTAATTAATTACATCATCAATAAAGATGATTTATTTTATCAGTTTGGCATCTGTGGAGCCTTTTTTCAGGTTTTTAGGTATTTCTGTCCAGGTATATGGCACTGATAGCAAGGTTGTCATTTTCTGTCTATGCCCATTCCTTGTTTATCTACTTTTAAACAATAACATTTTTTAAAAATGTTTTTGTGTCACCATTTTTCTGAGAACCATCACATTTTTTTCAGTCGATGGAGATGTCTGAGGATGTGTATTTGTGGGGTGTCTCATTGTTGGGCTCAACAGAAGTCTATGAATGCCCCATTATGGCTCCTTTATGCCAAGTTCCTTATGTCTACTGTATACTAAAATATAAAGCAATAGTAAAATACATGTACTGAGGGCACACAATGCTTTCAGAACATACTACACTGCACAAACTGCACATACTATATGTGTAAATTAACGTACTTAGGGTGTATTTTAGACACCCTGGTCACATGGGGAAGCCAGTGTCATGTAGGTTAATGCAGACACTTTTGATCCCAGAGTGACTATTAGGTCATTTAATTCATTGGTTGACTCTTATGATAATGTTAGCGGGTTTAATGTGTTGGAAGATAGTTTTATGTTTTATTGCCTCATAGATTTTAGATGCTGGGGGAATACACTTTGGTTTGCTCACATGCCACACATGCCCTATAAAACCATGCAGCCTGACCTTCTAATAACAGTCAGGACATAAATCTCAGCTTCGCTCAGCCTCTGGGGGACAGTTCAGTGAGTAGAAACATTCCATCCATGCCAGTGCATATACAGCACTCTGCCAGACACTAGCGGGAACACAAGGGTGTCCTACGGTAGGTCGTATCAGACACAGCATTTGCATAGGACAGGTGGCAGATGGATCAGTTAAAGAAGGGATGGATACATTCACTTGAGATGATGCTGGACCACATCTTCCAGAATGCTGAGGAAGACTACATTTGCATACACCACACGTTTGTTGTATAATATCTCAAATTTGACATTACGTATAATGTTCATTTTTTTGTGTTAAATATTTTTCCCCTTTAGTATATCTCATAATCTGATCTGTTCCATGTTATGCGGGTGTTTGTGGAATCCAGCATCCTCAGCATCCATACATGTGGAAACTTGTCCCTGAGCCTGTCAACTCCCAATACAAGCTGACTACATTAGAAGAGCTTATGCGTAATTTGTCACATTTAATATTGAATAAATTAAGCATAACTGCCAAATATATAAGTCCATTTAATGCAAATATTGTTTTATTTTTCTCCCATATGGAGAAGCCATTTGGATTTTTGCATGTTTCTCCAAATTCCTAAAATTCACCAATATTTATGAAGAAGGAGGAATTGCTATCACTGATTGCTGGTGTCTTACTATTAAGTGAACAAACATCAAAGTATATAGTAAGTAAAGTACATTTAAGTAAATATTAAGTCATGCCCAGATCCAGAAGGACAGTGCCAAATTTTTTCCTCTGTCCCGGGTACAGCTACTGCAAGTCCCAATTTCAACTGAATCTGGACCCAGATACTGTTGAATACAATGGTGAAGCTGCTCCACTATTCCCCTGCCAGTTGCTTGGCAGTCACAATACAGGGACATCATCATTCCTGCTGCACCAAGCCACAGATGCAGACCTGTTACCAGAGCAGACATGCTTCGCACCATTCATTATGGGAACATGGGATAGGTGAGTATTCAGTTTTAAGGCAATAAGGGGAATCACTGTGTATGGGGGCACTTATGACAGCATCACACTGTGTAGGGGCAGTTAAAAGGATAACATAAGATATTGAGGGGCTTATAAGGACATCACTCTGTGTTTGGGCACATAAAGGGACATCATACTTATTGGAACATTCTACTGTAAAGGGGGCACTTAGGGGGCATTCAATAATGTGGGGGCGATTGGGGGAAATCACTCTGTATTGGGACACTTAACAAGAGATTACACTGTGTTGGGGCACTTATGGGAAAATTTTACTGTGACGGGTTCACTTAGGGGGCATTCTATTGTGTGGAGGCACTTAGGCGCATCATATTACATGAGGGCATCATAATGTTTGGGCATCATACTATATATCAGAGGCACTAATGGAAAATCATACTGTATGTGGGCCCTAAAGGAGCATCACATTGTTTGGGGGCATCATTATGTTTGGGGGGGGGGGGGTATTAAAGGAGCATCATACTATATATCAGAGCCACTAATGGGAATTCTTTCTGTGTGGGGGGTGCACACAGCCGGTGCCCATGTATTGCGGACCCACTGTATAAGGGTCGCAATAAGGCTGTGGCCGGGCAACGGCGGTGTGCATGAGGCCTTAACCTGAGACTTGAGATGTTCTTTATGCAGAAGGATACAAAACAATATTTGACATTTGTTTCCCTTGCTTATTGTTTCATGTATCATCTGGAAGTGCTTAACTTAGGCCACATTTAGAGGTCAGTATTTGGTCAGTATTTTGCATTAGTATTTATAAGCCAAAACCAGAAGTGGAACCTACAGAGAAAAAGTACAATGGAAAGATTCTGACAAACACCGATTAAACTGCTTATAACTGTATGTTGTGCCATTCCTCTATAATTCCTACGAAAATTTTATTAATAAATGTACAACTGGGAGCTACTAGTTGGGGGGTCTGCCCATGGCAGCACTGTTCTGGCACTATGCAGGGACACAACCCCAACTGGTAACATTCAGCTGTACATTCATAAACTTCTAGTTGGAATGATAGAGGTATGGCACAAAAGAGAGTCATAAGAAAAGATGATCCAGAATTGCCATTTCATGTAGAATCTAACCATTTACTAAAATAGACATGTCAGGAGAGGTGACAGCATCTCTTTAACTTGTTAAACCTGATGTTCTCTTTTTTGAAACATGTAAAAGCAAGTGCAAAGTATGAAGGAAGCAAACATGTAATACTAGAGCAGTTACTGTAGCAATAAATTCTGCTTATTCATCTCCAGGCTTTCAGACTAGGTTTCTTTACAGAGAAGGGAATTCTCCCGGCATTAGGCTGAGATAGGTATTATCATGTCCTTAAATTAATTCAATGATATTCAAAACATAGTTTTGATTGTGACCATGATAAAATAATAAAATATTTTGTTTTTGCTAGACAAATTCACATCATGTTTTTGTTCTACATTTAGTATGTACATTAGGAAAGCAGACATACACAGTAAACTTTGTCCAGGGTTCTATTACTCCATCTGGAAGCAGTGGCATACATTCAGTGGAGGCAGACTATGGGACTCTCTCTTCTGGACATTAAAGCACTGCATTTTCCTACAGTTGCCGCTAGGTCACTACAAAGAGATGATTATAGTAACTGTATAAATTCCTATGTACTGAGCTCCCCCTGGTGGTGGCTGCAGGCAGACAGCTTTGTAATATGAGATGGGAAGCAGTGATTCAGAACTGCATGGAGATATTTATCATTGTAATTATGTCAGCTGTCTGGTAAATACATTAAGTAGCATGATGTTCAGAATGAGCGGCATATTTATAAAGCACCAGTTACACTTTTTCCAACATAGAAGTCAGATAAATTGAAAAAGGCCAAGGGTGACTTCTGTTATAACAATTTTTTGTAATTGAAATTTCATGAATTAAAGGGAATTTGTCATAAAAAAATGACCCATTGTTTAAATCAAGTTTTTATGTTAAACATATGTCTTTGTAATGTTTGGCGATGTTTTTTCTAATTTTCCATGTTCCTATCTATATTTTAAAATCATCTTAAAATCTTGCAGTTTTCCTTCTGGCCACTAGGCTATAATCTCAGCTGAGATATCCTGTTTGTCAGTGTGTCAGCTGTAAAGTAATGCTGCTACCGTAAACAGTGTAATTGGAGACCAACTCACATCACAGACAATAGAATCTCCCTGTAGAATAAACAAAAACTTCAAAGGAAAAAGCCTCTCAATGCATTCTCAATAGGACTGGAGCTGTCTATTGCTGCCTATGGTCCATGGGGCTTGCTGTAAAGCATATCACTAAATGCTGTTTAGAACAGCTCAGCCAAGATGGCAGCCCCCGTAAAAATGTTCTAGTAATGAAATTTCAAAAACTACAATCAGAAAATACAAACAGATTAGAGAAAAAGAACATGTTTTATTATCTCTTTTTAATCAATAAAGAAAATTTTAGGTGACAAAATCCCTTTAAGCAGAAACTTCAGGCACCAAGCTCAGCATTCTGACGCATATGTACTAGTAAACCGGGTAGGGCAGGGGGACAATAGTAAATTTTGCTATGGGGCCCTATGAGATTTGTGTAGTTTGCTGACTGAAATGTATGCATCAGTATACCACAAAAAAGGTATTTGACCCTTTTATGACCAGTAATTTTCCATTTTTTTTACTTTTCGCTATTTATTCCCAGCCCTAGCAAAGCAGGATGTCCTTTCTAATGGCACTATTGACGGTTGCATACAATGTGGTGGGAAGTGGGGAAAAAATTATAAATGCGGTGAAATTAGAAAAAAAACACTCCTAACCAGTATTTTGGGGTTTTGTTTTTACAGCATTGCCTATATCATAAAACTGACCAGTTACTTTCATTCTCCAGATCAGTACGAATCCAGCAATACCACATATGTATAAAAAAAAAATAAAAACCTTGAAAATAATATATTTTTCTTTTAGTCTCCATATTCTGATCCCTATAACGTTTTTGTATTTATGTATGCGGCGCTATGTGAGGACTCATTTTTTGTGGGGTGATCTGTACTTTTCAGTGATATCATTGTGAGGCATGTACGACTTTTTGATCACTTCAAATTTTTTGTGGGAGAAGCGACCAAAAAACAGGGACCCAATTCAAAAAAATTATGAATGCTTCTTTAACAGTAAGGCATATTATCATTAGTCGTAAAGGGTTATTTTAATATTAATAGCCTATTCATATGATAGGTCATCAATATCTGAATGGCGGAGGTCCGCCACCTGGCAACCTGCCAATTAGCTGTTCTTGGGTATCTCAGGCACTGGAACTACACAGCTCTGTCCATTGTGTAGTAGACAGACTTGGTTACTGCAGCATTGCTCCTATTGAAGTGAATGGAAGTAGTGCTACAGTTATCGGCTCTGTCCACTACACAGTAGATGGAGCTGTGTAGTTCTGGTGCCAACTTATTATTCCACAATTCCGATAATCAGTGACATTGAGGGGTGTCATACTGCCGTGATCAGATATTAAAGGCCTATCCTGAGGATAGGCCATCAACTTTTAAAGGGAACCTGTCATCTCCGAAACACCCCCTGAACTAGAGTAAGAGATGTATAGTGTAAGTGATGCTGAATCCGAATATGTACGTTTTATCTTCATACTCACTTCCATTCTGACGCTGTGCTCCCACAAACCGGCAGTAAAATGCATTCAGTGGACTCTTCTTTGAGTCCTCTCCATCATGTAAGTGAGCACTGGAGTCCAGTGAGTGCATTTTACTGCAGGTTTGTGGGAGCACAGCGTCAGAATGGAAGTGAGTATGAAGATAAAACTTACATATTCGGATTCAGCATCACTTAGACTATACACTGCTTACTCTAGTTCAGGGGGTGTTTCGGAGATGACAGGTTCCCTTTAAATCCTAAAATACCCCTTTAAGTAATATTTATAAGGCTTCATGTCCGTGACTGTATCCATTCTGCAGTCCACACACCACAGATCTGGAAAATATGGATACCAGCCATGTGCATGCCCCAGTTTTCTCACTCCCTTGACTAGAACTGCCTATTCTTGTCGGCAAAACAATGGGACATGTTCTATAATTTATGGAATGGCGACACAGATGGTGACAGTACACGGATGACATCTGTGCGTTGTCTGCATTTGTTGCAGATCCACAGAAATAAATGGGTCCGGGTGTGATCTGCAAAAAAATCGGATCAGTCACTAACCAAAACTGTGGTCGTGTGCATGAGGCCTAAAGTTGATAACAGCCTTAGGGCTCACATACCGTTGCTCGGCCGTTCTATGCACTGAGGACCGCAATTTGCAGTCCCCAATGCAAGGGCAACATCCATGCGGATTCCGCAGACGGATCCAGACCCATTCAACTTGAATGGGTCTGTGATCCGTCTGCACTGCAAAAAAGTAATACATGCACAACTTTTTTGCGATGTGGAGGCACAGAGAGAAACCACACAGAAGCACACCATAGTGCTTCCGTGGAGTTTTGTGCCTCAGTTCCCCACTGGACCTTCCAGATTGCGGACCCTTTCAAGTGAATGGGTCCACATCTGCGATGCAGCGCAAAAACATCCAGCTGGCACACATGTGCATGAGCCCTCACTAGAATCTGGACCGGACCTTTGAATGCACTAGTCCTGATAATAACCAACACATTTGAGATGAACTAGAACATTGATGACCTCATTAAAAGCCTATGTAGGTGAACAGATGCAACTCAGCTCAGTCATATTCCAAAATAAGTACCTAGAAAAATACATCAATATATAAATAAATCATTCTATACAAATATATAAATTAATCTAAATAAATCACAATGGAAAAAAAATAACGGAAACAATTCCATTTTCTGCACTGAAATGCTATATATAATGTTACTAACAAACAATATTTTAAGAAACAAATTACGCCTAGTTTCGACAGTTTGTTAGGATTATCCTTGTAGCATAAAAGCTTCCCCCTGAGCTGCCTGCCGTGCAGAGCCCTGGGAAAGTTCAAAGCTGATTTTCCCTATTTTTCTTTGGCTTCTTTTTATTATTTGTCTCAGTCTCTCTGGGTGACCTGATTGTATTGATTCAGATTCAGCGGGAGGAAAGGGTCTTTTTCATTAAATCTGTACTGAGAAAAGGGAGTCACGAGGTTTCTTTCTTTGACACTTGGGGAGGTCGCCTTCAGAAACAAAGAAAAATATAGAGTGATTTCACTCACTACAGAACGTATTAGGGACATTTTTTTTTAACTAAGTAGTTGTTAGATATTTCTTCAGGCTCCAGGTTTATTATATTTCCTTCCCCGTTTGCTTTTTCTTGGACACCGTTTCTCCACTGACAAATTAAAAGCTGAATAATACAAATGGAGTCATCTGTAATTAAGACAAATCTAATGAAGAAAATCCTGAAATACTTGTAAGAACAATAACCCTACAAATTACTTCTGGTGAAAAACACTTTTTATTATGCACATATCATTTCCTTGACAACACACCCTTTAAAATTAGCAGCATCTTTAATTCTTTAACATAATTGCAATGCAAACTATCTGACAAGATCCAGATCTTCTTGTTTACCTAGTAAAAGGTTTCCTATTTTATGTACCGTATTATAATAAATTTATGACATCTCTCGTCAGACAAGAAGAGGACTGTTAAATACATGTTTATGGAGGACTAGAGGTCCAATATTCTTTTGAATTCAAATACATAAAATATTCTGTTATGATACACTTCATATTAAGGCTTTACGCACTCAACTGTATTTTGCTGTCTGCAAACTGTGGATCCGCAAAATACGGATAATGTCCGTGTGCCAACATGTGCTATTCTAGTCCAGAAAATTCGTCTTTGATAGGGCCTCCCACATGACTCCTGAGCATAAACACAGCAGAGATTCAAATGAATAAATTGCAAGTTTTAATATTTTCCCATAAAACTATATATCAATCTGCTCAGCTCCTCCTGCTCTATAACATGTGGCCTGCAGATTATAATGCATTTTCATGGACAGGTTCCCTATAATAAGTCAGTCTGAAAGTGCATCTGTCAGCAGATTTGTACGTATGACACTGACTGACCTGTTACATGTGCACTTGGCAGCTGAAGACATCTGTGTTGCTCCCATGTTCATATGTGTCTGCATTGCTGAGAAAAATGAAGTTTTAATATATGTAAATGAGCCTCTAGGAGCAACGAGGGTGTTACCATTACACTTAGAGGCTCTGCTCTCTCTGCAACTGATGTGTCCTCTGCACTCTGATTGACAATGTAAGACCTGATGGAATTTTTACTGCCCCAATGACCCCCTCAAAAAAACCCTCAATGATGCTTCCCTGTCATTGTCCAGAAAGCAATATGAAGCCGTATTTAGAGATTTTATAGACAGGGAATATTTCAGCTTCTTGTCACAGTGCATGGTTGGGCCGGTGTGATTAGGGTCATGCATGACATTTTGCATGTGGAATATCAATGTTGCCAATTAATATTAAAGGGTTATTCTCATTTGAGACAATGGGAGCATATCGGAGGACATGCCCCCATTGTCTGATAGGTGCAGATCCTGCCACTGGGACCCGCACCTATCTCCTAAAAGGAACCCTGAAAATGGTGGAGGACACACTGCGCATGCGCAGCTGCCCTCCATTCATTTCTATGGGGCCACCGAATATAGGAAAGCGCTTGCTCAGCTATTTCCATCGGGCCCATAGAAGTATGAAGAAATGGGAGTGATGGCGGCACATCCGTGGAGCGCTTCCATTCACTACTATTCGGAGAGTGCTTGCTATTGGCCAGACCAGATTCCTCCAGCCACTACTCTGCTAGTCCTATTCTCGATATAGGTGTGGATACCACCGTTGGGACCCGCACCTATCAGACAATGGGGGTCTATCCTAGCGATATGCCCCCATTGTCTCCAATGAATACCCCTTTAAATCAATGCAGTAGAAATCTTATTGCTCCATTAAAGTGAATCTCCAAACAAGTATTCTAGGGAACTGCATACATATCACAATCCTAATATAATGGCATTAAAGGAATTGCTCCCTGCGGGGCTGAGTTTCAGATTCTTCCGCTCGCCTTGCAGACCCATGAATAGAACACAGGTTGCCAGGATCCTGCAGCTCGAGGAAGCAACTCTGATAATTGCAATTCCCTAATACGCTTATGCTTCACATTATATAACCACACATATACCACAGTATACATTCAGAGTGTATCCTATATTATCACAGTGTAGAAACCCCAGAGATTGTATTCCGGGCCTGACTTTTCTCAGCAGGCTGAGCCACCATGTATAACGTACTGTTTACATAGCCGATAGGAGGCTTCGCTGTAAGACATAGAAGTCAGTCCTTCTAGTGCAGACACACTTATACCGGGTGATATGTGAGTGCTGAATGTTACACACAAATACAACATTCACAGTCATATCCTTCCTGAGACACCCCAGCTGGTAGAACCAGGAACACGGTATACAACACAAACACATCCAACGCCCATATACCCATACAATGTTGGTCACAGGGGACCTATGCACACATGATTATACCGTACTGTGCACATTCCACACGTACTCGCCCTGCGAGCACAACTCTTTGATGTGTTTTGGCCGTGTTCACATGCGGCATGATTATACTGCCCTCTCTAAATCACCAATAAATGGCATTTTGGAAACTGTTATCTTCAATGCAAAAACTTAGCAGAGGAACCACTACATTTGCAAATGAAATAATTAATAAAATTCAGTGGTATCAGCTTGTCGTTATCAAAGATCTAAAGAAGTTTGTTGTTAAAGCCGAGTTGAGTCTGTCATTACACATGCCAAATAACGATCATTTTTAGTCATTTTGCAGAATGGAACGTCCTGACGTCTATAGAACTGTCCTATCCCTGTTCATATTATAGGACATGTTCTATTTCTTTGTAGGGTCGTGGAATGGATATACGGATGTAGACAGCGCACACATTGAAGTGAATGGCTCTGTATCCGACCTGCAAAAATGCGGATTGGATGCGGACAAGAAACACAGTCGTGTGCATGAGCCCTAAGGCTGCGTTCATATCATCACCATTTAGCTTTCCGTTCTTCTGACCTATTAGAAGAACAGAGAAAGAAAAACGGATCCGATATTTTGAGCATCAGGGCTCATGCACATGAATGTATTTTTTGTCCGCATCCAATCCACATTTTTTGTGGGTTGGATGCGGACCCATTCACTTCAATGGGGCTGCATAAGATTCAGACAGCACATTGTGCGCTGTCCGCATCGGTTTGTCTATTCCATGGCATCTGCAAAAATATAGAACATGTCCTATTCTTGTCCAAATTACGGACAAGAATAGGACTGTTCTATTATGAGCAGGACGTTCCATTTTAGTAAATGCGGAATGCACACAGCCAGTATCCGTGTTTTGTGGATCCATCATTTGTGGAACGCAAAACAGGCAGCAGTCGTGTGAATGAGCCCTTATTCTCAGCATCAGTTTGCACTAAAAAGTCTTTTTTTGAGCATCAGTTGTGATCAGATTGTGTCACTTCTATCAGAGATCAGTTATTTTTGATGTGAGAAGTATTGCATATAGGACTTTTTCTCTTGTCAAAAATAACTGATCTCTGATGCAATTGACACAAACTGATTATAAATTATCCGTTATTTGGGGGATTTTTTTCTGTTCTTCTGATGGATCAAGGAAAAGGTTGACATGAACTCTGATCTATTATATTAGGCCCTGTTCACACCTGATCCAGTGCAAATGCTGGCTTCTGGCTGGACAAAAAAAAAAAAGTTGCATGCAGCGTTTTTTGTCCAGCTGAAATCGGGCATTTATGCGGGAAATTGTCCAAATTACCACTGCAGTCCACTATCATTGCAGTCAATGGGAATCCGCCAACACCTGATCCTATGAGATCTGCAGGCTGCTCTGTGCCAGAACAGCCTGCCCAAATGTTAATGACGCCTAAGGCTGGCCTGCCCAAAATGTTAATGACGCCTAAGGCTCCATTCACACGTCCTGTTTTTCTTTCCTGATTCGATCCTGATTTTTTCAGGACCCCTTGAAATGAATGGATCCAGATCAGGATCAGGATCGAATCAGGAAAGAAAAACAGGACGTGTGAATGGAGCCTAAATTTGCCGAAACATGGCACGGCAAGCAGCTGTGGCCTCTTTGGACAGCTAATCCATGGGGTGCCAGGTGTCAGACCTCCAGTGATCAGGTATTGATGACCTATCCTTAGGATAAGGCCTCTCACACACGACCGTGTTTCACGGCCCGACACGGGCCGTGAAAGCCCGGCCTGTGCTCCCCCAGAGGACGGGAGCGCACGGCGTCATTGGTTGCTATGACGCCGTGCGCTTCCTGAGGCCGCCGCTGTACAGTGAAACACTGTACACGCTCGTATACAGTGTTTCACTGTACGGCGGCTGCCTCAGGAAGCGCACGGCGTCATAGCAACCAATGACGCCGTGCGCTCCCGTCCTCTGGGGGAGCACAGGCCGGGCTTTCACGGCCCGTGTCGGGCCGTGAAACACGGTCGTGTGTGAGAGGCCTAAGTCATCAATATTAAATCCAGGAAAACCCCTTTAAAAAGGCATGTGCTGCTTTCATCTGTTTTGTGGATGGAAAAAATGGAAATTGCCCTTCAGTATTACAAGTCGTAATACTGATGTAATATTATCTGTACTATGGACGTACTGCTGAAACATCTTGTGCATGTTTACACGTGTGTGAAATAATTGCATGCTCCATTGTTTCCAACTCTCATTGTGTAATAGTATTGTTATCTCATTCCCTAAGCAACAAAACATTGTAAGCAGAAGGACAATAGAAATGCTTCCTTCATCTAGAACTTTACAGTGTGAAAAGCGAGCCAGCACACAGGTTCCCACAATACACTTAGCGTCCACTGATTATAAGCCTGCATATCTTATAAGCAGAGCTTCTCTGGGCCAGGCTTCACATTTCTTCTGCTGTGTCTGCACAGGGTTTACCCAGCATACAATATAATTCTGCAGCAAGTGATTGAGCTGAAGCAACACTGCCCTCTGCTGGTCCAGGCAGGAACTGCGCTCCTCCAAGGTAATAATTTCCCTCAGTAATGAACACATTTACATAATGGAGCTTCTGACATGCATTCAGGATGCAGTTTTTTATTGTAGCTAGCAAAAATTACTTAAATCATTCCCACAATGCAGAACACCAGGGGTTAATGAGGCTGCTAATTTGGCTAGATTGAAAACTGCATCCTGAGTGCATGTCAGAACTGCACTGTGTGCCCGCACCCTAAATCTCCTTTAACCCAGATGTTGTGGAAAATCTGGATACTTCTCTGCTATGTAGTGGACGTTGTTATCTAAAGCAACCATTCACAGGGCAATGTCTATTTTCCAGAGCAATTTAGGAACTAATTTCTGATTGTTTTCTATTACAATCCTAATATAAAAGGTGAGATTTTAAAGGGCAAGCCCCTGTTCAAATGCTCCATTGGGCCTCATACACATGACCATACTTTTTTTCCGCATCCAATCTGCATTGTTTGCGTAGTAAATGTGAACCCCTTCATTTCAATGTTGCTGCAAAAAATGCAGACAGCACACCATTTCCCAGGCTCGGACTGGCCCACAGGGGAAACCCTCGGTGGGCCCCTGAGCAAGGTGGGCCCCTAGTCTCCCAGCCCCTGCACTAGTGGCACATAACACAGTAGACTTACTGAACTACATACATATATTTAATGTACAGCACCTCAACCAGCCTATGTTCATATAAAAAAAGTTTTCAAATGATTTATTATATTTTAATGTATCTGTACGGTGGGCCCCCAAAATAAATTTTACAGGTGGGCCCTAGGTACCCCAGTCCGACACTGCCGTTTCCATATGTCCACATGTCTGTCCCTCAAAAGAGTAGAACATGTCTGATTCTTGCTAATTTTGCAGACAAGAATAGGCATTTTGACAATGGGGCCCGTGAAAAGCACAGAATGCACAGGGCTGGTGTCAAACCAGCACCATCATATCCATAATTTCCCACGCATCTGTCTATAGCTCTTCCTATCTGCTCCCTGCGCCTATCTTGAGGTAGACCACTGATTTATATCCATCCAGAAGGTACTGGCTGAGGTCCCTACAGAACTTAGTTTATATTAGATCTACAAAAAGGATTATTGCGCCATTCTGCTTGTCATCCAGGCTGGAGGGTGGAGGATCTTTTTCTGTATTGCTGATGCCTCAATTCGGTGAAAGAAGACCTGTCTCTGTTGAGTCTTTATGCAGGTCTCCAGGTACGCTCCTTAGCATGAGCTTTCTATGATTTCTTAGCTGGGGACATTGCAGGAGACTCATCTTTTTCTTATCAAAGCATCTACAACAAAGTCACAAAGCGTTCTTCTAATGTGTTGTAACTTGACTGTGCTGTAAAGCCTATTCGGCTTCACATGCACACAGTCATATTACTGCTCTGAACATGTATGCAGTCATCATACAGCACACAGAGAAGTCTATGAGGCTATACTGTAGCTCTATATACCTTTAACTGCATGTCATGAATCACAGACACAATATTACTGCATGCTGCATCAGATTACTCCATATCAAACAAAGGTGGTTCAAGTGGTATTCCAGGAGCACTGGATAGATTGTCAATAGAGATGAGTGAGCAGTGCTCGTTACGAGCACTGTAACGCTCGGGTCCCGTGTGAAATGCCCGCAGGCATTGCGGATCCGTCCTCATCTGCATGTAAGTCAATGAGGACGGATCGTTTGGTATGACACTCATACCAAACGGTTCCGTCCTCACCCGTCTTAAAGTCAGGGAGGATGGAACCGTTTGGTATGAGTGTCATACCAAACGATCCGTCCTCATTGACTTACATGCAGATGAGGACGGATCCGCAATGCCTGCGGGCATTTCACACGGGACCCAAGCGTTACAGTGCTCGTAACGAGCACTGCTCGCTCATCTCTAATCGTCAATATTAGATCGGTTGGGGTTTGACCCAGGCACCTCCACCAATCAGCTGTTTAAGGCCCCTATCACACGAGCGAGTTTTCCACGCGGGTGCAATGTGTGACGTGAACACATAGCACCCGCACTGAATCCTGACCCATTCATTTCAATGGGTCTGTGTACATAAGCGTTTTTTTCACGCATCAGTTCTGCATTGCGTGAAAAACGCAGCTTGTTCTTTATTCTGCGTTTTTCACACAGCCCTGGCCCAATAGAAGTGAATGGGGCTTCAGTGAAAAACGCATTGCATCCTGAAGCAAGTGCGGATGCAATGCGTTTTTCACTGATGGTTGCTAAGAGATGTTGTTTGTCGACCTTCAGTTTTTTATCACGCGTGTGAAAAACGCATCAAAACGCATCGCACCCGCGCAGAAAAAACTGAATAACTGAACGCAATCGCAGACAAAACTGACTGAACTTGCTTGCAAAATGGTGCAAGTTTTCCTTAACGCATCCTGAACAGATCCAGACCTAATCTGTCACGCTCGTGGGAAAGAGGTCTAAAAGGGCTGCTCACTACATTCCAAGCGCGGCGCCATCCTTTGTATAGTGGCTGTTTTTGGTATTGTAGCTCAGGCTCGTTCACTTGATTTAGATTGGGCTGAGCTTACGCCATGTGAACGTGAGCTCACTGACCTAGGAAGAGGCTGTGGCGTTCACCAGAGCACTGCAGTCTCTTTAAATAGCAGATCCTGAGGACAGGCTATCAACATTTCACTCCAAGAAACCCCTTTAATCATTTCTGTAGAAGAAGTAAAGAGGTGGTAGAAGATAATGTTTATCTAATCGTGAGCCATGTCTAATGGTACAGCCACATGTGCTGTAAACACTGGATTTGTCGCAGCAGAATTGAATGCAGAACATCTGCAGCATTTTACAGTAACAGTGAAATGGATGAGGATTTTGTCGCTGCAGATTTCAGTCAGATACGCTGTTTTTTTTTTTTGCAAAGGACAAAGGACTTGTGGTTATGCCTTAAAGGAGTTGTCTAACTTCAGTAAGTTGTATTTATCATGTGGATAAAGTTAATACCAGGCACTTACTAATGTATTGTGATTGTCCATATTTCCTCATTTGCTGCTGGATTCATTTTTCCATCACATTACATACACTGCTCGTTTCCATGGTTACAGACCACCCTGCAATCTATCAGCGGTAGTCGTGCTTGCACAATATAGGAAAAAGCGTCAGCCTCTTGGATGGCTGGGACCAGCGCACATAGACTAGTGCTTTTTCTTATATTGTGCAAGCACGACCACCACTGATGGATGGCAGTGTGCTCTGTAACCATGGAAACGAGCAGTGTATGTAATGTGATGGAAAAATGAATCCAGCCAGCAAAGGAAGCAATATGGACAACCACAATACATTAGTAAGTGTCTTGTATCAACTTTCTCTACATAATAAATGACACTTACTGAAGTGAGACAACCCCTTTAAGAATTGCCATGTATAAATGTATTGTCAACGGAGAGAGGGGGAATCCAACAGCCTTAGGGCTCATGCACACAAATGTATTTTCTTTCCGTTTCCATTTTTTTGCCGACCGTATGCTGAACCATTCATTTCAATGGGTCCGCAAAAAAAAAAAAAAACGGAAGTTACTCTGTGCATTTTGTTTTTGTATGTCCGTTTGTCGGTTCCGTAAAAAAATATAACATGTCCTACTATCATCTGCATTACGGACAAGTATAGTATTGCTCTATTAGGTGCCAGCCGTTCCGTTCCACAAAATACGGAATGCACACAATCGTCATCTGTATTTTTTGCGGATCCATTCCAGCTAATGAGGTTGTTGGTCTTAACGGAGATACTCCAATAAACATTTGGAAAGGAGTTGTCACATAGTGACTGCCCGCTTAACAGATCATTTTTACTTGAACCTTATAATCCATATCAATGATCCTCCAATTTGGAATTATATATTTAAAAAAAGCCCCGTCACATCTGCTGCAGGGCAGTGCATGCATGTAAGACGCCTCACAATGAACCTACTATAGTGAATTTTACAAGAGATTAAGTGGATTAGTAAACATACCTAGAATATGAACTGTGGTTATGCTGCTGACTGGCCTGTAAATCAATATTCCACATATTTAGGGTCATTTACTAAGAAGGATACACCATTTTTTGGCAGAAAAAGTGGCAAGAACCCATTTTGTGACTTTTTAAACGTCCATGCAACAAAATTTTGTTGTACAGGCTTTTTTATGCCATCCTCGCCATTGGGGGTCACCCGGTCCTGGCAATTTTACTACCATTTACGCCTGGAAACTAATTGACTGAAAACTTTTTCAAACTATGGGGAAGATTTATCAAAACTGGTGTAAAGGAAAACTGGCTTAGTTGCCCAAAGCAACCAATCAGATTCCACCTTTCATTTTCAAAAAGGAGCTCTGAAAAATGAAAGGTGGAATCTGATTGGTTGGGCAACTAAGTCACTTTTACTTTACATTAGCTTTGATAAATCTCCCTTATCACCTCTTATCATAAATTAAGTGCATCCTCCAGCAGCAAGACTGTTTCTGTGAAATGTAACCAATGTTCTCCATTCAGCTGCCCTTCAGCACTGTGCGTGCAGACATTTTGTAACATAGTAACATAGTAACATAGTTTATAAGGCCGAAAAAAGACATCTGTCCACCCAGTTCAGCCTGTTTTCCTACAAGTTGATCCAGAGGAAGGCAAAAACCCCTGTGAGGTAGAAGCCAATAAAGGCTGTAATAAAAGAAAGCTAATTTTTATACTAAAAATATTAAGAAATAATAGAGACATTTTACGATAAATTGCTATTAAATATCAGTTTGTGTGATTTCGTTAAGGATTTAGCCGGTCAGGGGTAGCAGCCACTGAGTGAATCTGCTGCTTAGTGAAGAGTGAAATCTCCGTGAGCTCTATATTTTGGCATTCTGCTAGTAATCTGTTTTCTTTGCATTTAATTAAATCACCCCCCATGTGCATGGCAGCTGCGCCCGCTGTGTTCAGCCAGCGTTCACCTATTGCTGCGGCCAAGCTCAGCAACAACCATTTAAGTAATCTGACTACCAAGATGGCAGAAAAAAGGCGCATGGTGCAGCTGGTCAAGTGGATAATCAGATCCTTGTGCTAAGCCACATCTTATCAGGACGCTGAATACAAATAGTGTGCAACCTTCTGTTCAATGCAGCCATCAGTTATTTTACAAATACTGGGAAGAAATATACTCAACAGAATTATTTTCCGGGCAACAGACGGAGAACTAACATGATATATCAATGTAGACATAGTTTACTGTTAAAGGACCTATCCTACAAAAAGTATTACTATACTGTACAATAAATATAGAATTAATTTACATTTTGCTCTCTGGTAGCCCCCCTGCTGATTATTTTTCTGGTCCACCTTCTCCTGCATTCAGTGGTGGTCTAACATATCTTCCCCGTCCCTTGATCTTCTTAGTGCTGGAGTAGTGATCTCATAGTGAAGAAGGTGAAGCCACCTAAACTCCTTTCATTCATCCCAAATGTCTAAATTCATAGAAATGTATAGCTATATCTCTCTGGACAGTGGAGAAGATAATTGTGGGGGTGAGGAGAGTCCCTGAGGAGCCAGTGTAGAGGATAGGAGTGGTAGTGGCCCTGACGCAGTGTTATGTCACAGTGTACTCCCTCAGGCTTTTACTCCCTGGGGATCAGTGCAGTTGAAATGTAGTATTGAAGAATGAGGTTAGAGTTAAACGGAGAAAAGTCTTTTTTAATAAGTACAACATAGAACATCAAATACATTCAGTGGCAGCAGATTAAGTGCAATCTTCTCTAACACCAGTAAGGATTATGGATTTATTTATATTTATATATTGAGGTTAATTCTGGTCCTGTATTTATGGTATGAGCTTGGTTCTGGTGCTGCATAGGCTTTATGAGCTTGGTTCTGGTCCTGTATTTATGGTATGAGCTTGGTTCTGGTGCTGTATTTGTGGACTATTAAAGTGTGGTAATTATGTAGTAATGTTGGTTCTGGTGCTGTATTTGTGAGCTAAACTTGGATCTGATACTGTACATTGATCTATTCACATCTGGGGCTTCACAGACTCTGTTAAAATGACCAGACAAAAAAGTCCAGCATGCAGGACTTTTTTGTCCAATAAAAAAAGCAGCATCGTGAACAGAAACTGGCTGGACTCCACTGTAGTCAATAGAGTCTGTTCTGCTCTGCTCGCTTTAGTTTTGTGCTGAATCTGGCACTTCTGTTATTTTCATTATTCTACTCCTACTATAACTCTCCTGGAACATCTGTGAGGCTCCCAGAAGAAGGGGAGACCTTCCAAAATCACAGAGGAGTTGATAATCCCCTGCACAGAGCATGGAGGACACATCATGAAAGGAGTGGAGTCTCAGGAAAAGGGGGAATGTCCACACCTGAAAAAAAATATGTGCGGCGCTTTGGTACACCTCACACAGCTCCCTTTTCCATGGCAAGTTGTTCACGTTGGTAGGCATGCTACAGTACTGAAAATTCATCATGCACTACTCCAAATCAGTCTACAAGTTTTACTAAATATCCTCTAGTATGTGACAGAGGAGGGCCCATGTTAGATGAGGGGCCCCCAAGGAATGGAGTTTCCCATACTCGTGGAACCCTTAATCTGGACCTGAACACACTATTTCTATTGATATATCGTAACTGCTAGTTAGGATATCATGTATCCTAAAAATAATTCTTAGAGACAACACTAATCCATGTCTCCCTCTGTTCTTTTCGTCTCAGTGACAAATTAACCAGCAAATACTTTGATTTATTTGATTTATTATATCTATGGAGCCAGTGAATGGACCAGGGCTGCAATACCGACCACAGCCACTATGCAATGTATGGAAATGTGCTTGATTTTTTGTGAGGAGGCCGTGGTGCTTGTCCAATCTCTGCGGCCCTTTTAAACATCTGATCGGTAGGAGTGCCGGGAGCTCGACCCTTACTGATCTGATAGGGATGGCCTATCATCAGCCATCAATATTGTACTCCCAGAAAACTCCTTTATTAATTCAATCACATTTCAGAAAATAATTTCCAATTTAACATTTAAAGAGGATCTATAACCTCTCTTGATTTGTCTATGTAAGATACTATTTGCACTCCCCTTGTAATAATTCTGGAGCATCTATTCTTATGACTTTATTATTCTTGCTAGAACCCCAACTGGTGACACCCAGAGGGACCTTTTTTGCAAACCGTAATTCATTCTCAACATCTATCAGGAATAAAAAACGAATGGCCCATCATAGAGTTCTAAAAATAGATGCTCCAGAATTGTTATGACAGGGCAGATGCAAGTAGTTACTAAAACAGACATGTCAGAAGAGGGGACAGGTCCTCTTTAAGAGGTAAAACACAAGTCAAACACATACAGCTACTGGGGACAGCAGAATTTTAATGAAGTTTTATAATGGACTAGACTGTGAAGATCATAATCACATATGCTGAGACAGCAACTAGCAAATGAAGGAAGCAGAGATAGTCTAGTAATTAGCTGTGGATAGGGGATAACTGAAGATAAAAACACATATTATTCAGACTTTGTGTCAATTCTATGATTTCAGGTGTGTCTGCAAAAACTCAGGATAATTCAGCTGAGACTTGGCGGGGCAGAGGATCCGACTAATCTCCATGAAGCTTCTTTGTGCTTGTATCACTTCTTTTGAATACAGACAGAAAATAAAAGATGGCATTGCACTAAGAAAAGGCCGCTCAGTATATTTCCCTTGTGTCGCACAAGGAGTTCTCTGAGTCATCAGAACATCACAAGTATAAGAGCTTCCATTGCCACATGAAAGAAGCCTGTCGCTCAGTCCCATTACCCTGTCAATGTAACTTGAAATGGCTTCAACCAGACGCTGCCATTATGATGAGGTGGCTGCTTATAAGATATTTCACTCACAGGATGTCTCTTGTGAGATCTACTGACGGTAAATCTAGATTTCAGTAGAAAACATGTACAATGCATTCAGAAAGTCTTCAGACCCTTTTACCTTTTCTTACATTTTATGTTGTGGCCTTGTGCTAAAATAAAAACAAACTCAAGTTTCTCCCAATCATTCTGAACTCAATACCCCATAATGAGAAAGTGAAACAAGAATTTTCCAAATCTTTGCTAATTTATTGAAAAAGGAAAACTAAATTATTGACATAAGTATTCAGACTTAGTTGAAGACCCTCTGGCAGTGATTACAGCCTCCAGTCTTCTTGGGTATGATGCCACAAGGTTTGCACACCTGGATCTGGGGATTTTTTGCCATTCTTCTCTGCAGATCCAGCTCTTGTCAGGCTGGATGGGGACCATCAGTGCACAGCCATTTTCAGGTCTCTCCAGAGATGTTGGGTTCAAGTCAGAGCTCTATCTGAGCCACTCAATGACATTCACTGAGTTGTCTGTAAAACACTCCTGTGTTGTCTTGGCTGTCTGCTTAGGATTAGGGATGAACAAATCGACTTCAGATTAAATATCCGAAGTCGATTCGCAAAAAACTTTGTTCTAATACTGTACGGAGCGGGGGCTCTGTACAGTATTAGAATGTATTGGCTCCGATGAGCCAAAGTTATTACAAGACAAGACTTGCAAGACTTCGCGCAATAACTTCA
The DNA here is from genome assembly GCA_900303285.1 of Rhinella marina. Classification (NCBI taxonomy): domain Eukaryota; kingdom Metazoa; phylum Chordata; class Amphibia; order Anura; family Bufonidae; genus Rhinella; species Rhinella marina. The sequence goes on along the minus strand of ONZH01009077.1, from coordinate 55,774 downwards.
GAAATTGATTTTTACTGTAAAAAAAATTGTTTACAGTAAAAATCAATTTCTGAAGTGGTACCTTGAAACTGAACCCGAGTTCTGGAAAAGTTTTTTTGTTTTGTTGAAAAGTGAACCTTTGGCCCAGTCTGAGGTCCAGAGCACTCTGGATCAGGTTTTCATTAAGAATAGCTCTGTACTTTGGTTTCAGCTTTACCTCAGTTCTCACCAGTCTCCTTGCCTCAGCCACTGAAAAACACCCCACAGCATGATGCTGCCAACACCAGGCTTCATTGTAGGGATGGTATTGGTCAGTGCTTGGTTTTCCCCAAACTTGACGCTTAGAATTGAGGCCATACAAATAAATCTTGGTTTCAACAGAACAGAGAATGTTGCTTTTCACATTCTGAGAGTCCTTTAGGTGCTTTTTCGCAAACTTCACGTGAGTTTTCGTGTGTCTTACTGAGAAGAGGCTTCTTTATGGCCATTCTGCCAAAAAACATAGATTGGTGGAGTGCTGCAGTGATGGTGGACCTTCTGGAAGTTTCTCCCAACTGCATACAGGATCTTTGGAGCTCAGTCACAGTGACCATTGGTCACCTCTCTTATTAAGGCCATTTTCCTCTGATTACTTAGTTTGGTGGGAGGGCCAACACACTTTCATTCAAGAATTATGGAGGCCACTGTGCTCTTGGGAACTTTCAGCACAGCAGAAATGTAATTTTACTCTTCTCCATATGTGCCTCCTACACAATCTGATTTCTGAGCTCTATGGGCAATTCTTTCCTCCTCCTTGTTATACTCCTGTCCTAGACACACACTGTGCTTCCAATCTCCACTATATGTTCCATAAGTAGTTGGGATCCATTTTGCTATTAACCAGGACACACTAATGTCACAACCAGGCACAATCACCATGACATGCATTATATAGTTACTGTAGTGTGCACTGCATTCCATAATGTGGCATATGTCTATTTACAGAATATGCCAGTTCTATGTCCACTATTTTTCAGTTGGGGTGCTTCATAAATATGGGTGGCATGACTGTTGGATATTTTAGCTCCTTACAGATATGCTATATTAAATGTTTTCTCCTAGGTTTCAATGATCAGAAGTTGTTCACTATGACATACGGAATAAGGTCCCTCTGTAGATATCACTGTATATACTGCAGCTGTATACTCTCTAACATCCTTCTACTTTTTACTCACTTCATCTTTGACATATTATTCTTGCTGCTTTCAGAAGAACTCTCTTCTTGCAGTACCAGGTCTATGTGCTAGAAGGGGAGAACAGCCCTACGTTCACTCTAGGTGTTGCTCAGGAAGAACATTCATAACTCTGTCAGTGCAAAATGCTGCCTGCCCACTCCATCACCAGGAGTAACATTCACGTTTCAGTGGACAGACAGAAAAAAACTATTCATTTAGTCTTCAAACAAAAATCAGAAATGACAATAAAATTGATGGTTGCCACATTGGACTAGATGTTATCCCTTACATTAGAATCTTCAGAAACTTAAGTAAAACTTGAGAACAACCATTAAAAGTTGGATGATATCCACATACAGTAAATCTACCATGAGTGTTCCAATGTTAACATTTAATTGTCAATCGTGGATATGTTTTAATGGCTTCAATTGAGAAGATGATGACAATTAGCAAGCTTTCAAGACTATTCAGGCATGATTTAATTAACACAATATCCGAAGAGTCACATATTTATATAAAAAGGGATATATAGGGAGGCTCATTTATACCAGGCAGTATCACTATGCAATGATCAGGAACTAAAGGAAACTATCACATGTTGCAGTCCTCAGTGATCTATAGGGATAAATGATCGTCACTATGATTGTTTGTTGCCATAGGGTTTTATTGTTTGCTTACACAGGACAATGTGTGTCTCACAAACACTGATTTTTGTGCCACATAAGTGATTAAATCAGCAGACAAACTAGCATTTTGTTTGGCACGTTTAAACAGGTCAATTATCAGGAATGAGCATTCAAATGAACATAATTTCCTGATAATTTTCTCAATAATCTATCAGAGTAAACAGATCTTAAAGGGGTTCTTTCTTCTGCCCTATGGAACTAAGAGAGTTTGGTTACCAGTCTCACCGCCGATACCACATTCTAAGATACACTCAAACAGGCTGTGACTGTAAACTTGGGTTCCGACTGGATCTGTGCCCTTCTCTTCACTGTTCAGCTACATTTACTATTATTCAGCTGAATAGGTGGAGACGTCACCAAGGCCAAGACCACCTCGCCACCCATCATGGGGGCATTATCAAGGACACATTTGTGGCCATTCAGCTTCATAGGCTTCAGGCCATTAGGGAGTAGAGCAGAGCAAGAGGATGTGATGACGTCACTGCAACCTCCTGGACCAGTTCTCGTGTGTTTACATCATTGCGTAAGACCTGGCACAGGAGCAAGGATGTCATATGTACTGCCTGTGCCGGGAGCCGGCAACACAAGCCACAGATCGGAAAAGGTCTGCCGCCTGCAGATGGCGGCGGGGGAACTGAGTGAGGTTAGTGTTTTGTTTTATTCTTTTTAACCCTTTCAACCCCGGGCCAGTTTTCACCTTCCTGCCCAGGCCATTTTTTTTGCAAATATGACGTGTCACTTTATGTGGTAATAACTTTGGAACACTTTTACTAATCCAAGCCATTCTGAGACTGTTTTCTCATGACACATTGTACTTCATGACTGGTAAATTTGAGTCAATATATTTTTCCTTTATTTTTTTTAAAAAATCCCAAATTTACCAAAAATTTGGAAAAATTCTCAATTTTCGAAATTTGAATTTCTCTACTTTTAAGACAGATAGTAATACCTCATAAATTTGTTATCAGTCATCATTCCCCATATGTCTACTTTATGTTGGCATCATTTTATAAATGTCATTTTACTTTTTAAGGATGTTAGAAAGCTTAGAAGTTTAGAAGCCATTTTTCAAATTTTCAACAAAATTTCCAAAACTGATGTTACAAACTTTGTTAACCCTTTAGGTGTTCTACAAGAATTAAAGGAAATGGAGGCGAAATTTCAAAATTTCATTTTTTTGCAGATTTTTCATGTTAATCAATTTTTTCTTGCAACACAGCAAGGGTTAACAGCAAACTAAACCTCAATAAACATTACTCTGATTCTGAGGTTTACAGAAATACCCCATATGTGGTGGTAAACTTCTCTATGGGCACGTGGCAGTGGTCAGAAGGAAAGGAGCACCATACAGATTTTGGAGGCAGATTTTGCTAGAATGGTTTTTAGGCAACATTTTGTAATTGAGAGACCCTGACGTACCCCTAGAGCGGAAACCATCAAAAAGTGACCCCATTTTGGAAACTACTCCCTTCAAAGAATATATTAAGGGGGGTACTGACCACTTTGACCCCATAAGCGTTTTACGGAATTTGGAAACACTTGGCTGTGAAAATGAAAAGTTTCATTTCTTCCAATAAAATGTTGCTTTAGCCCCACATTTTTCATTTTCACAAGAGGTAACATGAGAAAAAGCACCCAATAGTTTATTACCTATTTTCTCCTGAATACAGTAACAGCCCATGTGTGGTGGTAAACTGCTGTGGGGGCACATGGCAGGACTCAGAATGGAAGGAGCGCCATATGGATTTTGCAGCACAGATTTTGATGGATTGGTTTGCGGGTGCCATTGTTTTTTATTTTTTGAGTTATTGTCTTATGTGTGGTCTTATTTTTTGCGGGATGAGGTGACCGTTTCATTAGTACCATTTAGGGGTACATAACACTTTTTGATCGCTTGGTGTTATACTTTTTGTGAGGCAAGGTGACAAAAAATGGCTGTTTTGGCATAGTTTTTTAAAAAAATTTTTTACAGCATTTACCTGAAGGGGCAAATAATGTGATATTTTTATAGAGCAGGTTGTTACGGACATGGCGATACCCAATATGTCTATTATTTTTATTTTTGTTAAGATGCATTTTTGAACAGAATTAAATCTTGTTTTTGTGCTGCTATTTTCAGAGAGCCATATTTTTTTTATTTTTTGGGTGATTGTCTTAGGAAGGGTCTCATTTTTTGCGGGACGAGATGACGGTTTGATTGGTATGATTTTGGGGTACATCCGCTTTTTTGATCGCATGGTATTACACTTTTTGTGCGGCAAGAGGAAAAAAAATGGCTGTTTTGGCACTGGCGGGGTGGATCATGTGATATTTTTATAGAGCCAGTCGACACGGACGCGGCGATACCTAATATGTCTATTTCTTTTTTTCCCTATGTTTTATCATTTTTTTTACTTTATTTTGTGAAAAGGACACTTTTTTTTAACTTGAAACTTTTTTTGTCAAACTTTATTTTTTTAACTTTTTTTAAACTTTTTTTTTTACACTTTATAACTTTAGGGGGTCTGATCCCCTTTACAATGCATTACAATACGGTACTTCTGTATTGTAATGCATTGGCTGTAAGTGTATTACACACAGTAATACACTTACAGCCCCCTGAATCTCACAGGCTTCTGTAGATGGCAGCCGTATGCCTAAAGAAGGCATCGGGCTGCCATCCAAGCCATCGGGTCCCCGTAACAGCAGCGCGGGGACTCGATGGCATCCCCTTCTGGCACCAAATATCACATGTGCCGCAGTCAGCACTGACTGTGGAACATCGAGGGTTAATGTGCCGGCATCAGTGTTTTCACCGATGCCGGCTCATACAACAGGGGTCCGGCTACTGGGCACAACCGGCCCCCCGCAGCTGATCTACATATTGCTACAGCGCACTGATCGGGCGGGTGCAGGAGCTGCGCCTGCCTGATCAGCGCGCCGTAGCAATACGGCGCTGGGCGGGAAGTCACTTCCCGCAGCACCGTACATGTACGGCGCTGTTTGGGAAGGGGTTAAACTGAGCAGTGGCCTACTGGCACTACGGGGGAGAAGGAGAGCACTATATACTGCCACTAATGGGGGAAGGAGAGCATTATATACTGGCACTAAGGGGGGGAGGAGAGCATTATATACTGCCACTAATGGGGGAAGGAGAGCATGATTTACTGGCACTAAGGGGGGAAGGAGAGCATTATATACTGGCACTAAGGGGGGAAGGAGAACATTATATATTGGCACTAAGGGGGGAAGGAGAGCATTATATACTGGCACTAAGGGGAGAAGGAGAGCATCATATACTGGCACTAAGGGGGGAAGGAGAGCATTATATGCTGGCACTAAGGGGGGAAGGAGAGCATTATATACTGGCACTAAGGGGGGAAGTAGAGCATTATATACTGGCACTAAGGGGGGAAGGAGAGCATTATATACTGGCACTAAGGGGGGAAGGAGAGCATCATATACTGGCACTAAGGGGGGAAGGAGAGCATTATATACTGGCACTAAGGGGGGAAGGAGAGCATTATATACTGGCACTAAGGGGGGAAAGAGAGCATTATATACTGGCACTAAGGGGGGAAAGAGAGCATTATATACTTACACTAAGGGGGGAAAGAGAGCATTATATACTGGCACTAAGGGGGGGCACAAAGGAGCATATTATTCTGGCACTAAGGGGGAAAGGAGAGCGTTATATACTAGCACTAAGAGGGGGCACATAGGAGCAAATTATACGGGCACTAAGTGGTAGGAAGGAGAGTATTCTATACTAGCACTAAGAGGGGGCACATTGGAGCATATTATACTGGCACTACGGAGGGAAGTGCCAGTACATAATGCTTCCTCCCTTAGTATTAGTGGGAGGGGAGAGCATTATGTACTGGCACTAAGGGAGGGAGCATTATGTACAGGCACTAAGTGGAGGAGCATTATGTAATGGCACTAAGGGGGAGAGAGCATTATATACTAGCACTATGGGAGAAGATTATAAGCTGGTACTATGGGGAGATATATATATCTATATTTCCTGGATGTCCAACGGCACAGCTTTCTTATCGTGCTGCCAACGGACTACAGGAAATGAAAATTTAGGTGAGTAAATTTATATATATATATATATATATATATATATATATATTTATATATATATATACATAGTGCCCAATAATAATAATGATGCCCCTTTAATATCCCTAGTAGAATTAATATAACCATAATGCCAATATATAAACCAATATTTATAATGCACTTCCTGCATTGCCCCTGTAACTCTAATGCCCCCTTGTAGTTATAACGCCCATGTAGTGCCAGTATATTATTATCCTCCAGCCCCCATAGTAGGTATATATGTAAATATATGTAAATATATATATATATATATATATATATATATATATATATATATATATCCTCGTAGTGCAACTATGGGGGCTGAAGAATCATAATATACTGGCACTACAGGGGCATTATAACTGCAAGGGGGCATTATGGTTATATTAATACTACTAAGGATATTAACGGGGCATCATTATTATTATTGGGCACAATATGTAGGCATTGCTACTAATGGGGCATTCCTGGGGAGTCTTATCACTGTTGGGAGCACTATTGCTGATGAGGGCAGTGTGGGAGCACTATTACTATGGGGGGCGCTATCTGTATGGCACTGCTATTTCGGAGAGTATTGTGGACATGGAAGAGTACAGCGGGTGGAGTATTAGGAGTAGCAGAAGGGTGACAGTGGCCTGTATAAATCTGGGAGCTGATTTGCAAAAAGAAAATGGTCTCCCATGTGCCACATAGTAATATTTGTGTCTTCTTATGTGGCAGAGGGGGCTGCATACAACTGACCAAAGACATCTGCCTGTGATGGTCTGGACCACATGGAGAAGAAAAGGAAAGTGAACCTGTAAGTCACTGGGATCTGCCCCTGAATGCTTCTTTTAAATGTGTTTTAATCTATTTATTAGTAAGTAGGGTCACCTTTTACTTGCTCTGCCTAGGGCACCAAACTACCTCATCCCAGCCTGAAAGTCACACACCCAGTCGGGACAATACGGAAGAGCCCACAGCCTATGTGACTGCATTGCAGATGGCGGCATCAGTGGAGTACTAAGCATACTAACTTTCTTTCACAGGGTAGAAGAAAGGATGGGTTTTGTAAAAAGCCCAGAGAAGCACTTTATGACAAATGATGTAAAACAGAAAGATCAGTATGAGCAGTAAATATTGGAGCAGTTCATAGATAAGGAATGTTTTATTGCCATCTGATTGTGTTCTGATTAATGGTTGCAAAGCCCCCAATAGGTCTGAGGGGAACATTTCTTAAAAACATTATTACCACAAAAGATATTTATCACTTATCCACAGGATTGGTGATAATAAAGGTGGTCCAGTGAACAGGTATACATTTTCTCTGGTTGCAGGAAAATGCAGACAAGCTTCAGACAACAGACTATTTAGAGGTATGTGGGAACTCTGAGATGAAAGGAAGAGTGGTTGGGATGGTTACAGTTCCTCTCTTATGTCTACTAGGCTACAGGAAATATATATTTCTTCCAGTTAAAGCTGAATGAAATATAAGGAATCCAGGAAATCTGAGTATTCCTGGCAAAGAGTAGTTTTCCAAGGGCTTTTAGTATGTCCTGCTTTCAGGCCTGGATTTTTATGGAATGGTAGGCAGGTTGACAGTGGGGCCTGTTATTCCCTTCCTGTCCAGTACAAGTTTTCTCTGTAGTCTAGCTCATTATTGGGATATTTAGGTGCAAGGTGTGCACTAGAGAAAAAGAGAATGGAGAGAATGTTAGGTTGCTGCCTGACCTGTGCCTCATATTGGATGGCTCATACTCTGCCTGCCCAGACATTGGCCTGTCCCTATGATTCTGCCTGATTCCTCAGTGCTCTACATAAGTATCTCTGACCCCAACATGTTAGCCGTCAAACACATACAGATGAGTCCAGGAGGTGCCGCCTGCTGTTTCCCCCACAGCAAAGTCCAGATCCTTAAACAGGGGTTAAAGGGTGAATAACCAGGGATTGCCAGGATAACACCCTTAGGAATAGTCCAAAGCTAAATCTGTTGGTTGATACAGTGGTTTTACACCCACTGCTATAACACTATCCTATACTAACCATTTTTCCAATTTAGACCATCATGGATACTGACAATAACACATTTACTCCATAATCCACCAGGCATAGAGACACCACATGCAGGAATTAACCCCCTCATTCTCACAAACCAACAGGAATACAGACATTAATCTCGCAAGGAAGCAGGAGTCCAAGCTGGAAAGTTGGAAGTTAAAATTCAAGTATGTTATGACTGAAATTTTCTGTAAACTCCCATAACTGTATAAAAAAACAATGCGGTTACGATTTTGTCATGTGATTACACTGACCAATAGCTGTAGCTCTGTACACAAATATTTTTAGAAATTGCAGTTGGGGACACCTCTGGAGGCCATATTTCCTCCTGAATTATTTTTATTTTGCAGGAAGCAAAGTAGTTTATATACCTTGTATATGATTAAATGGATTTGTTAATAGTTCACAATGTGATATTTCTGAATGAATTTGGAAATCTTTACTGTTCAGTAATCTTTTTTTATCTAAATTAAGAAAAATATTCACAAAATCCTATTCCTTTTATGGACAAAGTAAATTACATATTCCCCAAGGACTTGGGATGGGGACAAGGCTAGTGACCCACATCCACTCTAATCCCGACCATGCATTATTAATGCACATCAGGGCGGCAAGTGGCATGAAGCTGACAGAGCATATCCTACAGACGGGATGAATGTCATTACTAATTGCAAATCCGGAATCTAGGAAAACACACATAGACTTGACAGTACCATATTTAATCTGATTACTTTAACATATTGCTATCCTGTTATGGTAATACCTATAAAAGTTTATGACCCTACTGAGTAGACGGGACATCTCAGACTACATAGATCACAATGCATAAATTACAGCCCGTGATTAAATATCCTTTAAAAAGAATAATTGTCATTGTTTATTTCAGTACAAAAGCAATTTTAACTTCTGTTTAGTGCTGTTTCTCAGCGTTATTGTATTTCTATTTCCTATAACAATATCTAATAATAAAAACTATGTAACCAGTACTGACCGCCTGTCAGTGTAAAACTGTACTATATTCTTCCTTACTTCCTATAGTGGCCACTAGAGGGAGTTTCACACATACAGTATATTCATCATGAAATTATGCATTTCCCATGATTTATACAGCACCAATATATTCTGGAGTTCTGTATACAAAATGTATACAGTAAAAATTTTACTTCCCACCTTCCAAAAGCCATCATCTATTTATTTTTCAATTCATACAGCAATATGAGGGCTTATTTTCTGTGGGACAAGTTGCATTTCATAATGGTATCATTAATATTCCATATGATGTATTGGTAAGTAGGAAAAAAAGGTTTGAAACAGAAAAATATGCAAGTGTACCATTGTATGTCTGGGTTTTTACTGCATTCACTCTGAGGTAAAAATTACACATCACCTTTATTCTGCAGGGCAGTACAATAACAGCAATACCAAATTGATATATGGGATGTTTAAATACTTAAAAAAAAAAGAAAAAAGTTTGAAAACAAAATGTTTGTCTTTGTATCACCACATGCTGACAACCAAAACTTTTTTATATTTCTTTTTTTGTCTATGTGACTGTGTAAGGACTAAGGATGAGTGGACTTGTGTTTTCAAGTTCGGCGTACAAGGTTCGGGTTATCTAAGAATTCCATTATGGATTCCGCTATCACGGACCATAAGTTATTGTTCATGGGTCACTATAATGTGATAGGTTATAGGTTGACCACCGTTGCTATATGTAGTAGCTTATGAACATGGCCAGGCAAGAAAACCTTTGGATTTTAAGGAAAACTGTGACATCAGGAATGAGAATCGACATTATATTGTACCTCTTATGGTGCCAAAATGGCCTCCACTGATTTCAGGGAATGCAGGCTCCACATGCATGCCGAGCCAACACAATATGACACCTCCTTGGTGCCACACTGACCTCTATTACGCTCAGGGAATGCAGGTTCCATATAACGCTGAGCCCACTCTGTATTCCACCTCTCCTGGTGCCAGTTGGTCTCCAATGCATATAGGGAGAGCAAGACACAGCTTTATGCTAGCACTAATTAAAATCAGCCTGTAAGGCAAACAGGTTAGTTAGGAGTGCACGACCGAAATGGTGGTGGAGTCAGCCACGCCTCCACCTAAACTGCAAGAAAAACTGGGGGTCAGTCAGCACATCCAAGTATGCAGGTGCACTTCACATTGGTGTGGCTGCAAAATAGAAGGGTAAAACATAAAAAATGCAACAGCACTCTGCGAACACAGACAATAAATTGAGTACATATAATACTGCCATACTCACTATCCACACGATACTAGCACTACATTGTAAATGTGAGATTCTTGGCAAATAATTTTGTACAAAAATTATATGTGCCCGTCTGCCCTACATCAAGGCGATCTCTTTAAGACGGGAACCTAACACTAAACGCCATAGTCACTAAGTGCCATAGCAGCCTCCATTAACTACAGAGGATGCAGGCTTCACATGCATGTTAAGCCGACATTATATTGTACCTCTTATGGTGCCAAAATGGCCTCCACTGATTTCAGGGAATGCAGGCTCCACATGCATGCCGAGCCCACACAATATGACACCTCCTTGGTGCCACACTGACCTCTATTACGCTCAGGGAATGCAGGTTCCATATAATGCTGAGCCCACTCTGTATTCCACCTCTCCTGGTGCCAGTTGGTCTCCAATGCATATAGGGAGAGGTCAGTGTGGCACCAAGGAGGTGTCATATTGTGTAGGAATATGATAATGATTTACCATACCTTGGTGTATGAAGTTCCCCGCAGATCCAGAATCCAAGAAAACGGATATGGAGACTTTGGTACCTCCAAGAAACAGGATGACAGGTATTTGGAGAGTTGAACAGTTTTCGCCTAGAGCCACCTCCCCCAATGACCCTAAGCGCTGGAGTTTCCCGACTTCTGGGGACAGCTGCGGACACGGTGACCTGGACCACCGCAGTAGAGACAGAGTCCAGAAGACATTCAATGGCGACGTTCCTCATCCGAGAGCCGAGTGGAATTTACCTGCATCAGTTCAGGATCCGGAAAGGAGGAGGTTAACGAAGGCTAAGACGTATTAGACCTAGACATTCGTTGTGGAAGTCTTTTCTCCCGACTGACCTCACGAGCCCGCTCATAAAACAGTATATCAATTTTTATTGCCAGAGAGACCAGAGACTCAAGGGAAGTGGGCACATCGCTTCCAGCGAGTTCGTCCTTAATACGTCCGGACAGACCCTCCCAAAAGGCCGCTACCAAGGCCTTCTCATTCCATGATACTTCAGTTGCTAAGGTGCGGAACTGGATCGCATACTAACCCACAGACCGGCTCCCCTGACGGACGTGCAGCAGAGAGGAGGCTGCAGAAGAAGCTCGACCTGGCTCTTCAAACACCGGCTTGAAAGAGTCCATAAATAGAGCCACATTACTGGTGATGGATCCAGATCTCTCCCATATTGGATTTGCCAAGGCCAGGGCCTCTCCCTCGAGATGAGAGATGATGAACGCCACTTTAGCTCGATCAGATTGAAAGTGGTGAGGAAGCAGCTCAAAGTGAATTGTACACTGATTAAGAAACCCACGACAGGTTTTCGGGTTGCCACTGTAACGGGGCAGAGCAGATATACGAGGTCCAGAAGAAACTCATTGCACTGCAGCTGCAGCAGGGACAGCAGGAGCTGTAGGAGCCTGTTCAGACTGTGTTGTGGAGAGCGAATCCAGACGAGCAGGTATATGCAGCAAGTAATTCACCACTTGTTTCTGGGTGATACACCGTTGTTCAAGTTCCTGCAGTATTTCAGACATTCCAGGTTTAAAGCCAGCGGGATCCATGGCCCAAGCGTACTGTCATGACCAGAGGATGTGGATCCTCTGGGTCAGCTGATAGTGGACTAGGAATTAGCCCAATATTGCTGACTTCTGACTCCCAGAGTCAGGACACTGGTGTTTAAACCAGCCATCCAGAAACCAGATAACTGCAGGAGTGTGTACAGAGTCCAACAGAGGCAAAGTAACGAAACTGATGATCTTTACTGTCAGAAGGTAAACAAAAGTCACTTGAAACAAAGGCAAAACAGAGTTCAGAGTAATACGATATACAGGTTCAGGTGGGCTCGTAGTCAGGCAGTGCAAGGTCAGAAATCCAGGCAAACTTACAGGTGACAGCAAGCAGAGTTGTAGTCAGGCAATGCAGGGATAAATAGTGCAGGCAAACTTACAGGTGACAGCAAGCAGAGTTGTAGTCAGGCAATGCAGGGATCAATAGTCCAGGCAAACTTACAGGTGACAGCAAGCAGAGTTGTAGTCAGGCAATGCAGGGATCAATAGTCCAGGTAATCCATGTAGCAGGCAGAATTGTAGACAGGCAGGAATGGTCAGGGTAAATTGGCAAAGTTCAGTACTCAGCAGATCAGAGCAGCAGGAAGCTTCAGCAGAGGTTAACAGGTATGACAACCATGCTTGGGCACTTCATGGTTAGTGAAGCTGCCCTAAATACCAGTAACCCCGCCTCCTAGTGGAGACAGTAATCAGGAGGCGTGAATAACAAAGGGACAGGTGCACATGCGTGCGCTATAGCACATAAGTGGAGACCTGGCTGTGAGGGCGGATGCGGTGGTATGCTGACGGGTGCTTGCTCCTTCTGCGAGGTAGGCAAGAGCTGGGACCCATGGTGCTGCAGTCTGAAGACAGCGGTCTGCCACACTGTGGTGATGTCACAGACCCAATGCTGCCAGCCACACACATACAGCTCTCTTCGTTCACTTGTATAGGAGTTGCGAAAGTAGTCGAGCATGCTAGCTCACCTATTTGCAGAACTCCCATAGAAGTCAATGAAGAAAACCGTGCAGACACAGCCACCTCTCCATTCACAGTGGATGACAGTAGGACCCGCACCTGTCAGACATTTATGGCCTATCCTATAGATACAGTAGGGGGAAAAAAAGTATTTAGTCAGCCACCAATTGTGCAAGTTTTCCCACTTAAAAACATGAGAGAGGTCTGTAATTGACATCATTGGTAGACCTCAACTATGAGAGACAAAATGAGAAAACAAATCCAGAAAATCATATTGTCTGATTTTTAAAGAATTTCTTTGCAAATTATGGTGGAAAATAAGTATTTGGTAACCTACAAACAAGCAAGATTTCTGGCTCTTATAGACCTGTAACTTCTTCTTTAGGAGGCTCCTCTGTCCTTCACTCATTACCTGTAGAGCAGTCGAAGGACACCAGAAACAAAATTGTAGACCTGCACCAGGCTGGGAAGACTGAATCTGCAATAGGCAAGCAGCTTGGGGTGAAGAAATCAACTGTGGGAGCAATAATTAGAAAATGGAAGACATACAAGACCACTGGTAATCTCCCTTGATCAGGGGCTTCACGCAAGATCTCACCCCGTGGAGTCAAAATGATCACAAGAACTGTGAGCAAAAGTCCCAGAACCACACGGGGGGGACCTAGTAAATGACCTGCAGAAAGCTGGGACCAACTTAACAAAGGCTACCGTCAGTAACACACTACGCCGCCAGGGACTCAGATCCTGCAGTGCTAGACGTATCCCCCTGCTTAAGCTAGTACATATCAGGGCCCGTCTGAAGTTTGCTAGAGAGCATATGGATGTTCCAGAAGAGTATTGGGAGAATGTCATATGGTCAGATGAAACCAAAGTAGAACTGTTTGGTAGAAACACAACTCGTCGTGTTTGCAGGAGAGTGAATGCTGAGTTGCATCCAAAGAACACCATACCTACTGTGAAGCATGGCGGTTGCAACATCATGCTTTGGGGCTATTTCTCTGCAAAGGGACCAGGACGACTGATCCATGTACATGAAAGAATGAATCGTGAGATTTTGAGTGCAAGCCTCCTTTCATCAGCAAGGGCATTGAAGATTACACGTGGCTGGGTCTTTCAGCATGACAATGATCCCAAGCACACTGCCAGGGCAATGAAGGACTGGCTTCTTAAGAAGCATTTCAAGGTCCTGGAGTGGCCTAGCCAGTCTCCAGATTTCAACCCCATAGAAAACCTTTGGAGGGAGTTGAAAGTCCGTGTTGCCCAGCGACAGCCCCAAAACATCACTGCTCTAGAGGAGATCTGCATTGAGGAATGGGCCAACATACCAGCAACAGTGTGTGCCAACCTTGTAAAGACTTACAGAAAACATTTGACCTCTGTCATTGCCAGCAAAGGATATATAACAAAGTATTGAGATGAACTTTTGTTATTGACCAAATACTTATTTTCCACCATAATTTGCAAATAAATTCTTTAAAAATCAGACAATGTGATTTTCTGGATTTGTTTTCTCATTTTGTCTCTCATAGTTGAGGTCTACCTATGATGTAAAATACAGGCCTCTCTCATCTTTTTAAGTGGGAGAACTTGCACAATTGGCGGCTAAATACTAAATACTTTTTTTCCCCACTGTATGTGATAAATGTTCCTATGAGAATACCCCTGTACAGTCATGGCCAAAAGTTTTGAGAATGATACAAATATTAATTTTTACAAAGTCTACTGCTTCAGTTTTTATAATGGCAATTTGCATATACTCCAGAATGTTATAAAGAGTGATCAGCTTAACAGCAATTACTTGCAAAGTCAATATTTGCCTAGAAAATGAACTTTATCCCCCAAAACACATTTCAACATCATTGCAGCCCTGCCTTAAAAGGACCAGCTAACATCGTTTCAGTGATTGATCTCCAGCCCTGTCCTCATCAACACCCACACCTGTGTTAATGGAGCAATCTGTCATGTTTAAGTAAGAATGACACCACTGGACATTTTAAAAGGAGGCTGGTGCTTGGCATCATTGTTTCTCTTCTGTTAACCATGGTTATCTCTAAAGAAACACGTGCAGTCATCATTGCACTGCACAAAAATGGCCTAACAGGGAAGAGTATCGCAGCTAGAAAGATTGCACCTCAGTCAACAATCTATCGCATCATCAAGAACTTCAAGGAGAGAGGTTCCATTGTTGCCAAAAAGGCTCCAGGGCGCCCAAGAAAGACCAGCAAGCACCAGGACCGTCTCTTAAAAGTGTTTCAGCTGCGGGATCGGGCTACCAGCAGTGCAGAGCTTGCTCAGGAATGGCAGCAGGCAGGTATGAGTGCATCTGCACGCACTGTGAGGCGGAGACTCTTGGAGCAAGGCCTGGTCTCAAGGAGGGCAGCAAAGAAGCCACTTCTCTCCAGAAAAAACATCAGGGACAGACTGATATTCTGCAAAAGGTACAGGGAGTGGACTGCTGAGGACTGGGGTAAAGTCATTTTCTCTGATGAATCCCCTTTTCGATTGTTTGGGACATCTGGAAAACAGCTTATTCGGAGAAGACGAGGTGACCGCTACCACCAGTCTTGTCTCATGCCAACTGTAAAGCATCCTGAAACCATTCATGTGTGGGGTTGCTTCTCAGCCAAGGGAATCGGCTCTCTCACAGTCTTGCCTAAAAACACAACCATGAATAAAGAATGGTACCAGAATGTCCTCCGAGAGCAACTTCTCCCAACCGTCCAAGAGCAGTTTGGCGATCAACAATGCCTTTTCCAGCATGATGGAGCACCTTGCCATAAAGCAAAGGTGATAACTAAATGGCTCAGGGAACAAAACATAGAGATTTTGGGTCCATGGCCTGGAAACTCCCCAGATCTTAATCCCATTGAGAACTTGTGGTCAATCATCAAGAGACGGGTGGACAAACAAAAACCTACAAATTCTGACAAAATGCAAGCATTGATTGTGCAAGAATGGACTGCTATCAGTCAGGATTTGGTCCAGAAGTTGATTGAGAGCATGCCAGGGAGAATTGCAGAGGTCCTGAAGAAGAAGGGTCAACACTGCAAATATTGACTTGCTGCATTAACTCATTCTAACTGTCAATATAAGCTTTTGTTACTCATAATATGATTGCAATTATATTTCTGTATGTGATAAAAACATCTGACAAACACACATAAAAACCAGAGGGCAGCAGATCACGTGAAAATATAATATTTGTGTCATTCTCAAAACTTTTGGCCATGACTGTACATTTTTGTTCCTTTGGGGATTCACAAGGATCGCCAATTGTTTCCACATTCCAACACATACTGATAGGTCCACTAGTACTGTATGTGAGCAAGACATGGCAATGAGATAGTGAGCCATAGGAACTGATGCAAGTCATTACAGCCTTTGTATAGTGCTGGAAATGTCACTTAAAAAAACACACACAAAGAATCAATAAATCACCATGTACATGTCATCCAGTGGTCACCTACCTGCCCTCTCTCCTCCGTGCCGCTTTTCAATAGTAATGATTCTTTCATTGTCAATGTTTAGAGGAAACGAATTTTACTTAAAGTGGTTGTCTCACTTCAGCATTTATCATATAGACATAGTTCATACAAGGCACTTACTAATATATTGTGATTGTCCATATTGCTTCCTTTGATGGCTTGATTCATTTGTTTCCATCACATTATAAACTTCTCGTATCCAGGGGTTATGACCACCCTGTAAATCCAGCAGCTGAGACCGTACTTGCACACTATAGGAAAAAGTGGCAGTGAAAAAGAGCCCATGCGTACTCCTGAGGTCTCAGCCACCAGAGAGGCCGGCGCCATTTCCTATAGTGTGCAAGCACGACCACCACTGCTGGATTGTAGGATGGTCGTAACCCCTGGGTATGAGAAGTTTATAATTTGATGGTAAAATGAATCAAGCCATCAAAGTAAGCAATATGGACAATCACAATACATTAGCCATTTCCTGGTTAGACAACCCTTTTAATGGTCAATCTACAAAAGACATATTCTGCTTAAAAGTTATTTTTTTTGGTACTGGGTGGACTTTTTTTGCCTGAGATGGGAAGAGGGAAAGACATTTGGTGCCAAGTGATCAGTTAATCATCTAATAATTATAATCTATCTTAAGTGTTTCATGGCATACAAGTCTTGATTATCTGTACTGATGAGAACATCTTCAGATTCAATTATTTCTTCACATATTTGTACATGGAAAAGATTTAAATGTTGAATTTTTGATTTGTTTTTTTTTAACTAAACTACAAAAATAAAAAGGTCAAAGATAAATAATAGTGCATTTTGGTCTGTCAGAGGTCTAGCAGTTCCCATACTACTTGGCTGGGGACTCACAGTTGCTTCTTCATAGTTGACTGCTGGGGCCTCATAGGCAGCAGGTACCATAGGTTTTAGTATTTGTGCCTTGTCTTAATTGAAAGGTATATTTGATACAGTGCCAACAGGATGGGCCATTAAGCAGTATCTCTCATCTTCTTTTACTTAGAGTAATTTCTTTATTT
Source organism: Rhinella marina (assembly GCA_900303285.1). Taxonomy (NCBI): domain Eukaryota; kingdom Metazoa; phylum Chordata; class Amphibia; order Anura; family Bufonidae; genus Rhinella; species Rhinella marina. The sequence goes on along the minus strand of ONZH01009077.1, from coordinate 38,477 downwards.
AGTAGACAACTTCAGCCTTTAAAAACTAAAAGTATACATGCAGGGAAAGAATCAGGCCTGAACAAAAAACAGCTGAATAGTACTTGAATTTGTATCATGTAAAAAATGTGAAAAAGTATACATTATTATCAAGTATCATTCATGTTTATTACTTCATTAGACGTTGATTACATGTCCTTTCTATACACCAAAGGGATCACCATGTAGGAATGCATTGTATGCTGCCTAGTTCTGTAGGTCTCAAAAAGTCTAATGTCACAGAGGATAACCCAAGAGATCTTTTTGACACAAAGGCCAAACTTATGAAGATAAGAAGATGGTGAGCTTTTATACAAGCAGTGATAGGCAGGAAAGCAATCATTTGTTTAAAACCAGGGTGTGTAATATATGGCATAAAACACCTTGACTAAAAGACTCCAGTAGAAGAATGATTGTTTTGTGTGATTCCTAGAATTTACAAGGGGTACCTTATCTCACATGGTTAAACACATTATCCGGGTTGAGGCCCCTTTACACTCTCTGAGCAGATAATCGCTAACAAGTGTTTGTAGGAACACTCATTAGCGATGATCTGCTGGTGTAACTGTGCCGCTAATTACCTGATGAACAAGCAAAACACTCATTTACCAAGTAATAACATAGTTCATTCAGACACCTAAATCATTGTTTCCTGGCAGCAGATTGTACCGTCTAAACAAGCCTCTGCTGCCGGCAAACAACGAGTCTGAGGAAGATCGATGGCATTAGGGATCGCTCCTCCCCATACTGTGCAGGAGATCGCTGCATCTAAATGCAGCTTTCTAATCTACTGACGCGTAGGCGATTGTCGGGAAGGAACACTTTCTTTCCGACAATCCTCTGCTCAGTTGAGCAGTGTAAAGGGATCTTTAGTCAAAAATGTGGCCAAAGGTAGGGACTGTGATAACATAAGAAATAAATAAAAATAGTCACCAATTTGATCCCCACCGCCCCTAGGCCTCCTGCCAGTATTTATTTACTTGGCTGCAGCAGCGACGTGCCTAATATTACTAAGGCCAGTAACTGGCTGCAGTGGTCACATGTGTATACAAGTGATATATATCAAATGGTCAGGTGCCCGATGCCCTGAGGACGCCGGTTTGCCGGCGAAACATGTTGGGTGGCAGTGTACATGTCTGTGTGTGTTTTTAATCAGTAGTAGGCAGCTAACCCTTAAAAAGAATAAGAACAGATAGTAGATACTAAGTAGATAACATGTAGCTGAGCCAAGCACGCATAAAAGGACAAAGTGGCTACAGTGTTAGCAAATAGCTTACAAACATTGTGAAGGAGTAAACAGTGTTATCAAGTATAGGAAATACTGACTGAACTTAGGGTTTCTGCCTATTAACTACTGGAATTTTTAATTTATCTCATAAGGCTTCTGTTATAAAGGGAATGATTTAATGAGTATTAAAATAAAAGTTAAGTTTTAGAGTACAGCATGTGAAAAAAGATGATTTTTTTGGTCACATGACCATTTGATATATATCACTAATGAAGTGACGTCCCACACGTGCTGTGAGGCTGTGATTAAGTGTTATATGTGTATACAAGCACTTCATCACTGCGGTACAATAAACAGAGCTCTGCATAAAGGATCAGGGTGACAATGCTGGAAGCAGTGGAAGGCTAGACATGTGGTTATTGGGTTTTTTTTGTTATGCTATCACATTACTGCTTTTTCCCACATTTTTGTATAACTCTAGTAACACCTTTAAAATGGATTTATGTCACATTCCTTTATCGGCCATGGCGAGATAATAAGAGGGGTCAGAGTCGCACAGGCACCTTGTAAAGAAAAAGAAATGCTTTTTGATTTCAATGGTTGCCATGAAATACTTTGTCTCTCCTGGAGTGGTGCGGCTGTGAACATACAGATTCCTACACATACCCTTTAAAGGGAAATCGTCACCACTTCTCCATTGAAATACACAGTGTTAGAATTACTTGCTGCAAAAATCTACAGGGGCAAATGGAGAACATCTCTTTTCTGCCTTGATAAAAGGCAGTGAAAGATGTAGTGTGCAGATCGTTTGCTTGCTGATGGACTAGCATTAGTAGTCTGGTGAACTGCATTAGAGCATTCAGCACATTCTGAGAGGTTTACTAAGGCTGGTATTACACCAGCAGATGTGGCTGATTGTCAGGAAGGAAACATTTCTTACTGATAATTGTTTGCCTATCAGCGGAGGAGACCACAGCTATTACATGCAGTGATCTCCTCCACAGTATGGGGAGCAGTCATCACTAATGCCTTCGCTCGTCCTCATACTGAATCATTGTTTGCCAGCAGAAGAGTGTCATTAGACAGCATGCTCTGTCGCCGGCAAACAATGATTTTTTTTTAAGCCTGCTTAAAAATTGTGATTGCCCTATGAATGATCGTTTGCTCATTCATTGGGTAATTGGCGGCACTATTATACACATAGATCATTGCTAATGAGCATGCCTACGAACACTAGTTAGCGATGATCTACACGATTATCTGCTGATGTAATAAAACCTTCAGATTGGCATTTCCTACTCCAGTAAGATGCTCCAGTCTTATTAACAAGCACAGTAGTAGTTCTTAACATTGATGGACTTGTACCATCAATGTGATAGGCGCATTGTTTAGATGACCTGGAATTTTTCCCAAAGTTTATTTCATAGAAGAAAGTAATTGGACCTTTTCATGTTTACGTCCCTGTGCTAGGAAATATTTGATTGTAAGGTCTGGGCCAGATTTCAATGAATAAGCTGAGTACTCGTCAATAACCCTGTGCTAGAATTTTCTAAAATGTCATGGTATCAGCAGAATTGTGAATTCTAATAAACAAAAAGAGAGTATGCGCGCCACATGTGCGGTCTCAGTAGGAAAGGTAAAGGATAAGGAACAATAAAGTCTGCTTACCCTTTGTAGTTGTGTAAAGCCACAACTACTGTAGAGAGATCGGCTGGTTATTATCAAACCGACCAGCTAAACGGATGGTAATTCCTCCACTGCAGCCGTGATCCACATATACACACTGAAGAAAATCCTCCGGTGTAAGTAGAATAGTATAAGAAGTAGCGAAAATCAGATCACTTGTAGTGGCGCTGTGTCAGGACTTCTCAACACCAGGGTATTAGATGAAGAGGTAGACGTTTATTGCAGTAATGTCAACGCGTTTCAGGGGATTCAGTCCTCCTTCAGGAAAATATGGATATTGTCCTGAAGAAGGGGGACTGAATCCCCTGAAACGCGTTGACATTACTGCAATAAACGTCTACCTCTTCATCTAATTTCCTGGTGTTGAGAAGTCCTGACACAGCGCCACTACAAGCGAATTCTAATAAACGAGAGAGTATTTGTAAATGAGATTGGGGATGATGCAACCATTGTTACCTTATTAAAAAATAAAGGATGCATTCTTTATTGCTATTATTGCATTTTTTTTTGCTACACTAGCAAAATGCTGTTAGTTCATTTTCTTATAATAGTGTTGTGATAGTGAATATGGTAAAGAAATGAATTTATCTTCCATCAGGATAATTGACAGCTTGATGCTCTTGGGAAAGTTAATACTTCATTATAAGAAAGAAATGCGTGTATCTCTGTGTGCAGCAGTAATGTTCCTTCCTCAGGATTTCACCTGCCAGAAGTTTTTCCTGTACTTTTAAGAACACATGATGCAGCATATAATATTTGTGGTCGCTGCATTTCATGTACATGCATTATATAAAGAATAACAAGATAAAAAAGAACATTACAGGATACTATAGAAACCTATAGACTATAGAAGACTGACAGCATGAAAAGACCCTCACGTAGTCCACGTAGTCTGCTGTAATATTATAGAATTTCATATTTATATTAGGGTAGACATGAGTATCCCAGGCATGTATAAATTCATGTACTCTAGATTTCCCTCCACATCTGAAGAAAGTTTCGGTGTAAAAATATTTCCTGACATTGGTTCTGATCTTCCCCCCAACAAACTCTTTGTATGCCATTAACATACTTAAAGGTTTTGATCATGTACCTTCTTTCCACGAGGCCGGTCTTAATATCCCCTGCGCTGCCAGAGGGGATAATATATGAAGAGGCCGCCTAAACAGAAGTCTATGGCAGCTCTGAACTGATGAAAATGTCGATAAATTTGTTGTGGCCACTGTCCATGCCATCTCCATACTACCCTTGCCACACCTCCTTTCAGAAAAGTGGCAAGGGTGACATAAAGACAGCACTTTCAACAATATTTTGTGACAATGACATCACATTCACAAGATTTACGGCTTTTTTACTCCAGAAATCAGGCACAGGAGTTGATAAACCCCCCTAAAAATCTTTAAGTCTATGCTTGAATGTTTGATACTTCAGACCCTCCACCATTTTTGTAGCCCGCTTTTGCACCTGTTCCATTTTATCTCTATCTTTTTATAGATGGGGTCTCCAGCCCTATGGACGCAGTATTCTAGATGTGGTCTCACTAGCTCATTATACAGCAGGATTACAATCTCTCTCTCCCTCTCACTCTCTCTCTTCCTACTGGTTATGATTGACTTTTAAAAAAGTAAACCTGGTATCTGTGAACACAAGAACAAGAAAGCTGGCCCCCATATAATGCGGCACATTATAACAGACAGTATCCACAACTTTCTCTTCTGTTAAATGTTGATTTTGTTTGTTTTACAGTTGTACAAAAATAAAAGATATCATTTAGCATATTTTATTTTTCCTAATAGGTGACCTTTACCTTTAATCTGGTCAACCATATTTATGACCTTATTTCACCTTTTGGAACGTAAAATTCTAAACCCCAAAATGTTTTTTGTTTGTTTGGTTTTTTTTGTAAAACACATGGGCCTTTCATATTTTTTTTAACTCTGAGTGGTTATTACACTGACGAGCAATGTTCTGAACTTTTTCAGGTTCCATATCTCACCATCCACTACAGCTTCGAACGTGAGACTACCATCATTTTATAGACAATCATCTTGGCTATCTCATACATAAATTTGACTTTCAACTATTCAGCATATGATTAGTTTCAGATTCTTGTTATGTAATGGCATTGTAACTGTTTTGCTCATGGTGGTGAAACAATCTTTTTCTTCTTATATATTACAAATTACAACCTGTTCTCACATTCCCTAATAGCTCAGTGTTTTATTAGATTGATTCTAAAGTGAAAGGTCACTGGTTCACATTGAGGAGCAACCATGAAGAAGATTTCCCAAGAAAAGAAATACAGCATCATCCAGCTCATTGATAGCGGTATCCCTGCCAAGAAAATTATTGAACTGCATCATGTGAGTGCCATGTCAGTTGGAAGAATACAAAATGAAGTCCATCCATCCATCCATTCCAAAGCCAAGAGGTGGACACCCAGGCAAAATATCAGCGTCAACAAGTCGGCTCATCACAAGGTTTATCAGTTCTGGTGCCACAAACAGCAGTGGAGGTGGCTCATATGCTTCGTAATAGTGAGATCACAGACGTCCATACAAACACTGTGTAACGCACATTACACAAGTCTGGAATGGTGGCCTGAGAAAAAGAGAAGAAGCCTTAACTTCAATATCATCATAAGAAGCGTCGGCTTAAGTTTGCAAAAAAGTACAAACAGTGAACAGTAGAAGATTGGAAATGGGTGATTTGGAGCAATGAGAAGAAAGTCAATAGACTGGGCTCTGATTGACCCCCACAATCCCCAGACCTCAACCCAATCAAACACTTGCGGGTAGAGTTGAAGAAAAAGCTGTTTTCGTACCCAAGTGAGTCGACCAGTATGCACCAACATTGGGAACATGTAGAAGAGACCTGGGAACACATTTTGGGTGAGACATGCTTGAATCTGATCGAGAGCATGCCCAGAAGGATTCAGACAGTGTTGAAAGCCAAAGTTGGATTTACAAAATACTAACAAAATATAAAAAAATAAAATTTAGAATTTTAGGAACAAAATGGTAACAATGCAATTACATGACAAGAATCTGCATAACTATTCATATGCTAAATAGTTGAAAGTGCAAAATGAGTTAGTCTCACATTCGAAACTGTAGGGGATGGTGAGATATGAAGTCTGAAAGTTAAGAGTTCAAAACATTACCCTGTTGCTGGTCATTTATTAAGTTTTTTTAATAAATAATATTAACCCCCCCCCCCAAATGAATCATATAATTCTCCAATGCACAATAATGTCCAATATATGTACATTATGTAACAAAACCGTTTTTTGAGTTACAAGGATCTCCCTTTTATAACTTTTAGACGTCACCTCTGTACATGGATGATAGTCAAGTAAAGAAAATATTTAGCAAAGGCATAAAAGTAGAATTGGCCATGGTAAAACAGCTGAAAATAGGTAGACAGGGTTAATTATCTTTAGCCTGGCATAACATATATTCTGAGTGACACTAACATATTAATGCCTGAGCACTTGACGCCCAATCAAAACCTGTTCATGTCAAGCAGAATATCTCTGCCAGAGTACTTCTCCTCTTAACAGTTGTGATTGAGGCAATTACAGGGTTAAATGGCAAAGATCTGCATTTCCAGTTTTCTTTTCACATATTTAATGTGGCAGTGTAACAGTCAATCATAGCCGCCTTTCCCAGATGGTGTACCTGTGCATCTTAATGGACCAAGGCTACATGCACACTAACCGGAAAAATGTCAGTGTGATGGCCACTCAAGTAACAGCTATTTTTACAAGCAATTGAAGTCTATGGGGCCATTCGCATGGCTGCTTTTTTAACAGTCAACAAGTAGCGGACGTCAAAAAACAGGACGGACCCCACTGAAATCAATGGGGACATTTTTAATGGCCATTTAGACAGGCGTGCACCCTTATAACGGCCATTAAAAATGCATACTCTATGTAACAAAAGGGGCCTTTCAGAGGTTAAAAAATACCTCATCCACTTGCATGCGATGGAATACTTGCACCACAGTGGAGGCACCAGGACCTACGTACCCAGCATCATGAGGTCACATACATGATGTCATGATGCTGGCAGGTCCTGGTATATATATATATATATATATATATATATATACTGTATATAGGACACAACTGAGGGCCAATACACACACATATATATATATATATATATATATATATATATATATATATACACAGTGCCTTGAGAAAGTATTCGGCCCCCTGGCACTGTATATATATATATATATATATATATGCACTGCAGGGTTTGGGGTTTAAACTAAACATCCAATGATGTTTTTAATGGCCATTTTTAACAGCCATGAAATATGGATGCAAAACACTCATAAAAAATGGATACATGGCAAGAAAGTGGATGCACACACTAATGCAACACAGTCACGAAAAACTGACAGTGTGTGCCTTAGCATTTGCATTTCTTAATTAAATTCATGGGACCATGTGATACAAAATTGTTTCAGACCAATAACCTAAACCATAGTGTCTAAAAGTATGTGAATGTAAAATGTTCGGAGAGCACACCCCCACTCCTGGGTGGTATAGTCAGCATAATGCTGCTTATTGAATTTCATAGCCTCCTGATGGAGCTGAAGGCGCTTATTCTTCCTATCGACCCAAATCATGCTAATTAATGAAATGTATGGGAAACCTCATTCTCCTGGGTATAAACTTTGGTTGGAATCTGCACCCTTCCCTGGGTGATTAACTGCCCCCCATTAATCCTTGACAGCACAGGGTGATCTTTGCCCTTCTTTTTTTATCTCAATGTTTCTCCTGCTTTTCCCAAATTGAATTTTATTTAATCAGACTGGACCAGTCATTGAAACAATTGGCTGGTGTGGTGGTTTTCTAGCCCCAAGAGGCTTATGGCTCTTTTATTAGTGATGGGTTATTAATTTCAGTGCCAGTGGCAGGTGCTGCTTCTACTTAATTAGCTGCTTAGATACATCTGAAAGCAAACAGCATGACGATATCTGTATCAGACAGACCCTCCCTGCCCCCGCTATTCTTTGTTAGCAGTCATTTATATTCTGATCCAAAAATCAAAGCAGTCAAAAAAAAAACTGGCCAGCTCCTGTAGGAACAGGGGTAAAGGGATATTTTAGCTAAATCTCAAACAAAAGTACATGGTGTATTTGTATGAAGATACCTTAAAGAATGGCTAAGATGCAATATATTTTAAAGACAGTATATATGTAAATATATATATATATATATTTTTTTTTTTTTTTTTTTTTTTTTTTTTTTTGCATTTCTTTGTGACCTTTTTTGTTATAGTAAAAGATAAGGCATACACTGGGGTGAATCCAACAGAAAACAAAATTAAAATTTAGCACAGTACATTACATGTCATATGTAGAGTCCCATGGTGCCTGTATAGCAGTACAACAAGACAGTATGGCTCTGTGAAAAAAAAGCTTCAGGACCCATAACAAGATAGTTTTATCTATCACAACTTTGAAAGGTTTATCTAGCTTTTATTTTTTCATATATTTTATTGTACAGTGGGGAAAAAAGTATTTAGTCAGCCACCAATTGTGCAAGTTCTCCCACTTAAAAAGATGAGAGAGGCCTGTAATTGACATCATAGTTAGACCTCAACTATGAGAGACAAAATGAGTAAACAAATCCAGAAAATCACATTGTCTGATTTTTAATGAATTTAATTTGCAAATTATGGTGGAAAATAAGTATTTGGTCAATAACAAAAGTTCATCTCAATACTTTGCTATATATCCTTTGTTGGCAATAACAGAGGTCAAACGTTTATTGTAAGTCTTCACAAGGTTGGCACACACTGTTGCTGGTATGTTAGCCCATTCCTCCATGCAGATCTCCTCTAGAGCAGTGATGTTTTGGGGCTGTCGCTGGGCAACACGGACTTTCAACTCCCTCCAAAGGTTTTCTGTGGGGTTGAGAACTGGAGACTGGCTAGGCCACTCCAGGACCTTGAAATGCTTCTTATGAAGCCACTCCTTTGTTGCCCTGGCGGTGTGCTTGGGATCATTGTCATGCTGAAAGACCCAGACACGTTTCATCTTTAATGCCCTTGCTGATGGAAGAAGGTTTGCACTCAAAATCTCACGATACATGGCCCCATTCATTCTTTCATGTACATTGATTAGTCATCCTGGTCCCTTAGCAGAGAAACAGCCCCAAAGCATGATGTTGCCACCCCCATGTTTCACAGTAGGTATGGTGTTCTTTGGATGCAACTCAGCATTCACTCTCCTCAAACATGACGAGTTGTGTTTCTACCAAATAGTTCTACTTTGGTTTCATCTGACCATATGACATTCTCCCAATACTCTTCTGGAACATCCAAATGCTCTCTAGCAAACAGATGGGCGTGGATATGTACTGGCTTAAGCAGGGGGACACGTCTGGCACTGCAAGATCTGAGTCCCTGGCGGCGTAGTGTGTTACTGACAGTAGCCTTTGTTACGTTGGTCCCAGCTTTCTGCAGGTCATTCACTAGGTCCCCCCGTGTGGTTCTGGGATTTTTGCTCACAGTTTTTGTGATCAATTTGACCAAGGGGTGAGATCTTGCGTGGAGCCCGATTATCAGTTGATTTCTTCACACCAAGCTGCTTGCCTATTGCAGATTCAGTCTTCCCAGCCTGGTGCAGGTCTACAATTTTGTTTCTAGTGTCCTTCGATTGCTCTTTGGTCTTCACCATAGTGGAGTTTGGGGTGTGACTGTTTGAGGTTGTGGACAGGTGTCTTTTATACTGATAACATGTTCAAACAGGTGCCATTACTACAGGTAATGAGTTGAGGACAGAGGAGCCTCTTAAAGAAGAAGTTACAGGTCTGTGAGAGACAGAAATCTTGCTTGTTTGTAAGTGACCAAATACTTATTTTCCACCATAATTTGCAAATAAATTCTTTAAAAATGTGTTTTCTCATTTTGTCTCTCATAGTTGAGGTCTACCTATGATGTCAATTACAGGCCTCTCTCATCTTTTTAAGTGGGAGAACTTGCACAATTGGTGGCTGACTAAATACTTTTTTCCCCACTGTATATGAACAGTCAGTTCTTGAAGTTGATGCACCAGAACAGAGTTCCTCAACTCCAGTCCTCAGGGCCCACCTCCCAGTCAGTTTTCAGGATTTCCTTAGTATTGAGCAGGTGCTATAATTACTGTCAATGTATCAGGACTTACCACAGGTATTCATTCTGTGGGATATTCTCAAATCATAATCAGTAGGTGGACCCTGAGGGTTGGAGTTGAGGAACACTGCATTAGAACTAGGAAAAATAGGCAGGCACAAGAACCTGAGCAACTTTGACAAGGGCAAAATTGTGATTGCTTTGACTGGATCAGAGCATCTCCAAAACAGCAGGTCTTGTCAAGTGTGCAGTTTACTTTCTATTGTTTATTGCTAGTCAATTACGGGTAGTCTGCTTGTGGATCCTGCCACCACTGTGTTCAGGCAGCATGGTGGCTTAGTGGTTAGCATTGTTGCCTTGCAGCACTGGGATCTTGGGTTTGGATCCAACCAGAGTCAATATCTGCATGGAGTTCGTATGACCTCCCTGTGTTTGCATGGGTTTCTTCCCACTTTTGGCTTCCTACAAATTGCGCTTGAGTGCCTATATGGTGGCCACAGATTTGCCAGCCACACAACTATCCCTGCGCTTTGAGTCGTGTTACAAATGCTTGTCATTGTTGTAGAGTAGAAAAAGTATTCTATTCAATACATGTTACATTTGGTTAAACGTGTTTAATGGGTTTTTGCTTTAATTGCACACAGGCTCACAAATATCAGTCTGTACCACTCTTGACTGCTTGCATGAAGTCCCACGTAGTGGAGAAGAAATGATCTGTATGCCTCTATTAACACACTTTCATATATTTTTTACTAGCTTCAGTAAAGAATCCCAGAAAAAATAACTTCTATAGTTGCTTCTGTAGTTACCAATTGTCACCAAGGAAATGTAATTACTCCTGGCTTGACAGCAAAGAAATCAGATTTGTTTAAAATTCTAGTACTAATAATCCTAGCAAAGGTGTAATGGAAAGTCCATGGTCATAAAATACCAATTAAATAACAATTTGACGACAGAAAATAGTATCCCGGCTCTGAGTCAATAATCTTTAATGTCTAATTTTGTAACTTGGGAGTCAGATCTCAGGGGTGTGCTAATCTGCCTCATCAGTGACCGTTCAGATACTAATTTGGCAGCTTGTCATATGTCACAGTTAATTAAGTCTTCTTCCAATTTCACTTCTTCTTAAGTGCAGCATCTCCTCTTCTCGTTCCCATCTGTTTCCCCTTCTCCTGGGACTGTATGGGATCCAATAGTCAGAATATGCTCAGAAAGGGTTGTAAACCAGGTACAGTTAAAGGGGTTGGGTTGCACAAGTTAGTTAATAGTTGTCAGCTTAGTATCCTCTACTTAGTGAGCTACATCAAAATAGCCTTTAAAGTGCTTCCGTGGGGTTTCTCTCCATGCCTCTACACCACAAAAACATAGAACTTGTTCTAATTTTTTATGGTGCGGATGTATCTCAGACCCAGTCAAGTTGAATGGGTCTCGATCAGTCCCGGCTGCTACATGGATGTTGCCTGTGCATTGGGGACAGGATTCTTGTGGTCCCCAACGCACGCAATGGCTGTGTGCATGAGGCCTAGGAATGACGTTTCCCCACCGGTCTCAAGTCCTGCTGAGCTGCTGGAAGAAGCATCAGTTATGAAGAGGCACAGGCCCCTACATAAATTTGATGCTTCGTCTGGTTGTGCGAGACTTAACTCTATGCCAGCCTTCTTGCTGGCGTAGGTTTAAGCCATTTTCCATGCTAAAAATTTGCGTGGAAAATTATAAATGAGCTGGGCCTGCTTGATTCCCCACCCACGATATGTCCCCATGTTCCTCCACTTTTGAAGGGGGAAATGTCACAAATTTTACAGCAAAAATGGCGTGCGACAAAAGGTTCCCTTCCACACATGCTAAACGTAATGCTGTAAAATAATCCACCATGCATATGGACAGGCCTGACAAAAAGCAGGTGGAGTTAATCTATACAGGGATTACAGTGGCACTGACTAAACAGTAGCAGCTTGCTCTCTAGAGGAAAATACATTAAGAAATCCACCAACCAGCACTTATGCAGAACAGTCCATTATCCGCTATGTGAACTGCCAGAGGAGGCGAGCATCTGCACCGACTACTAAAATCAGGAGACAAATGGTTGTACGCAACTTACTTTATTTTTCAGGTTTAACCATCATTATAAAATAACAGCAGTAATAAATTACACTTCCTTCTGTACAACCTTATATATTGTATATAAAAAGACAATATCGAAGTGTCGTTGGTTTATGTAAAAACAGCTTAGCATTTCAGAGAGCGGGCGCAAATGTATCCTATGGCCACCGTAGTGTGCAACTATAGCCCCCTAATAAGTAGTATGCCACCACCTCTAGTAAGAGGCGCTGGTGGGAATATCTCTGGAGATCAGCCCCTTTTGCATTTGTTTTGGTCAGATCATGTAAATCTGGACTTCTGCTCATGGCCTCTTGAGTCATCAGAACACAGATCTAAGGCAGTGGTGCCAGTTGAAAGCCATAGGCTGCGATGGATAATTTGTGCTATAGAGAGTACATCAAAGAGTTATCAGGAGAATTTCCTTTTTATAAAATTGTCATTGGACAATGGAGCAAGGCTGCGTTTACAATTCTGCAATAATTCAAATTGCGTTGTAATTACTATACCAACTGTGAACAACTCCTGGCTCATGCACACGGGCAAGGAATCAATACTTTTGAAGGAAGTAGTAGAAACCTCATGGTCTTACACTTAGCAATTTCTAAACCGTCTTTTCCAGAACTTTTCTTTCATGCAGTCATTCCTTGATCTTGAAGTTTTCTATAGTATACAATGACACTTAATGATGTTGAAATAAAGTGCGGTGAGTGAGATACTACCAAGATCGCAGATGCATGATCCAGTCAACTCTTACAGCAATGGAAAACTTATATTGAAAAGTGTTAATTAAATTACATGTTAAAGTATGGAAATGTAAAGCATCACTGCACTGGTGGTATAGTATCTACTGACAGAGGTTTCCTTGCCAAGGTGCTATTTCAGTACAAAGAAATTGAGACGAGCACCCAAAATTTCTATAAAAAGTGGTCTTTTCAAAGAAGTAGTCCAGCAGGCATAATACAATTCTAGACATGCGCGTGTTCTTCTTTAAAGGGGATTGTCCGGTTTCGGAGCTAAACCCAGACATATCCCCATTTTCACCCAGGCAGCTCCTCTGAGATGAGCATGGAAGCATTTCATGTATCAATGCTCTCCCTTTCCCTGTGCTGTATCAAATAGGGCAAGGACTTTTTTGTTTACGTTTTTACACTGCTAAGCAGACGCTTCCGCCTAGCACTGTTCCCAATGACGTCACTGATGGACGGGCTTTAGCGCTGCCGTTTTACAGGCCTGCCCGGGAACACTGCTAGGTCACCGGATCTAATGAAAAAGCACGATACAGCACAGGGCAAGGTAGAGCTTTGGAGCATGAAATCCAGAGGGGCTGCCTGGGTGAAGATAGATATTCAACCCATTTAAGAGGTGGTCTTCATGGTCAGCTTTCACTGTATGATTGAAAAACCCAGAAAGCAAGCTCTCATGGGTATAGGCAAACCTATATTCCAATTCATGGGTCAATCCGCATAGAAAAATAGACAATCAATACTATGAAATTCCTGAAACCTCAGTTTAGTAATACAGTCTATATGTAACGCATTTCTGTGACACGACATGCAATACTAAGTCTTGGTATTCAAGCAAGGCAGCTACGCCTTTGAGAAAAGGAACATAGACATGTTCACTCAATGGTAATCCACCATGTATTTTTGCAGTGGAACCTGCATTAGAAATCCAAGGCTGAACTTTTACCATGGTTTTATTGAATCTGCCCACAAATCAAACCCAACAAATGGCCACCTGCCATGGTTTTCGAAGAATTAACATTTCAATTCTTTGAGGCAGATTTTGATGATTAAAATATACCAAAATCTGTATCAAAACACCCTCATGTGAACATGCCCTCAAGGGCCAATTCAAGGCTAAATGATGCTTGTGAACCCAAATAAATGGTACCAATATTACTTCTCAAAAGAATGCCTTTCAATTCACAAATACTAATGTCAAGGCAACAAGAGTCAAGATTTGTGATGCAGAACATTTGGAAAATCATGAGGGTGCTACATGCCAATCAATAATGAATAGAAATCTCCTCTTCACTCTTCTGCAGCAGCTGCGGTAGACATTAAAGGACACTTTCCCCCACAAGTTACACAGGGAAGCAGTAGTCTGAGATGTTCCTCTTCATTTTCCCAGTGCCTAAATCATAAACAGTAATATACTCTTCTTATCTATGGCATGGGCAAGCAGACTGGTGACATGATTTACCAAAGTCTGCCTGCCTACACAGCAGCAACTGAGCAGGAGAAGCTCTGGGACATGTTAAACCATGTATTTATTTTAACATTCATCTATGGAACAGCTAGTCATTTTAAAAGGATTATGTCAGATTAGAAGAAAGATTCTACTTTTTCCCCAGAAATAGCTTACGCCTGGTACTGCAACTCAGCACCATAAACCTTAAAGGGGTTTTCAGGGAGTGTTAGGGTGCATTCACACGAACGTAAGTGTTTTGCGGTCCGCCACATGGCCAGCGCTATATAGAGAAAGCCTATTCTTGTCCGTGCTCGCGGACAAGAATAGGACATGCTCTATATTTTTTGCGTCGCCGCGGAACGGAACAACAGATGCGGACAGCACACAGTGTGCTGTCCGCATCTTTTGCGGCCCCATTGAAATGAATGGATCCGCGCCCGGTCCGCAAAAGTTGCGGATCGGATGCGGAGGAAAAATACGTTCGTGTGAATGCACCCTTATACTGATGACCTATCCTCTGACACCCAGGACCACTGTCAATCAGCTCTTTGAGAAGGCATCAGCGTTCAAAGTTGTGCCACGGCCTTCTCTCAGCTAACCAAGCACAACACCGTACATTGTATAGCGACTGTGCTTGGTATCGCAGCTCAGCCTCATTCACTTCGATGGGACTGAGCTACATCTAGGCCATGTGATCAAGGAACATGATATCACATGGCCTAGGGAAAACTGAGATATGGCCTTGGTGCAACTGCAAGCACCTGAGTTTTCTCAAAGAGCTGATCGGCACGGGTCTCGGACGCCCACCCTCAAATACTCTGGATAGGTCATCAGTATAAAACCCCTTTAAAAGGGAGTTCATGGTGTCCTGTAGTGGACATAAATAATATCCCAAAATGTCTTGATTCATATGCAAATTAGTTGAAAAGTGCCCAAGGGGTGGCCCCTTCACTAATGGTGCTCAGACACTTTCAACTGAATCCAACCCCTCTCTTTAACTTGGTGGCTTATTGCTGCCTTATTCTGGCCCAGACGTCATTGAGCCACTGGTTGTAATCTCACACACGCACACAGCTCAACTCTGCTCACGCCTACATTCAGAGCCGTGCTGTGGAAAGTGACGTCATCAAGTTCACTGCGCAAGCTTTGAACCAGTGACTCAATGACTTCAGGACCAGAACAAAGTGGAGATAGGGCATCAAGATGAGGAGCAGGAATTGATTCAGTTGAAAGTATCTGAGCATGGTTAGCGATGGGAGCCACCCCTTTTAAACTAATTTGAGTTTTTTGGGGAGGGCTCAGAATGAAGGTATGTTTGGGATACTGTGTTTGTCTACTACAGGGCACCAGGGACCATTTAAAAGGTTATCCAAGACACAAAAAAAAAAACCTCAGACTGCAGCTGACCTACAATGAGGTTTATTCTTACCTGGTCCCCTCCAATGGGTCTCGGATCCATTCGTTTCCGGCCGTCCCTAAAACTCCACAATGCTCTGGTATCAACATTTTGTTCCACATAACCCACTCAATCACTGGCCTCAGCAGTGTCCTATCAACCACACGCCACATCACCAGTCTTTTTAAGTCTTCAATAAACCCCTTTAAATTTGTGGTTTTGCAGTGACCGACTCCCTTTAAAGGGTTTGTCTGAGATTATTAAAAAATTCAATGCCCCCAATACTGTAAAATAATTTAAAAACACAATTACATACCCACCTCCTTCTCTGGCACATCTGGTCTGGACCCTTTCCCGCTGTTTTTTTTTTACAGGCTGCAGCCAATCAATCACTGTCCTCGGCAGTCTTGTTCTGTACACTATTGAGGACAGTGATTGGCTGTAGTGGTCATGTGCTGTATACCAGCATGTCCCTGCTGCAGTCTAAAAACAGCAGAACGATTGGACTTGCCATGCACAGAGCGCCACCAGAGGAAGGGTTCAGTATGTCGTTTTTAATTTTACATTTAGGGGCATTGCTCAAATTTTTAATTATCTCGGTTAACCCTTTAATGGGGGCAAGTGATAACAGACACAGCCCAAGGATACTAAGTGTGTGTTTTTTTGTTCCCTAATAACATGGTACAAGTATAAAAAGGTGTGAACACTTCAAGGTCTTTTAGTACGGCAGTTTGACATATAGATCCATGATGTGCCATGGCAGCTTTAGTGTTCAACCTCCTCTACACCATATTTTTACTCTTTATTAAGAAATGACAATTAAGTTTAAAGCACTGTGGTGTGGTAATCAATTGCATTAGAAGTTAGAAGACTAAACTAGTGTAAAATCAAAGTATATGAGGTTTGACCCACCTCAGTGCTAAAGAAACTCATATCTAAACAGCCTAATAAAATAACCACAAATGAAGTGAGCTGGCAAACGTGGTTAAATATGAAGGAAAATAAATAATGGAAAAAAAATATTACATTTGCAATATGCATACAAGACGTTTCCTCTCTGTTTTGGCCGGCTATTAAAGCCACGTCCTATAGACTTCTCAATTCCCTAATAGGATTTCTAGTGAAAACACAAAAGTCCACTTATATAATAATTTAGCTGTTTGAACATTCACTGTAACTGTTATTCCAGTCATTTGCTGATCGTCCTCTGAGGTCCAAACTCCCCTTCTTGGTTGGGCCAGACCTTTCCAGATAGTCTGGTAAGGAACCAAAGTCTTCTTGTTTGTGTTGTTGGGGCATTGCTTGTGTAATGCCCACTGGTTTCATTCTTGTTTGTTTTTGAGGGGTGTGATAATCATAACTATAATCTATATGAACCCCCCTCTGCTCTTCCAGTGGTGGGACACGGGCAAGTTTCTTTGTAGTGTTTTCTCTAGAGTATCGAAAGGAGATGGAATCCTCCTGAGACTGTCTAGTGTTACACTGTAAGAGGTCTATAGTGTTTGCCATCTGTCTACTGTCCCCTGCCAGCTGGCTACTTGAACTAGAACCCCGAGGCTCTCTGCTGTAGCCCTGTTTCAAAGGCAGGACTGGTGTGTAAGTTTTAAATTGCCCTTTTGTTGGAACAATCTGCTCCAAAAGATCACACCTATTGAAAGCAGACAATTCTCCATGTACACATGATACTTCACATCTGCAAGAATTCTTTCCATCCTCCCAGGGAACAAGGTCATCACAGGATTTCAGGCCACTCTTGGGCATATGCAAAGCTCCAAGCTCTAGCTCTAAACTTTCTGTGTCAAGAGATTTACTTCTTCTGTTAAGTGAAAGTGGAACTGGACTTGAAGGACTTAGCTTATAGTGGTCCAAGTGACGGGGAAGACTTGTCACTCCCCAGTTATAGCTTTGGAAAGAATGATGAGAGTCTATTTGCAGCAGTTGTTCATCACACTCAGCTAGGGACTCTTGTACATAGCTGTGATCAAAACCCTCAAATGATGAAACAACATCTTCGTCTGGACTTAGGTCTAGCTGTTGCTCACACTCACCTTCATTTTCTACATCTACAATATCAAAGGTCACCATAGTAGGAAGAGCATTAAGAGTGTGATGGAATGATGAGCTTGAACCAGTTTTGAGTCTTTCAGAGATACTTGAAAATAACATGCCACTATTAGCAAACTCAACAAGTGTCTCAGAGAAGTTCACAGCCTGCTCACAATCGTTTTCTTGACTATATCCAGATATGGAGGAAAAGTCAGAATCAAATACATTCTGAACGTGGTCCATAGGGGTAACATTCGGGTTGGAAAGCTTAGAAACATTCGTCACTCTTACGACATTCTGGTCTTGAGTTCCAAGGCCATCAACATTCAACTCAAAACCAGAATCTTCTACAAAGCCATTTCCCTTGAGGTCCTGCATGTAACCACCCTGTTTTATAGCATCTGTTAAAGTGTCTTTCCAGCCACGTTCGTCAGGTTGAGCATTTTTTAGTCCTTTATCGGCTCCATCTTTGATGAAATTTGGTAATACATATTGATCCCTCATAAGGCAGCCCTTGTTCTTGCCAGTTAAGCTAGCAGTTCTAATTTCACATTCAAGGTTTTGATTTTCTTTGGAAAAAATGTCTTCACCTAGATGATCCAACCCTTTCATTGCTGCTTCTCGTTGCCTTTCCCAGAACAACAACTGTTTCTGAATGACGGCCAACCTTTCTTCTTCTGTCTCAGTTGCTCCCAATTTGTGTTCAATATTCTGAATTAAGTCACTGTCTACAGGAAGACTAAAGTCAAAAAACTGATCAAATATTTCTGAGCAGATTGTTTTGTTGTCATATAGAGACTCTCCACCAGGAGCAGGGCTCATTAAACTGTCATCAGGTTCGTAAAACTCATAAAGTGCATCTCCACTGTAGCTGTCTCTGGGAAGACGTTCCTTTTGGGAAAAGCCTTCTCCACCATCGTCATCAGGGCCAGGAGTGTTAGAGTCATAGTACCCTTCATCACTGTTTGGAGCAGACTCTTGCTGATCACTTTGAGGAGTTAGCAATTCTGTGTTAGTAAGAACACTCCTGTCAACAAAGGCATCTTCAGCAGCCATAGCGTATGCATTAGGTTCCAATTCAGTGAAGCTTTTAGACATATTGTCATGTTCCTTTTCATCTTCCATTCCATAGCTAGCATCCGCTTCATTGCCATTTTCTAACAGCTGCTGAAGGTACTCTTCTTCCATGTCATCCGGGGTTGCCATCTCCTCACCACCTCCTTGGTAGGTAACAAGGCAAGAGCTTCTCTTTGTTGCCTCTCTACTTCGTTCTACAGAAATGGAATTATCACTGATGTTGTCAATGTCTTGTTCAGCAATGATATCTCCACAACCTGTAAAGGAGTCAAAACTCTTCAGGGATGAAACATCCTCAAACATCAGACTAAGCTGGTCAGCAGATGAAGAAGGAGGATCTCTGTCAGTAGGTTCAGGTTTTCCACTCTCAGCAGATACATCTTTAGGATCAGAACAATCAATAAAGCCATCTGGTTTAGAATCACTGACAGGATTTTGCTCTACAGAGGGAACGTCACCATTTTCTACAAGCAATTCATCCGTTTTGTGTGATGGAACATCAGATATGCTTACTGAACAAGCTGGTAACTCTTCCTTCTCAGACTCAACTGTTACATTCAATGAAGGTATATCAGAGTGTAGGTGGCTGATCTTTGGTTGCTCACTGCTGTCCTGCAGACCACCATCTTCTGAGGAATATCTAGTTAACCGCTCTAATATGACGCTCTGTGTTATATGGTCATATCGCTCACATTTTTCTGGGTCAGGGGTTTTGTTTTTTTTGTGACGACGGATACTACTGAATAATCCCTTCAGCCCTTTCTTTGGTCTCGGAAAAGAGAACGATTTATCGCCATTCAGCTTTTTCTCAAAACATTCTGTGCTTCCCATTGGGGACACGTCATGGTAATTAAAGTCAAGCTTAACTGGTGAAGTAATGCCGGAGTCAGCACTATGGGAGCTAGGAAGGGTACTTCCAGGAGTAGAAGGATCACCACCATGATATCGGCTGATGGTATTATCTGAGTAACCTTTATCATCCACAGCATGCACATTACTGATGCCATCATGGGTCTTGCTTTTACTCACAGATTTCCTTGAGTTACCTTTTCCTAAACCTCTGTGCTTTCCTCCAAAGAAGCTGGGCAGTGTACAAATACTTTTTCTCCCGCCAAAGAATTTGAAAGGATTTTTTTTCTGTTTTCCTGAAGTTTGCTGGTCCACACATGATCCTGTCTGTATGGGGAGAATATCCACTCTGTCACAGGAAACCTCATCCAGAGTTTCACAGACAGAAGCGGAGGACTTTAGAAGAGTAGATTCCTCTTGGCAGCTATGGCCAGCTTCCATGACAACTGTTAAGTATCTAATGGTGTGCTGATCAGAGGAGTGAAACTGCAGAGCTGGAGCCCGGCTAGTACGAGTGGAGAAACATTCCTTGTATTCCTGCAGGAACAAGCAAAAGACAAAACCACCATCAGTTGGCTGCACAATCACATAGCTACAACGAAAACCAGTTTAAATGACTAATAAATAGACCTAAAATTATTTTCTTTTACATTTCTAAATACATTTCTAAATGTATTATGACAAAAAGTAAAGCCCTACTCATACCAGATCTGTGGATTTCCTGAGTGATCCTGTTATATAGCTAAAGTTGGAGCAGAGTTAACAGTCACAGTCATAATGTGATGTGAGAACTCACTACGTGTGACTTAAAGGGAGTCTGTCAGCACGATTTTGCATATAAAGGTAATGCCACTACTGGATTCAGTTGAGCATGTTGAATTCAAAAATGTTATTATTACAGTTCCTAGTAGTAGATTTAATGCTGAAAAAACGTTTTTTATAATGTGTCAATCACTCACATAAGGAGCCCAAGGGGATGTGCCCAGCCGCATTCGAGCCTGGGCTCGCCGAGACAGTTGGAGCTCAGGACCGCCCACCTCATTAATATTCACTTCACTGCTTCCAGTGAAGCTCAGTCATCCTTGTAATCCCGCGCATGCGCAGTACCTTCTCTGAGGCCGATGCCCGCAGACTGCACGGGCGCAGACCGCTTGAGGTACTGCGCCTGCGCGGGATTACAACGATGACGGAGCTTCACTGCTGGAAGCAGTGAAGTGAATATTAATGAGGTGGGCGGTCCTGGGCTCCAACTGTCTCGGCGAGCCCGGGCTCAAACGCGGCTGGGCACATCCCCTTGGGCTCCTTATGTGAGTGATTGACACATTATAAAAAACGTTTTTTCAGCATTAAATCTACTACTAGGAACTGTAATAATAACATTTTTGAATTCAGCATGCTCAGCTGAATCCAGTAGTGGCATTACCTTTATATGCAAAATCGTGCTGACAGAATCCCTTTAACTCTGCTACATCTGTACAAATAAATGATATGACATTAATTATAACCCTCAATGCTATTAGATAAGCATCCAGCCCTTTTTTAATTGCCGACATAGTACTGGCTTTTACTATGTCTTGGGTTAGGGCATTCCATAATTTAATTACTGAACTGTAAAGAACCCTTTCCTGTACTGAATGCCAAATTTGCCTTTCCTTTTTCTGATCCTTAAAGTCCTTGGAATGAATAAATCCTGTCCCAGTTCTTTGTACTGACCACAAATGTATTTCTACATGTAAATGAGAACCTCTAAGGTGTCTTTTTCCCCCCAAGTAGAACGTGCCTCATTTTAAAACAGACCTTCAATCCCATTTAATAATCTGCTTGCCCACTTCTGGACACTTTGTAGCATAGCATGCAGAGGCTAAAACTGAGTTCCTTCCTTACATTGAGAACACCAGCTTATCTTTCTTTCTATACAGTCATGGCCAAAAGTTTTGAGAATGATACAAATATTAATTTTTACAAAGTCTACTGCTTCAGTTTTTATAATGGCAATTTGCATATACTCCAGAATGTTATAAAGAGTGATCAGCTTAACAGCAATTACTTGCAAAGTCAATATTTGCCTAGAAAATGAACTTTATCCCCGAAAACACATTTCAACATAATTGCAGCCCTGCATTAAAAGGACCAGCTAACATCGTTTCAGTGATTGCTCCATTAACACAGGTGTGGGTGTTGATGAGGACAGGGCTGGAGATCAATCTGTCATGATTAAGTAAGAATGACACCACTGGACACTTTAAAAGGAGGCTGGTGCTTGGCATCATTGTTTCTCTTCTGTTAACCATGGTTATCTCTAAAGAAACACGTGCAGTCATCATTGCACTGCACAAAAATGGCCTAACAGGGAAGAGTATCACAGCTAGAAAGATTGCACCTCAGTCAACAATCTATCGCATCATCAAGAACTTCAAGGAGAGAGGTTCCATTGTTGCCAAAAAGGCTCCAGGGCGCCCAAGAAAGACCAGCAAGCGCCAGGACCGTCTCTTAAAAGTGTTTCAGCTGCGGGATCGGGCTACCAGCAGTGCAGAGCTTGCTCAGGAATGGCAGCAGGCAGGTGTGAGGGCATCTGCACGCACTGTGAGGCGGAGACTCTTGGAGCAAGGCCTGGTCTCAAGGAGGGCAGCAAAGAAGCCACTTCTCTCCAGAAAAAACATCAGGGACAGACTGATATTGTGCAAAAGGTACAGGGAGTGGACTGTCGAGGACTGGGGTAAAGTCATTTTCTCTGATGAATCCACTTTTTGATTGTTTGTGACACCTGGAAAACAGCTTATTCGGAGAAGACGAGGTGAGCGCTACCACCAGTCTTGTCTCATGCCAACTGTAAAGCATCCTGAAACCATTCATGTGTGGGGTTGCTTCTCAGCCAAGGGAATCGGCTCTCTCACAGTCTTGCCTAAAAACACAGCCATGAATAAAGAATGGTACCAGAATGTCCTCCGAGAGCAACTTCTCCCAACCGTCCAAGAGCAGTTTGGCGATCAACAATGCCTTTTCCAGCATGATGGAGCACCTTGCCATAAAGCAAAGGTCATAACTAAATGGCTCAGGGAACAAAACCCAGAGATTTTGGGTCCATGGCCTGGAAACTCCCCAGATCTTAATTCCATTGAGAACTTGTGGTCAATCATCAAGAGACGGGTGGACAAACAAAAACCTACAAATTCTGACAAAATGCAAGCATTGATTGTGCAAGAATGGACTGCTATCAGTCAGGATTTGGTCCAGAAGTTGATTGAGAGCATGTCAGGGAGAATTGCAGAGGTCCTGAAGAAGAAGGGTGAAGAAGAAGGGTCAACACTGAAAATATTGACTTGCTGCATTAACTCATTCTAACTGTCAATATAATCTTTTGTTACTCATAATATGATTGCAATTATATTTCTGTATGTGGTAAAAACATCTGACAAACACACATAAAAACCAGAGGGCAGCAGATCATGTGAAAATATAATATTTGTGTCATTCTCAAAACTTTTGGCCATGACTGTACACCCTAAAATATTCTTTTCTTTTGCAGCTGCTGCCTGACATTGAGTACTGCTGTTTGCTTACTTGAAACAAGTAGATCTATCTCCAGGAACTGCCAGAAAAACGAATGGAGCTGGTGCACGCATGCTCAGCTGGCCACTCCATTCGTTTCCGGGGCTCTCCACGGGCTATGGCATCCCTGTTTTGTGATCGGTAAGGTTCCAGCGGTAGGACACTCACTGATCTAATAGTTATCCTCTAGCCCACGGATTAGCAACCTTCAACACACCAGCTGCTGTGAAACTACATCTCCCATCATGCACACTTACTTGGCTCTTCTTGTAATTCCCATAGAAGTGAATGAAGCATTCTGAGAGTTGTAGTTTCAGAACAGCTGGAGTGCCGGAGGGTGCCGATCCCTGCCCTAGCCTGGAGATAACTTCACATACCTGGAATGCCCCTTTAATTTCTAAGGCACTACCATTGATACAAAAGTGTGTCCATTTCACTGAGGTCAATGAGATGACAAGTTTGACTGGTCATTGTCATCAGGGTTTTTTATCTTTTTAAATCAGTTGCAGAGCAGCAATTCCTTGTCGATCCATTAAGAAACGGACACAGAAAAGCAAATCACCAGCCAGCCACAAACATGGCATGCAATCTATGGATGGTGCTTCTAGACATCTAATCAATGCTCAAACATTAGGACAAAGCAATCACTAGAGCATTGTTCTGTACAACTCAAGACTATTGAATCACAGTTTTGTGTTTCTATGTATCCTCCTCATCCTATAGAAAACAGTCACATAGGATTGTAGCCCCCACCACAGGCTGGCTGTATGGCAAGTAGCTGCAAAGGAACGCCCCACCCCCACACTACATCTGGTATACTTCAGCTATGTTTGCCTCTACATTCAGGACTCCTTGTGCAGTTCCATCAGTTTTGATTGCAAGACCAAGGCATGCAGCAACAATGTGCTACAAAAATGGTTGAGACAATGAAGGTGCCCTGATGGACCCAACTGTAAAGGACCCTTTGCACTGGCCAATTGTAGATTCCTTTTTTTTCTTCCGCATCCAAAACTGATTTTGACAAGCACAGAAATAAACTGAAAAACTAACTGCAATTGTAGACAAAACTGACTAAACTGGCGTGCAAGGCCATCAGTTTTTATCTGAACAGATCCTGACACAATCCATATTGTTCATGTGAAAAAAAGCCTTCCAACGCCTGATAATTATTGGCGGATTCCCGTGTAAAGGGCCCTTAAGTCAATGAAGTCTACCAGAAGCTGCTGTAATCTATGTGTTCTACAAGACTGTTTCAAAGAGCTGCAGAAAAACCTGCAAACTGACAAATACTGCGGGTAAGCAGATAATGTATTTTTTGCCCCATAAGATGCACGTTTTTCCAACGGGGATGGGAAGGTGCTAGTACATCTTAAGGGGTGAATACAGGGCAAAAAAAAAAAAATCTAAAATGTGTGGCGCACTGCTTGTGCTCGGTACATCACAGGCTGTGCTGCATAAGAACAGTAGCCTGCAATGTACCCGACATCCCTGTTACCTGAAGATGGAGAGCCCGGTGGCCACAGTACGTGCTTGTTGATGCGAACCGGCTGCAGCGTGTGCTGGGTGGTAGGGAAAGGTCTGCTTCGGCGGGCACTGGGTGATAGAGACCGGCTGGCCCCGTCTGGTGCTGGATGATAGGGACTGGTTGGCCGGCAGATTCGCAGGGAACTGTTGATGGGAGATGGCAGATGAGGGGCAGAGCAGGCTTTCCTGCCACACGTGCCTGCTCCGCCTCTAAGTCTTCACACGTGCCTGCTCCGCCTCTAAGTCTTCACACGTGCCTGCTCCGCCTCTAAGTCTTCACACGTGCCTGCTCCTGTGTACATGCCCTGGTAACTGATGAGAGGCATGGGGGCTGGTCTGAGGTCTAAATAGGGGACTTATTTATATTGGGGATTACCTGAGGTCTTATTGGCATCTTATTAACATTGGGGTCTGACTGGTGCTGTCAGCTGAGGTCTGATTAACATTGAGGGTCTGCTTGGTGGTCTGACCTGAGGTCTTAAGAAAAATATTTTTTCTTATTGTCCTCCTGTAAAACCTAGGCGCGTCTTATAGGGCGAAAAATACCGTAATCAAATTCATGCTTGTGTCTTATGATCATTATACTGTACAACTGAAAACAGAAATAATAATTTCATACAAGTTAAAACCAGGCTTACTGTGTGAAATGCAAGTCAAAGGGAGTCTTCGGGGTGAACGCGGGGGACCCAACAATCCAGATGTTCATCATCTTTCCCAACAGATAGCTGATACATTGCAAACATTCACTGTCACCACAGAGCCGTCATTTACTCTGGACGCATCCTGAACCTACGATGAGAAACATTGACAGATGGTTAATGGAAAAATGTATGCAAAAAAAATCACAACAGATTAAGATGTTTACCGGCTTGGAGTAATATTGTAAGTGCTGACTATCTACACACAAAGGCAAATTCTTCACCAGCACATGATTAGCAACACAGCGGAGCTCCTGCATCAGAGGCCCTGATCTGCCAGTGCTTGCTTCCTCCAGCCCACCCCCATGGCCTGACACTGAGGGAAGTATGCAGGTCTCAGAACAGATAAAACAGTGGGGCGGGGGTCTCTACTGTACTAGGGGATAAGCAGCTTTTTTGTTTTAGCCGGAATTTTACATTGCTTATTCTATAGACGTATGGAATCTGAAGATGACCATACATTTTAGGTCCTGTTTACAGTTGCCTTTGGAATCCAGTAACCTGATTAAGCCGAGGATCATGCTACTGGAGCCCACTGTATCCAGCACTGGTAGACACACCCACTTTCTGCTGGATCCCCATTAAATATAATGGGATCTAGCCGCTCCCCGGAATATATGTCTGCAACTGCACGCAATGTTTTTTGTCCTCTCAAATTCCAGCATATTTGCTGGGGAGTGGAAGGATCTCTGCCGGATCCCATAATATCAATGAGGATCTGGCGCTACATGGTCATAGCTGGCAATGCCGGATACGGTGAGCTCTGGTGGATGGGGCCTTAGATAGCTGTTGGCCAAACATTCATTTGGCTGAACTGGAATGCCGCATACACATTAGTGCTCGGCCCGGCGTGCATGTCTTCTGACTGGGGAGAGGGAAGTAAGCAGCTACTAGACACCTCTGGCAGTGGTTTATCTCACTGAGAACAAAAGGATCAGGCATGTTGAAATCCAACAACTCAATCCTTCTCTGCCCAACTTCTGGACTGGCTTGGGAGGTCCCTATACATATTAGATGGTCAGTAGGCTGCCTAATAAGGATAATTATTTTTTTGTCATTTCACCTAACCTTGGTTTAAGGGTATATTCACATGCAGCAGATTTAGTGCAGACAATCATCTGAACTAACACCATTCAGACGTACAAAATTCATATTCAGTTGCAGAAATTTCTTCTCCAAACCTCAGTAAACAAGATGATGCAGGGGGTGATCGAGGCTGGAGTCTCAATATCAAAACATAGGCCGCAGAGGTACAGCAGAGACCCACAGAGGCTTATGGGTGCCCTATAAGTGAGCCCCCAGTGACATCCTAATATTTGTGGTCGGCCTGGGCAATGGCAGCTTTACCGTGCACTGACTGTCATTCGGATTTCTCAAAAAAAAAACTAGAGAAAGGAAATGTCTGGGACATGATAATGAAGTAATGGCGGCAGCAGGGATTCTTCCACAAAGCCTAACAAAAACTTCTCTGGAGACAAAACATAAAGGGTAAAATAGGACATGGAGACAGACTGTGAAACCAGAGAGGAACACGTGAAATTCTTCATTTATTCTGGGCGACGGTAAGGCCCTCATAAAACTACATTCAGCAGCTGTTCCAACAACCGGGGATTGACTGCGGCCATAACAAACCAATCTGATAGGGGGAGATGTAAGAAAGTGTGCGAAATGCGTCGCCTGAAGTCCAGACATGAAAATCCCTTCTACCTAAAGAGTCTTCCAGCGAAAAACATACATTGTCGCGTTTTCTATGTGAGAACATAACCCACAGCCATCACTGAGGTCAGCCTTATCACAATGGGCAAATGGACCATGTTACCCACAAGGGATTTCTGAGCCCGTAGTTGCCCCATGCTTCCCATACCAAAGCCGCCTGTGATTTAAGTGTTGCTTCAGAAGACAACATGAAAAACACTTTACCAATCTCGTGTGTATTTCCCGCTACTGTAATCTGCGTCGTCCTGGAGGTTTCGCTAAGGGAAAAAAAACGGAATGTGGAACCCTGCAGCCAAATGGCACACAATGGCATGTCCCTGTATAAAAGGCAGAGAAGGGATAGTATATATATAGGGGGAAGATACGGGAGCCATATTACGGACCCATGTGGTACAGATTGGGGGCACACACCCTTAGGGTACATTTATATGACTGTATATATCTGGCTCTGCAGCCGTTCCGCAACGTGGAGAGCATGTGGGCAGTACCTGTGTTTTGCGGATCCGAATTTTGCGGACTGCAAAACACTTACAATCGTGTGAATGTACCTTTATTCTACTGTTAACCATACATATTAGATGTGTATCCACATAGATGGCGGAGTGTATGTGGGCTTCCTGACCCTCTCTTGCCAGCAGATGTGCAGGAGGTAAGCATCAGGCAGTTGGATTTCAACATGTCCCATGCCCTATTATACTTCGTATTGTGGATGAGAATAGCAATCTCTATTCATGGGAGTGAGAAAAAAAACATGGAATGCACATGGAAGGTATTCATATTGTGCAGATTAGTGGCTTACTGACCGAAATACAGATGCTGTTGTCTGCATGAAGCCTAAAACCTAGAGGCCCCTGTGTATTGGTGCTGCCAATCACCCCATGAATGCACGAAGACTTGTTTAGCAGGTGAACATCGCTGATGTGGGCACCAGACCCTCCTGCCATTCTGCTGCCCAAAACCAAGGAACGTGCATGGGAACAAGTGTTTGCTCATCCCCATACAGGTGATTACTGCATGGAAACACAGCTCTCACCTTCAGAACCGTTTCCGATATTCGCCTGCCATGTCTGCCTGTATAAAAGGCCTTTCGGGAGTTGTCCTGCCCTATGCTACAGGCCTGCGCCCTAAACACACAGTCCTAATACTGCTCCATTCTGACACTTTCAGTCCCTGTGGAACTCCTGAGAAAAAAACTCATTTGTCTGTGGTCCCACCACTGCTGCGAGTCCCTGCAGGACGAGAAAGTGTCTGAATCTCAGCAGTTACAGAAACTTACATGGTACATCACTGCTGTGACTGCTTAGTCCTGTCATTGGCCACAGCAGTCATGGGACCATAGAGCTTCCTGGTCCCGTAGCATTGGTGGGACAGGCGAGTTTTTTTGTCCATAGCACAGGGGCTGTCGATTCCAAGGTTGGGAGACCCCTTCATGTGTCATGGATTGGCTACCGCCGGAGAAGTGGTCAACTAATAAATAGATTGTCAGCTCCAGTCCTCCAACAGCTCATATGCCCGGTATGCACAAGGCCGCCATATAATTACTGTCAGTGCTCCATTATTTCTATGGGAAAGCATCAAATCTAACCTGTTGGGAGAATCGAGAAAAATAACACTTTCCGTGAGGCCCCCCGCCTTCACACAGACTGCCAGTGCCATGGTGTCACGGGGCACTAGGTCACAGAGAGGAGCTCAGCATTGGTGACCACAATAGGCAGTGCCCCGCAGACCCTAAGAAGTTTTGGTAAGAGGTGCACACACCCCAGCCACACTTATGGCAGATCTCTTACAATCTTCTTCCACTCCATGTTATAACAGCCCAGTGTACACACAACACATGCCAGTCTCACCGCTCAGCCTGAGCCTTGCCATCTGCTACACTGGTAGCCTGGCACTGGCGTGCACGGGCACAGTAAAATGCGCACAGTCTCAGCCCCCATTGTAGTGGCCTTATTTACTACTGTAGTCAATACATCAGCGGGAGAGATTCGCTGCACTCCATACATAAAAACGCACCCCTTCCCCCTGCACACAGGTGCGCTCAACACGGGAACCGAACGCTGCGTTTTCTTCCTCTTACCAGCTATGTTTTCGTGTAGGCCTCGGTGCCTCCGCGGTGTCCTACCCGCACTGGCCAGACTCCTGTGTTCCAGCACCGCAGGCTGATGCTCCTGTACCAGTGCGGCCTCTACCTGACCACCACCCCCAGCTTGCGCTGAGTGACGTGCAAGCGAACCAATCAAAGCACTCAAAAACACCATCGGATTGACCAATCGCCTACAAGCCGTAGAACCGCAAACACTCCTATGATTGGCTCTCCCGATGATTGACAATAACTACAGCCAATAAGAAAATAAAATCAGTTTGCAGTCCGTGTGAGTAGGCTTTGTTATTGTAGTAGAGAGTTTGCTAGTCATGTGAGTGGGTTCAGCCTCCTGTGAGGGGAAGTTACTGTGCGGACAGGGGGATAGTGTCCACACCTGCTGCCAGGTTCTGGGGTCCCCATCTTCTGCACATTTCAGTCCATGTAGCTTTGTAATACTTTGCCTATTGACCTATGAGGAACATGTGACGTGAGGTATATAGGCTGCTATGATGCTGCTGAAAATGACAATGCATGGTATTGTAGATGTGCCTCTGTGCTGCCTTGTTAATGTCCACACTGTGTTATGTATACATTGTAAATAATTCCCCAGGGACGTGCTGCTGTATACAGTAATATGCCATCCACAGGTCCATATGCGAAAAAAGTACATCTAGTGGCCAATATTTATGTAGTTTTTCACTATATAGGAAAAAGAACCGCAGGCTCTACATTCTTATGCTGATGTATACCAGTGTATAGGGTTACATGGACCCATTTAGCATATGGAGTATCTCATGGCCTTTAGGGTCCATTCAAACTTCCGCATAATGGGTCCGCAAAAGATGCTGACGGCACATAGTGTGCCGTCCGCATCCACACTTCCGGTCCGCAAAAAAAAGAGCATGTCCTATTGTCTGGAGCCACAGACAAGAAAATTCTATAGTGCCGGCACGCGGCCAGTGAGCGTGTTTTGCGGATCCGCAAAACATGTGGATGTGTAAATGTAGCCTTAAAGGGCATCTGTCACCAGATTTGTATGGTCCTTATGGAGCTAAGCTGCAGTGTAAAGCAGGACACAACATCAGTGCATGAAGCTGACACAGAGACACACAGAGCAGGGCATGGCAGCGTTACATTGTGTTGGTGACTGAGAGGGTGAAGATTCAGGTTAATCTGCAGAGTTGAGAGAGCAGAACTCTGCATCAGAACTGGGGGTTAAGCACCGGAAATAAGGGGTTCACTTCACACCCAAAACACAGATTATTGACAGCACAGTCACTTCTCACCTAAAGTCATGTTTTCCACAGAAGTCACTCTCATCATCCTCTACACCAGGGGTCAGCAACCTTCGGCACTCCAACTGTTCTGAAACTGCAGCTTCCAGCATGCTCCATTCATTTCTATGAGCAGAGCAAGTATGCTCTGGTGAAGTACAGCCAGACATAAGTGTGTAGTTTTAAAAACTGCAGTAGCTTGAAAACGGCAGGAGTTGGGTGACAACATTGGTTTCTTCTGTTTGGTGAGTTACTGCCTTAATTCTAAGATGTCTGGTTTGGTGCAGTGTAACACTTGCCTGGCTGTTGTGTTCCGAAGTACTCTTTGGAGTTTGGGGTATTGTCCATTATGTATGCAATTGTCCACTTTATATGGTGAAATCTCTAGGCTGCAGTCTTTAGTGTGTAGCCTGCAATCAAAAGAAGTGTCCCAGCCAGTGAGTGCTATCAAGCAGCCCTGTAATCCAACACCGCTTCCCCAAAGGTCCATGAGAAGGGCTGTGTGGAAGACAGTTGGCTCTGGGAGGTTGAGAGTTGTGGAGCATAAACACAATACTGTTGGAATTTCTGTGTATAATCCCTATGGTGTCCTGTCTGATTTGGAAAGTGATATTGCAGCAGATACAAGCATGGATACTCAGGCACAGGATGTCGTAAGTGCCAAAGGAGAAAGTGGTACCAAGCAGTCAGGGGCAGTAAGTGGAATGAAAAAGAGGAGAAGGCATCTCCTTGTTGGTGACTCGATTGTTAGAGGTGTTTCTTTAGGTCAGAATGAGGATGGACTGAAGGAGGTGAGATGTCTTCCTGGTGCTACTACAAGCAGGGATAAAAGACGGATCACAAATATTGTTAAGGCTGCAACAAAGGAGACTGAAGTTGATCTGGTTATTCATCTCGGTACAAACGATTTGTCCCAGAAAAATGTTGATATGGTAAAAACGGAATTTCAAAGTCTCAGCCTGGAGCTGAGCAGAATGACAGATTCCATTACTTTTTCGGAGATTTTGCCAGTCCACTCTCAAAATATTAAGGCATGTCGTATCCTGGAGTTCAATGTTTGGCTAAGGCAGTGGTGTAAAGATGAAGGTTTTGGGTTTGTTAGTCACAATGTTAGTAGGTGGAGTAATAAGGACATGTACAAGAGAGATGGTCTGCACCTGTCACACAAAGGTACTGAGGTACTTGGAGAAGAGTTCAGGTGTTTTTTCGACAGGCATTTAAACTAGATGGAGGGGACAGGAATTTTATTGAGGAGAATGATTTCTGTCCCCGAACAGTTTTGGTGAACCAGGGTATTGAGCTTTTTGATCAGCAATCTGTTAGTGTGGTGGATACAGTTGTTGGTGCAGATGAAGTGGTCACTGGTGCTCTAGATACTGATGTTAGTGTGGTGGATGATGTTGGTGATGTTGTCAGGGAGGTAGATGGAGTTGGTGATAAATGTAATGTTCTTCATGTATTGTGTACAAATGCTCGCAGCTTAGGCAACAAGATCTGCGAGCTAATATCAATAGTTTGTAGAGATAATTTGGACTTGGTTGTAATAACAGAGACATGGTTCAGAGATTTCAATGACTGGGAAACAGCCATCCCAGGATACACTTTGTATAGGAAAGATAGGGTGGAGAAAAGGGGGGGTGGGGTCGCCATTTATGTTAAAGATACCATAAAATCAACAGTGATCCAAAATTCATGTAAGGAGTTGGAGACTCTCTGGGTCTGCTTGCAAAACAAAAAGGGATCTGTTACCAGAGTAGGTGCAATCTACAGGCCTCCAGGGCAATCTGAAGAGCATGACTTTATGCTGGTGGACGAGATTACCCAAATGGCAGTAAAGGGAGATATTGTAGTTATGGGAGACTTCAACATGCCGGATGTTGATTGGAATATCCCCTGTGCGTCCACATGCAAAAGTAGGAACATAGTAGAGGCCCTGACGGGGATGTCCCTAAAACAGTTGGTGAAAGCGCCAACTAGAGGTGAAAATATCCTAGATCTAGTATTTACAAATGGGGATCTGGTATCTGAGGTGAAGGTGGGAGAAAATCTGGGTTCCAGTGACCACCAATGTTTGTGGTTCGAAGTCCAAACTGACTGTGAGAAATCCCATTCTGCAACCAAAGTATTGGATTTTACGAAGACCAAGTTTGAGGTTATGGGAGAATATGTAAAGAAAGAATTAAAAGGGTGGGATAAAACAGCAAGAGCGAGTGCTCAGTGGAAGGCATTTAAAGAAGTCCTCTTAAAGGCAACTAGACTATATGTTAGACAAATTAGCAAAAGGAAAGGAAAGAGAAATCCACTATGGTTTACTAGAGAGGTAAGAGCTATAGTGAATGATAAAAAGTCTGCCTATAAGAGGTATAAAGAGTCTGGAAGTGTAGCGGACAGAGAAGTGTATAAAATTATACAGAAGAAGACAAAACAGGTTATTAATGCTGCTAAAGCTTCAAAGGAGGAAGAAATGACCAAATCTGTTAAGGAGGGAAATAAAACCTTCTTCAGATATATTAGTGACAGAAAGAAGAAAAACTGCGGCATTACAAAACTTAGCAATGGAAAAAATCTGTATATAGATGGGGATAAGACGATCGCTGACCATCTGAATAACTACTTCTGCTCAGTTTTTTCAGATGGCGACTTTCATAATCAGAACATGGCTGGACATAGCATTGCCTCTAGTTGTAAGGTTTCAGCCCCAGTGTTTTCAGAGGCCGATGTTCTATAGGAACTTGTCCGGCTAAAGTTAAATAAGGCAATGGGTCCGTATGGCATCCACCCCAGAGTTCTTAAAGAACTCCGATCTGTGATTAGTTGGCCCCCTGACTGATCTGTATAATCAGTCCCTTCTTACAGGAGGTGTTCCTGATGATTGGAGAATGGCCAATGTTGTACCCATTCACAAGAAGGGTAGTAGAGAAGAAGCTAGTAACTATAGGCCAGTCAGCGTGACATCTGTAGTGGTAAAAATGATGGAGACTGTAGAAGGAAGTGTGGGCGCCGCCTACAATATATGCATATACCCATATGTATATGCATATATGGGTGGCCCCAAATTTAGGGTGTGGGGCCCCATGGCCACGAAGGCCTGAAGCCCTGGTGGATGTGGTTATCCACCAGGTGCTCTAACTGTATGTGTATATATATATAGATATGTGTGCATGAGCCCCCATTTTGCATGCACCTATATTTATATATATATTTATATATTTTAATGCCCCCTTTCTTATAATAATGCCCCTTGTTATATATAAATGCCCCTTTTATATATATTGCCCCTTTCCACATATGACCCCCTTATATATGTCCTCCAGTAGTATATAGATGCATGTACATGATCCCCAGTTATGTACATGTATCTATATACATGTAATAGCCAGGGTGCCCCCCCCCCATAGCCCCCAGCAGATGGACAATGGCCATCTGCTGGGGATAGCTGGAGACATGGGACTGGACTAATTAG
The DNA here is from genome assembly GCA_900303285.1 of Rhinella marina. Classification (NCBI taxonomy): domain Eukaryota; kingdom Metazoa; phylum Chordata; class Amphibia; order Anura; family Bufonidae; genus Rhinella; species Rhinella marina. The sequence goes on along the minus strand of ONZH01009077.1, from coordinate 4,444 downwards.
TCCAGTCCCAGGTACTTCAAAGGGACAGAAGATCGATATGATCTTCTGTCCCTTCTGTTAATTACCCTCAGCGCTGCTGGGGGCAATTAACAGGACAGGGAAACAATAGGTTTCCCTGTCTCTGTCCGGCGCGTACCTCCGGCGCTTGTAATTACAAGCGCCGGAGATACAAAGCGCTCCCCAGGCGGAGGATCAAAGAGATCCTCCGCCCGGGAAACAGCGCGTGCCGGCGCGGTGACGTCATAGCACCGCGCCGGCGCTCGTGCACACGCACGGGAGCACGGGAGCGAGCGCGACCGGGTTTAAATAACCCGATCGCGCTGCGCTCTTCAGTTGAGCCGTGCCTCCCCCAAAGGAAGAATCATCCCCTGGAAAACGAGCTTACAAGCGGGAATTAACCCCTTGGACGAACGAGCAAGCAAGCGAGGATCATCCCCTGGAACGAGCATCATCCCCTAGAGACGAGCAACTAGTGGCTGAGTAACCCTACATTAACCCCTGCAACCCTGAACCACCAATGTTTTAACCCCTTCTTTCTCCCCTGCAATATTCTGCCATTAACCCCAGGTGCCCTGCATTACTCCTGCCCTATCTGCCATTAACCCCTGGTGCCCTGCATTACCCCTGCCCTATACCACCAACGACCCCTGCTCCAGACCCCTGCAATACCTCAGTTTCCCTGCAACCCCTGGATCCCTATATTAACCCCTGATTGCCCTGATATTGCCCTGCCAGCATTAACCCCTGGTACCCTGCCCTGTAACCTGCCACAACCGCTGCCTTGATCCCTGCTGTACCCTTGCCCTACCATTTAACCCCCGCCTTGCCCTACCATTTTACCCCTGCCTTGCCCTACCATTTTACCCCTGCCTTGCTGTACCCTAGCCCTACCATTCAACCCCTGAACAACCCTATACCGTTAACCCCTTCCCTGCCATAACCCCTTGTTTTCCCCTGATTGCAATTTACCCTTTTTGCTCCCTAGGGATAGTGATTTAGAATAGGCTGGGGAGGGCTGTTTTATAAGTGTGTGTGTGTATTGTTTAGTTAGTATTGCGGTTGGATTTAACGGGATTGTGTAGTGTAGTTAGGGATTATTACTGTATTGTTAATAATTAATAAATATTGTTATTATTTATAATACAGTGTACAGTGTTTATTGCAGTGTTAACGTGTATTTTGAGTCCCTTCTAGGTCGTGTGAAAGGCAGGAGGAGATTTACATAGGCCTAAATAGGCGGAACTAGCGGAAGCGGGTTTACGCCTATTTATGAATATTAATTATTGGTACACCCCATAATACCAATAATTAATATCCCCTTTTACATTGGCGAGCCAGGGCCCCTTGCGTGGATTTTGTATCCGTGTTTTGCAACGACCAAGGAATTCGCTTATTCTGTGAATTAGCAATAGGGACGCGGACAGTGGTTTCTGTGCGTCCAAGGGCCTGGTAATTCGGACAGGTAACGCGATTTCTCAGGTCAAAGCTAAATACGGTGCAAGATCTTTCGCAAAAAGAACCTAGATTAATATTTTGTCTTTTGCATTTACACGACCCGAGACGAGTCAGCGTACACGGGACCAGAGGAGGAAGACCCATACAATCACCAAAAGAGGACCATCGCCGGGGGTGCTGAGCCAAAGAAGTCCAGCTGGTCGGGAGAAGGCGTTCCGGAGACTACAGGACCTCCTCCAAGCAGCTAAGGAAGGACAACTCAAGGCAGCACCACAGAAGATGGCGACCTCCAAAAAAGTAAGTATGGACTTCTCCACACTGCAACATCTAGCCAAACACAGCACATTTAACCCGGTCATTCCTACTACATACAAATCTACAGAGATGCTATGGTCCAGTTTATTGGACCAAGCATACGCTCATGATAAGGTTTGTATTAGTAGGAGTGTGTTTAATAAAACTAACAAATGCTTCCAAATGTTAGCCAAATTGGTTCACACCTTTGAGGATAACATTTGGAAGCCAGAACACGTGGAAACACTTAACAGTGCGGCAAAGGCAGAGGAAGTTTGCAACAAGGCAAATTTCCACTGCAATTGTTGCATGGAAAACTTCAAACAAGTGCACACACTAGAGACTCAACTCCAAGAAAAGGCCCAGTGTACAGTTGAAAGGGGCAGGGAAATCTGCGTGTTGGAGTCGAGACTCTCGGAAAAAGAGAGTTTCTACTCTGACATGGACAGGGAGCTCCTCGGACTGTACACTGAGATAAATCAGTACAGGAACAATGCTGCATCCATGGATGCAATCATTGTTCAACTCAGAGAGGACCTGGCTGCAAAAACACAAACCATTGTGGATTTGCAACAGGCCATCTCAAATCTGGCACGGCCTGGTACTAGTAGCATGGTGCCCACGAAACAAGTATGCGTTTCGGGAACGGCACAGGGGGAGACAGCGGCGGCTGCGCTGGCGTCTCCCACGGACCAAACGTCCGAGGCTGCAGATACTAGGGGACAGGTGGAACGGACGCTTATGTTCTCCCCAACCCCCGGGGAGAACAGACAAAGCAGCCGTATCCAGGAGCAGGACAGCATTTGGCAAGGGGGAAGTGGTTGGCAAACAGTGCATACCACTTCCAACCCCCCAACTCGTCCGGTGAGACAAGAGGAATTTTATCCCAGCCATACTAGTATGGAAAGGATAAATTTCCTGTTACGGATCTGCAAGGAGATCCCCAAGTATGATCCCAACGTAGATCCGTTCACTTCATGCGATATCTTCGAGGGTCACTGTAACAAATACTCCGTGGCCCCCGAACATCGCATGGAGTTGTTCAAACTCTGGTTACCCACTCACCTGAACCAGAGGTATGAGGTAACGGGGAGAACGCAACCCAAGAATGGACAGTATCATGACAAGGAGGAACGCCTCTCCATACTCATGAGACTGGCAACGGGTCATTGGGACGTTACTCCAGACATCCTTACAAAATTCAAACCCACTATACATGATGAGCCCTTATCTATGTGTAGTCGGTTTGAGGCAATGTACAGGAAGGTCACAAAAGATCAGGGTATCGGAATTCCACAGGGCATGATCCGTATGTTCGTGGAAATGATTATTGAGCAGTGTAGACAAGATATACTGCACAATAAGAAATCCGTGAAAGTAAGGGAGCGTGTGCCTGTAACCGTTAGATCTCATGATGAACGGATACAGCACACAAAATGGAACACAACTGTTCGCCCCACAGCCCCACCATTGGAAAAGACAGGAAGCGTTCGATGCTTCCTGTGTTTACAATATGGGCACATAAAAAGGAATTGTCCACAATGGCCACGGAACAAAGGAAATTCCGAAAAATGTGGGAATAATAACGGTTTCAGGATGAAACCTAATTATTCTAAAACTGTGGGGGAACATATGGAAAAACAGATGGGGCCTTCACAAGGGCAGGCACCTAAACGTTTGGCCGTTGTGAACACCCCAGCTCATATTGCAAATGGTGTGGAATCCAAGGAATCCACACCAAAGGTTCAGCGGGAAAACCCACAAGTGGCAGTATGTACCTCACAGGTACCTACTGGGAGTCTGGTGGAAATCGACTGAAGGAAAGGGATCCCTAAAGATCTGGCACCAGTATGTCCAATCATACTGGATGCTTCAGGGAGACCCCACATAAAGGCCAGAATAAAAGACATGGACACGAAAATCATTCTTAACACTGGTGCGGAGATTTCTATTACCAATGTTAAACATGATTTACACCCCAACAGCCCTCAGTGTGTGGTGATCGGATTTGATCACCAACAAGGGGGGGTGAGGGCCCACAGAATTGATGAGGTCATCGTACAGATAGCCAAATATATGACCCTGACTATCCCAATGTGGTTTTACCCCGGTTCCGATAACATCATCGGAACCGATGTAATGACCCAACATGGGTGGATCATAGATCTGGCGAACTGTATCGTGTGGAAAGGTCCCAGACAAGCAAAGGTGTTGGTCATACAACGCCAATGTCTGAGTCCACCTTTACCACCGATCGATAATTCAGCGGACATACTGGAACACAAGTGGCCAGAGGTCTCACAACCTAGACCTTAAGCCTATTGTGTACAAGTATCCAGATCTGTGGGCCCAGAGCAAGAATGATTGTGGAAGGCTCATTGGTGTACAGGTGGACATACAGGGACCAGATCCCCCACCTCAACGCCAATACCGATTTCCACCAGAAGCCACCGAATCAATTATGGACACTGTCCAGGAATTGATTACGAGGGGTGTGGTCATTGAGGGCAATTCAAAATGCAACAATGCCCTCTGGCCAGTTAAGAAAAAGGACACCAATGCGTGGCGTCTTACCATAGACCTACGTGTCCTTAACAAATACATCCCAATGTCCGCTCCGGTGGTGGCCCAGACTCCCGACATCATGGCCAGAATAAGCGGCAAAAGTCGCGTATTCTCGACCATAGATGTAGCC